>VWZT01001214.1:128428-296979 GCA_013397055.1 Pachycephala philippinensis
AATCAATTCTAGGGTGGTGAGGAATCCCAAGGATAAACAAGTTTTCCAACCTAACCTAAACTTTAAAGGATAAAAAGTGTCGAGTGCTAAAGTAATTGAAAATCAAGAACCTTCCTTAAGATTTCAAACAGATTACTCTCACTATGCTTCCAATTATTCACACAATGAAAACTCTCTACATAAAATCATCAGTCGTTTCTGCAAACAATACTAATGTTTTGAGGCACCAGCATACCAGCATTCAAACTATTATAAAGTAATATAATGATAGGACCCATACATTTGGATTTAATTAAGAGATAAAATAAATATTTATGTTAAACTTCTTTTTGATTGCACATTTGGTGTTGGAAGTTACATGGTCACAGAACATGAAAGAAGTCAAATACTTTTTGATCTACCAGCAAATTCTAAATACATCGATAAAGAAGCCACACCAGGCCAAATAGATTACTACTTTCAAGTAAGTCCGTGAAAGTTTCCCAAATACTGTTATACAAAGTTACACATCCATGCTGAGTTATTCATCAATGTGTAGCAAGAGTCTTGCAGTAGGCCAGGATTTTATCGGCAGAGAACTGGTGGAGGAGCTGTGCAGTGTGATTAAAAATTCCGGTTTGGAAGCATTAACATGGAAGTACTTGTATAGTCTGAACTGGAGACTGCAGTTCTTGAAGTTGGGAAGAGCAGGAGGGAAGAATGAGAATATTTTTCCATTTTAGAAATGCTGAGGCACAAAACACAGTTGCTTCTATTACTTTCATACATGAAATCCTTTCTCCTGTATGTGCATCATGTGTAACCGCAAAGTCTGTAAACTGCTGACTATTCGTCTCTGGTGTCCAATGAGTGCAACTCCAATTCTTCTAATGTCACTGCAAGATAAAAAGTTTCATCTTGGGTGCAAATATAATAAAGCCTCTTGTGCACAAAAGAATATAAATATATGATGACTTCTCCAGGACAGTTTACCTTCCTGACCAGGGCATATAAGAAAGCTGCAAATGTTCAAGTTTTCTGCATCTGTCAATTTCAATTTTTTAAAAAACTGTCATTTAAGAAAAAGAACATAATCTTAAAAATGCAGTTAGAGCACTGGGGTTTTGTGATACTAATGGTCAATTAATTTTTCCAAATCTCAAGGACTAATGAGAGAGATGCGTTCTAATAGCCCATCTTTAGTAATGTGATAGTAGCAACTGTTTACCACTCACACTTGCAAAGGACTGGGGCTTATACACTCAGTATTGCAGTTCTGAGGCAGAAAGAACAGAGGTTGTGTTCTGATGATTTGGGGAATGGTAGTGAGAGATGGTCTAAAGACCAAATTGGCAGTGAATCTTCCAGCCTGACCCAGATTTCCCTCCCAGTTTCCCTTCATCTCACCTAGGCCTGCACCCCAGGGTGGGTAGCTCTTGTCACCCACAGAGCTTAACTCTTTGGCAGGAATGAAGTCAACAGCCACCAAAGTTCAGCACAATCCACCAATTTAGTTATTCTATAAACAGCTGCAAGATCCGAGAAAGAGACACTGAGGGCAGGAAACTTCAGATAGGCCTTGTCAATTGTGCAAATCCCTCACTGGGATATCCACAGACATTGCCTATTTATCCTCAAAAACTGTATGATGATACAACCAGTAAAGGAGCTCATGGGATGAGGCATGGCCTTCGTGCGTTTCAGATGTGCAGTTCCAGATATCTGCCTCTGTATCCTCCAGCTGAGGAACCACTGCAGAGCTTGCAACTACAACAACATTCACGTGGGGCATGATAGCATCCCTTGAGGTCAGCAAAAATACTGAGCATCTGAGACGCTAAAAGGAGTCAACTAAAAGAATAAAGCTTTACAGTGGAGAGTGGTCTTAGAAATGCAAGACCAATGCTTAGCACTTTTCAAGGAAAGCATGATAAAACACAGGAAGAAGCCGGCAGGTCTTGGGTAACACAGGTTATTTGAAGAGAGAGGGAATCTTTCAAAAATTTGAAATGGTATCTAAAGAAAGAAAGTAGTAAGGATGATAACCTTAGATTAGCTGTAAAAGCACAGTAAAGCAGGCTAAAAAAGAACCTGAGGAACAAAGAACTTGAGAAAAAAAACCCCAACAAATAAAATAATACAAAAAATAAAACTCATAATAAATCCTTTTGAAAACTCACTGGGTACAAGAAACCTGCCAGAAAATTAGTAGAGTCTAATGATGATTTGGGTATAAAAGAGCACTGAAAGACTGGCCATTGCTGGAAGACTTAACCATTTCTTTGAGCTGACATTCACTATGGAAAAATTTGAAATGACTCCCATGCCAGATCCTTTCTGGGGGACTTGCCAGAGTATTTGCCTGAAGTTGAAGTGACTGCAGGAGAGCTTATAGGACAAACTGAAAAACAAGCAACAACCCACGTCCAGAACAAGACTGTATTTAGGCAAGAGTTCCAAAAGAACATAAAGATGAAATAATGGAAGTACTATCAGGGTTGGGAGAGAGGGAGTTATCAGCTGTGCTCCACATGCTTAAAAATTCCTTGGTGCCTGAAGTATGGAGCGTGGTGCCAGACAAAAGGTTTCTAGGGAAGATCTGGGGAACCACGGACCTGTGAGTCTGTGATCATTACAGAGCATAAGAGAAATTACAGGAAAGTACAAAATTACTGGATGCTTGGATAAATGAGCTACCTGAGTCACCACGGCTTTTGCAAATGAAAGTTCTATTTTATGAATCTACTTGTTTCCAATGGATGAAGATGATCCATTTGATACACATCACTTGGATTTCCAAAAGCTTTAGAGAAGATTCCTCACAAAAGCTTTATAATGAATATGAGGAGCAACTTCTATGCAATATAAGGTGTAACATAATGTGTAGTATAATATGTGGTCTTTGCATGACTAAATAATTGGTTTAAAGACAGGAGGTGAGGAGTAAATTGTCAGGTTTTACAATGTAGTTATTGATATAAATCTGCAGGGACCTCTGCTGGGATAATATTGAACATTATTCAACAAATCACTAAGGTCTGGGAAAACAGGTGAGCAAGAGGTGAAGAACTCAGCTGGTGAGGCTGAATTGTTCAGGGTAGGAAGGGAAAGGGGCAGCTCTGCAGAGTTTTGGAAGGATCTTACAAGACTAAGTGACTGGGCCATAATGCAGTAGATGGAATTCAATGTAGGTGAATGTGAAGGGATACATGTGGAAGAAAATCAGTGCTAATTTTACATGTACAATTCCTGAATCTTAACTGACAGCTACCAGTATTAATACAGGCAGTCCCAGCATCAAATAAAAGATTGGGAGTTCATGGGAAGGGGTAGAGAGCAGAATAGATCCCATCATCATGCTGCAATATGAACCCATAGTTTGCCCAAACACTTACATATTAAGTGCAGGGTTTGCATTAAAAAAACCAATAGGGTGATGTCAGAGATGGTTGGAACAACTTCCTTATCAGGACTGATAAAGTCTTGGTGATATTCATTGCAAAGTAAGAAAATATTTTTGCCACTGATTTCAGTGGTCTAGATCAAAACTGATTCCCCAAGAAACACGCTCATCCCTGGCCTTTGGGTGTGTTTGGTGTGATCACAGAGTGAACTATCAGTTCTGAGTCTCTACATTATACATTTCTCTTGTGCTGTTTGGGTAAATAACTGTATTTGTCTTTTGTTAGCTGAGCTAGGAAAGGAAATGAAAGCACTGTTCCATACTCCACAGTATTTGTGTGTCTGCAGCATCCAAACAAATTCAGGTTAATTAGTCGCTGTAGGGATAATAGATTATATACTTACTCAATATTCATTCTTGAAACCATATCCAAAGTTGTGAAACCTGCTGCCATGAAGTTGTTTTTATACTGACCCATTTTTATGGAATCCAGCCAGTCACTGACTGAAACAAACAAAGGATATTCTGGAACTTCACCAGGTGAATCTGGCATTCTGTAAACCAAAAAAATGCAAAGGTTACCAAAGCAGTACAAAATATGACACCCAATTTACTCTGGGAGACATTATTTTTACTAAAAGACAGAAGGAATGAGAGAGGAGTCTGAGCTGTAAAGGTCAGATCTTAACTGAGGATCTCTTTAGCCCGTTGTCTAAAACTTATAAATCACGTCAGTTTGCCAAGCTGCACTACTTAAACAGCACATTTTATTAAAGAACTGCAGCTCAGTAACACACTGAGGAAAAGGTCTCTCCCACTGCTCTTATTTTTGTTCCACAGAATGTTTCCTTGCAGATCGACATGTTCAGGATTATAATAATTGGTTAACACAGTAGTCAATGGAGAGGACAAAGAAAATTTAGCCTAAGATGCAATTTAAAAAATTAAACCACCATGAGATGATTTTTACATTTATCTACAACTCCCCCCCCAAGATGGCTCCTTATTGTGATACCATTATGCTACAGGAACACTTTGATTACAGTACTCAAAAGCTAAAAATCACCCTAAAAGAAGCAAAAGTAATAAAATGTTATATCTTTGCTTTTACATAGAATTACACAGAGTAGCAAATAAAATTGAAGGAGCTAATTTAGTCACGTTTCTTTTTGAGTTCTTTCCCTTAATATTATCACAACTGAAACAGAAAGATGGAAGAAAAAAAAAGATTCCAAATTTGGGGCATTGATTTCCAGTCTTCTGTTGTGTGCCACACTTGGGAGGGCTCACAACTTCCACTGGGCTTTATGCATTTTGTTTAGAGAAACTGTATGAACAAAATGCAGAAAATGCACACTGCTGTTTGTAAAAGCTTTATGATAGTCTTTAGGAGAAAGACACTATTTATTGAAAATGAAAATTCAGTCAGCAAAAGCCAGCCAAAGTTAACTGATGGGACATGGCTTAATGTGTCATGTAGGAAGCCACACAGCCTGGTGTCTTATGTACCAAGTTTCACCCACACATATTCAAATATATGAAGCACAGTGATTTTCATTCATATTATCAAAATGATAGAGGGAGAAACTGAAGGACAGGAGAACACAGTGAAGTACAAACTGTGATTAAAGACCTCCCATGGTCTCTTCCCATCTGAATTACTCTATGATTCTATAGAGTAACTGCTGACCTTCTAAGTTACCCAACAGCTGCATCAAGCATTCTCAAATGAATGGAAAGCACTTTCCCAAGCAGGTGAAGTCAATAATAGTTCAATAAAGCATACGTTTTTTAGATCTTAAACTATGATTTAAAATAAAAAGAGATAAAAACACATTAGTCTGATGCTAAATAAAATGTTCCAGGTACAAACAGCAAGTCATATATATTTATACACATAGAGGCTGCTAACTCTAGGGGCTGGATATTTTAAGTCCCCCTAGTCCATGTTGATGAAATGGCTGTAGGCCTAACTCCAGGTTTTCCTACCAACTTCTCCATTCAGCCTTTCCCACAACAAGGTACCAGCCCCAGTTTTGCCTTGTTGCTCAGCCCTTCTCAAAAGCATTTAAAGGTTCTCAGCAAGCCCCACTCAGGGCTTAAGAACCTCTTATAAAGCCAGGTGGTCTCCACAAAAACACTTTTATCTTAAGGTGACTCTTAGTGAATGAAGAGAGCAAGGCCACCTGGACCTTCACTGATTTCAGCTGATATGCAGGGACAGCTTGGATCAATAAGCCTACAGATACTGACAAATTCTTCCACCACAGCCTTGCTTATCCTGTGGCTGCATTCATTTTTGTAATATTATTAATGAAAAAAACTCCTGGGCAACACTATCAAGAATTTGTTGTGGAATGGTAACAGCATAATCTCTTATTTGGTCACTGCTGCCATTCTGCTGCAGATAAATAAAGGTTTAGCAAGCTAAGACACAACTACTTCCTGCAGGATATTACTCCAAAGCAGTTCAGAAATTGCTTGAGCACTGTTAGATAGAGAGACAGGCTGTTGAATAGAGAAAAAAAAAAATTACAAAGAGAAAACAAGCACATAGGAAAACACACACACAAAAAAAAAAAGAACAAAGAGATTCACAAAGATTAAGGATAGACAGTGCACAAACAGAACTCAGCCAAAAATAATAACAAAAAAGCCTAATATAATCTGCATGGTTTGAGATTGATCCTACAACACTGTATTAACAATAAAGAAAACCTTAAAAGGGGCTTAAGATAATTTGAACCTGCATTACTTTATGAACTCAGAACTTTGTGGTTCTCCCACCCCTACTTAGTGCCCTAAACCACATAATGATAGCCACTATGTGTTATGAAAAAAAAAAAGTACCAAAAAGAGTCTTACACAAGTACGTCCTCCACGAGGGTATGAAGGGTGCTGGGGTTGCGGATCAGCTTGTCCAGGAAGCTGACAATGTCACTGAATTTGGGACGGTGGCTCCTCTCCTTCTGCCAGCAGTGAAGCATCAGTTGGTGAAGAGAAGCTGGGCAGCCCATGGGAGCTGGGAGCCTGTAGCCCTCTTCAATGGACAGTATAACCTACAGAAACACAATGTGTGTGATTACCACGCATTAAATGCTGAAAGGACCGTGTGACACTGACAATTAGAAACCAGGGAGGATCAGTTATTAATGGCACAGCCACCCTCACTTTATGCATTGCTGGGGCTTCACTCAGGGAATCAGGACTGGCAGGGAGGGGTGCGACCAGAGGAGATATGAAATATTTTGTAGGCATATGAAACACAGTAGGAACTTTTTTAGGGCCACTGGCCATCCTCTTCAAACAGCTGAGAAGGGAGGAGGGGAATAAAAAACTCACCAATACCACCATCATTTTCATCCACTTCATGGGCCACAAACTCACCTGGTGTGGCCACTGCATCCCACCATGCTCTAATATTTGCTTTCTGACAAAGTGTTTGTGTGTGGCAATACCCCAATACATTTAAGCACTACAAATACACATTGTGGCCCCTGACAAATTTACTTGGTGTTCACATGTTTCTGCTGAGCATGATTAAATCACGCAATGTCCCCCACACCAAGTTACAGCACAATTATTTTGGAGTTTCCCTCAGAAACCTGGATGTCCGAGACGTTTCTGACTAAACAAAAGTTAATAAAATTACGGTATTACACTAAAGTGAGTGAGACCTTCAGATTCAGCAGATCTAGAAAACGTGTTTGGTAAGGATTTGGAAAGAAAGAGGTCTGATGCCACAGGTAAATCACAAGTATGAAAAATTAAAGTTGATGAGAGTTGAAGAAAAGCTTACTTTTAGTAACATGGGTAGCAGAAAACATTGTTTGAAAAGAAGAGGAGCAGCCTGGCTTGACAGGAGTGAACAAAAGTAGCTAAGGTCCATGGAAAGCTTCACGGATTCATAAAAGCTTACATGGACTCATTCCATGTAAGATTTAAAAAACACAAGGAAAGGTCAGGAGGTTCTGCAATGAGCATTGGTAGCAGTGGGGTTGATGTTACAAATTACACAGTCAGGATTTTTTTTATAAAAAAGAATGCAAAGATAGTCAGTGGCTGATCAAAAACAAAGCTAGGAAAAACACCAACCTTACCCCATACATGCATAATAACCCTCCCACGTAAAAATCCAGCCAGTGCTAAATGTTTCCTAATGTACAAATGATTGTACACAATATTTATCACCACCCAGTGCACTTAGGAGGGACACACCGACTGCACTGATCCCCACTGTGCTGCGAGGAGACATCCATCATTTTCACACAGATGTATGTACATGCTGCAGACACATTAATGCAGCTGGAAGGGGTTACATTAAACTGTTTACAGCAAATCAATGTTTTACAGCACCAGCTCTGGCTTCAATATATTCAATCTTATTATCCTGGAATATATCCCCGTTCTCTGTTTGAATTCTGAATTAATGCTGGCTCTGCTCAGCAATGCCTAACGCTTGTGCTGCAAGCATTATGCAAATAAAATCAGAGTAATGAAGCTACGTTAGGACCTGAGCTGCCCTTGATGGCATGGCAGGAAATGGAATGAGGCTTCTGTAGCTGCTCACAGCTGCTTGTCTGGGTTTGATAAACACAGGTGACTCGGTCCTGTAATGTACACGCTGCTGTTACAGGAAAAAATGCCATGCCATCCCATTGCCAGAGAAGTATTTGCTTCAGAACCTTGCCTCCCAATGATGAAAATGCCCCCGCAGACTCAGGATGGGTGAAACTCAACCCCACGTGCATGGCATTTTATTCATGTTTATTTTTAAATTTATTATTAATGTATCTCAAGCCATTTGTCAGAAGTGGCTTCATAAAACACTCCCAACAGAGAGGGGCAGAGCTTAATTGGTACTGGCCACTGACAAGGCCATCCTTAGCAGCCCAGAAATGCAGATACCATAATATTTACATTTAACTGTGCCTTTTGCAAGTGATGGATTTATGAAATGTATTTTGCTTTTCAGGCAACAGGAAAGCTGCTCCACTTTTGTGAGACATATAGCATTTGCTCAACACAACAATAGAGGGCTGATCAGATTTTGCTGAAGTAATTTATTCAGGAAAAACCCAAAAGCAACCATAATTTTCCAGACATATTTACTCTGCCACACTTTATTTTAACGTATCTTTGAAAATGAAGTCACAGTGCATTTTGTTTCCTCTCTTGTTCAAAAGGAACATTTCAGTATGAAGAGAAATGCCAGCTGGTACTGGGATAATTATAATTTCTCATTAATACCAGCACATTTTAAAAATAAATTGGAAATATTGCCTCATTAGTATCCCTTGTGAGGCAAGTATTATTTTTAGAGTCTAAGAAGCAAGAGTAAAGATGTGATAAGTGTCTAATACTGCAATGGGAATCAAGTCTCAAAGGAAGAATTAGAGCTTTTTAGTTCTTTATTTATTTATATATTTATTTTAGCTGTTGCTCTGCCACGTGCATAGCACCCATCTCTCTCTGTTCAGAGAAATCAGATATCCATGTACCTAAATGGGAAGAAGTATTAAGTTTTTCTTAGTAATATAAGATTACATATTATAAAACATGTAAAGATTTTACATGTTAACTCCTCTCAAATGCCTTTTTCCCTTGTCAGTTTAAGGTTGAGAAAGCACCACATTAATAATGAAATCTGCATCTAACAGAAGGATACAGCAACAGCTTGTCTGATGTTAGACATAGCTGTGAAGTTTGACCACAGAATTAATATTAAATATTGGTTATGATACCAAAATTGCCTGAACTGTATTTTATGGACTTCTACATATAATTTATACATGTTTAATTTCAAAATAATTGGCAACTGGCAAAAATGCCATCTGAAAATGAAGCTGTAATCTTCCTGATAGTTTCATTATTAATAGTAACATAGATTCTTGCTTTCAAAAGTTAACTGACAGCTTTTTTAATGAGACAGAGACAGAAGAGAGTCCAGAGGGACATTGTCCCTGTGTCCTCCTGACATCTGAAAAATCTAGCAGGAGGCAGAGGCAGCTGCTCCTGCCTCATGGTACAGAGCCAGTCCCAGGCGCCTGCCAAGTGTTTTGATATCTGTGGGTTGAGAGAACTATATTAGGATAAGTTGATTTTTTTTTCACTGTTACAAGAAACTTTCAGGAGTGTAAGGAGTTTTATTCTGTTTGCTGCAGTAGTTTTCATGCATACCAATTACAAATCCATTAAATATTCTTTTCATTTTTTTCCTTCCTTTTGAATACTGTAGCTCTGCACCATGCACTAATTTATATGGTGGCCTCTAACAGGTGTCCCAGTAGACTTCACTCACAGCTGTTCTACAAACCAAATGCATGGAATATAAATCTTCCTTCCCTCACATGAGCATTAGCAAGCCAGGCTCTTAGCACAATCTGTTCATCAGTACACTAGTTTCCTTGGAAAGTTCAATATCTTGGCTAATGTTTATTAATTAAGCAATAAGACACGACAGACTGTGCAGCAGCCCTAATTAATGGACACCTCTGGTGCCTGCCACACATCTAAGAAGTGCATTAATCAGCATCAACACAGTTTGGAAGTGACTTACCACAATAATAAAATGGTTATTTACTTAAACAAGTGCATTTCTCAAACTTAGCAACATTTTTAAGCCTCTGCATTATGCCATGCACAGTATTAATTTTATGAGAAGCATTTTTCAACTCAGTTTCCTTTAGTTCAGCTTCCAAATCCTTGCTGAGGAATACAAACATAGAGTCCTGGATTTGCAGAGGTGTTGAGTCATTCTGGATACGTGTGAACAGCTGTAGTCTCTGAACTCCAGACTGGGTATATTTAGGTGGCAGGTACCACTTTAAAACTTCTCCCATCAGCTGTGTTCATCACTTACTTAGCCATGGTCTAAAAAAGTGAGTTCATTCCCCAAAGTTGTATAATTAGAAAAGCAATTGGTAAGATGGAATGGGAAAAAAACAAACTCCAAAACCAGACCTGGCTCTGCGGAGTTCATACTTGGAAAACTTTTGGTGATCTACCAAAACCCACCCAATTCAAGAAATATTTTAATTGCTATCTAGAGAAGAGTTTTATTATGATCAAAGCTCAGTAAGTGTTTTAATGGCAATGTTAGCAGACATTTTGATGTAGCAGAACCTCTGACTATGGCCATGCAAGACCTTATCAACTATTATTTGCACCCTGTGTCTTTTATGAATCTATTTAGTGCCCATCCCTCTCTGTTATTTTCCCTGCCATCTGTGCAGTACCACTGACCTTTGAAAGTCCTATTATTTCTGCAAAATAAGCTCCTGTGAATTCAGGGTAATTTATTGTACTAAAAGAACCGTCCCAATATCCAGTAAAATAAGCTTTACATTATGTCTAATAACTTGGAATGTCCCAATGACACTGGAAATCACTAAATGTATGTAGAAGGTCACAGGTGCTCACTGCTCTCATTCTGGCACTGAAAGCCTGTGGGTAGGAGAAAAGGAGTCCTTTGTGCTGGGAATTGCTGAACTGCAGGGAAAGCCCCCAGCAATTGGCATAATTGGGGTCTGCAGCATTATTCTGTATTAACAGATACTTTTATTTTGGATGTAGGAGTAATTAAACGTTGCTATCTTCATGCTGTAGCTGATTAGTTAATATATTCTAAATGGAGAGTTTTGTGATAGTCTTCTGTTTGTTTCTGATGGGTTTGGTTGTTTTTATCCTTTTCTTCCTGAAACAGTGAAATTATTTTTTTAAATTAAAATCTCTCTCAGATCCTTATCCCCAAATGACCGCTCAGCCTTAACAAGCAACCAGACTTGAAGAGCTGAATAACTTAGCAACAATGTGAAAACAGCCATCTGGGAAAGCCTTGTCAATTCTTCAGAACCAATGCAGGAATATTCGAGGCACATATATGAGAGAGGTTAAGGTGGCTTGGCTGATATTCTGTATTTTGACATAGAGATTGATGGCTGGTGTGAAGACTGAGTGTACCAGTTTGAGCTGTCACAGGGACCCATCAAACAAGAGAATTTGTGAAATTTAAGTTGTGGTAGAGAAAAAATTCCACCATTTCCCTTTTCCCATGTTTCTTTTTCTAGAACAAACTTTCATTTATACTAGAAGCAAGTGTGGGATTTTTTTTTTAATTGTGAAGGCTTATTTGGCCACCATTTTGGAAAAAAAAAAGTGAGAAGAAAGCGTAACTTTTTTATGAGGGAGAACTACTGTCCTGCACTATGGTTAAGCCTATACATAGTTTGTAAGGGAAGAAGAATGCACTGAATTCTTAGAAAGGAGAGTTGACAAATACATTTCTCATGGCAGCTTCATTCTTTCAGAATTTAACCATGGGTGCCCACTGAAGGGCAGTGTCAAACTGTACTGGAGATAAGGGGCCAACTCAATCATCCGAATAGTTCCAGTATTCCCTTGAGTTTTGGTTCACAGCTTCACTGAGAACTTCATCCACTTGCCTGTGATTCTTTGGGATATGTCTTTACTCCATGGGAGGAAGGAGGTCAAGGTTTGAGCTAGAGAGGGCCAAATCTTCAGGTTGCATAAATAACCTGTCCCAGTGAAGCTGACAGAATTACGATGATTTAAATGAGCTGAGATTCCAGCCTAGAAAGGGAAGGAGACAGCAAAGCAGGGCAGGGAGTGGCAAGAACTTTCAAAGAACACTTGAACGAGTTGCAGATTAGTCCTGGGCAGTACTCACATCCTGGTTGGACATCTCCCAGTACGGCCTCTCTCCGTAGGACATCACCTCCCACATGACAATTCCGTAGCTCCACGCGTCGCTGGCCGAGGAGAACTTCCGGTAAGCGATGGCTTCAGGAGCAGTCCACCTGATGGGGATCTTCCCACCCTGGAAAATCGGTTGGCAACTGGTCAGTATGATTAGGATACAGAATAACCCATGTTTTAGAAGAAAAGAAAAAAAAAAACTATCCTGGATTCTGAGATTCTACGTTCTGACTTCCATCAATTTGCCTTGTCAATTTGCTGCAAGTGGAAAGGAAGAAATACGCCTTTTTATGGAATTTGAAAAAAAAATTGATTCCTATGTAGTCTAATACACCAATAGCTGCGCTCTGTGAAGACAACCCAGTTCAAAGAGCAGAAAGCATTTGAGATGATTAATGTTTGTTCAGTCGTATAAATAATCAGAACATGCCCTTTGACTGAAAACATCCCAAGCCTTAAATTCCTAGTTCATTGACATTTAAGCTTTTTCCCTAAATGAAACAGAAACATCCATTGCAAAGTGGAACACTGAAAGCTCTTAATGAAGTCATATAATCAGAAAAGAAGCCGTAGGTGTTCTGTACACTTTAAAAGCATTACATTTGATGGTATCTTTTAATTTTTGTAGTGCCCTTTAAGTATCCAGGTAGAAAACAAACTAAATGTGTTTCTAAATAGGCATTTCCTTAGGATATTTGACAGTGTCGTTCTGCAGCCTTCAAATTAAAATCCAAGTCCTTACACACAAAAAAAAAAGGAAGAAATCAATCAACAAACCTAACTTACTGTTTACAAGACCACAGGATGTCAGAGAAAAGTTCTGCATTAGTACTTTACACCACTGAATCTCTTCTATTTTCTCATAAATAGTTTCTGTATGAAAACAACTTTTCCATCTCAGAACAAAAAAAAGGTATTTCCTCTCCAGATTGCTCCATATTTCAAAAGTATATTTTTTTCTTTTCAAGACTGTACATTTATTATCATTCTCACTGAACTCTTTAGAGAGAGAAAAGCAGTATGGTGAAGGTGCCACTAGATGGTAGAAGGAGGCAGTCAGTAGAACTGAGCTCACTCAGCAGCAGTTGCTTTCAACAAGCAGTAATAGATTCTGCTCAGTGTTATAATTGTATTTCTGACTGAAACAAAAGAGGAAATGAACTAGAACATCCGTTTGGCAATTGAAGAGAGGCTGCAGTTAAAAACAAGTATGTAAATCTCTGTTAATTTGCTCTGAATGTATAAAAAATTGTCTGTGGGTTGTTGAGGCCTGACTTCGGCTGGTTGAGAAGCTGTTTGTTCTATCAATAAATTGTTCAGAATCCAAGCTCTGTCCGTGGGGATGTGCCATGGAAAATGCATGGCTAACATTTATGTTGTATGACAGTGGCCAAAATGTCCTTCGTACCTGTTACATTTTTTGCTGCTGCTTTTTCAAAGCCTTTGCTTCCTCACGTAGGAGGTACACCACTTACTGATTCTAGCACCAATAAGGCAAAAGTATTTTTGTATTTTTGCCGAAGTACCTCCACTATCTGCCTTTTATTTATCCATTATCCTGGTGGTCAGATCACTCCTCTGGCACATCAGAGATGCAAAAGACTTTATGCCTCACCTGCTGCCACCTGCCCTGACCAACACTGCAGCGTGTGATGCTCTTGGTCCCCTCCTGGTACAGCTGTTTCACTTGGGAAGCAATTAAAAGTGGGTTTTGGGTATGAGACTGAGGAAATAGGGAGACAAAGGAGAGTTGTGAGAAGATGTTCTCCAAGGAAAGGCCAGGCTGATTTTTTGTCTCTTCTCCAGGAAATATTTATTTATACCTTCTAAAGAAATTGGGTAAGAGCACTTGGTGTTTGATCTCACAGTCTGGTTTCAGTGGTCTTTTCATGCAATATGCAAGGCCAGGCTTCCTGAGGTAGGGGAAGAATTTCAATGCCACAAATGTGCACCTTACACTGGGATGTCCAATCAAAACGATGCATCCTCTGAGAAACAAGGAGTTTTAGGGTCTAACTGCAAAAGATACTTCAAAAATATCTCTTCACACCACAGAGTTAGGGGCCTTGTCCTTTCTACTGGATTTGGTTTAGTTCATGATTTCTTTTTTATCACCAAACTTACATAATTCCATCCTCAGTTAGATTCCTGTTTTGGAGAGTTTTATTAATCATTTATTGTTTTTTGAATTTTAATGGAATTCTTATATTAATAATGAAATATCTACTTGTAGGTAAAACACAAATCTATACATACGAATAAAAGGCATTTGAATATTTATACATTTTACTTTTAATACATATATTAATATAGTGTGGATAACATAACAGGAAAACTATCTTTACGCTATCCTTTTCTTAAATCTGATTCTGTATTCCCAAATTATACTCAAAAGAGAGGGCACATCTCGAGCCGTGCTTGCAGCTAGATTTGTGACTCCTGGCTAAATAAAAATGAGTTTTAAACAATCTGATCAGACTCTATAACTACTTTCGTGACACAGCTTTACTGACTGATCCCTTTTGGACCGAAACAGTAGTGGCTCATTGAGTGTGAAAATGAGACTGAAGAACAGAATCTTAACAAAATTCAAGGCAGTTCACATTCAAGGGCATAAGATGTGTTCAGCGTTATAATGTAAAATAAAATCCTTCTGTGCTGGCTCTAAAAACCTCTAAAATTTTTACAATGGATTCATCTCATGTATGAAGTTTTTATATCAATAAAAATGTAAATTTCAGTACTTAATTATGTTTGCAGAATATCTTTTTATGCAAAAAAGTTGTTTTATTTATTTGAAAGCCATTCAGAAGGTGGAGATTACAATATGAGAACCTTAAGAAACATATATGACTGAACAGTAGTAATAGCTGCTCATGCATAATAAAAGAACACATAAGGTTTAGAGTAGCTGAAAAATGTATTTCCTGTTTCTGGTTAGAGTAATAAACAGTGTAACTGATACTGGATATGCCTTTTTATATTTTAATCTAACTGGCAAAATAATAAATGCAATACTTACTGTTCATACAACGCCTCACCTTCAAATTAAAATAATTTATAAATCATCACTTTGCTGCTACAGCAATGAAATCTCTCAGAGCTGCCTGCATTAGAAAGCCTTTTTTGCTTTTAGGTTATTTTCTCTTTTTTTTTTGGGGGGGGGCTGGGGAGGAGGGGCAGAATGGGTGTTAGGAAACAAATTGTTTTTCTGCTTCATCTCATACATTAATAATGATATCAGTGATAACCTAATTTTATTTTCACACAGTGAAATAACACTAACTCCACTGTTCAAATAATTAGAATTCAGCCTTTTTTTCCTGGAGGCTGCCAGCTGAACAGTGCCTATCTCCTGATTTTTTTCGTGATTGTAATTTAATAAGCAATTTTACCACGCAGCATCAAGGGTCCCCTTGGAATTATAATACTAGGCTCACATTGCTGAGCTTGTAGAAGTGTTCAGAGATGAGCCCTTGAAATGAAATTTACCCCCTCAGCCACACCTACACACACACTCGCTTTCCCTGCAGAACTGGCAACAGCACAGTTTGCCACACATTTAAAGGCAGGACTGGAACTCCACGGTGTAGAACACCTCATTCTTTACCTCAGACCATGCATGAAAGAGACACACTTCACAAAATGCCATCACTTCTCTGAGCTCACAGCACCAAAAAGTGCTTATGATGTCTTGTGTGGCCACAACTGCGTTTTTGCTTTCTCCGGTTTGATTTTTTTTTTTCTGTTCTACATGTTGGACATCTCTTTAAAACCAGGAGGCATTAACAGTTCCTTTAATTAAAAATCTAACCATATTTCTAAACTCCAACTGAACAATGTAGCTGGCAGCTACAGCCCATTATTCTACCAAAAAAAGGTCGGGATGTATCAGCAAGCTCAAAATGTGTGATGTGAAGAAACAAAGGAGGAAGTCTTTTAGATGCCCAGAACTTCTGACATGCTCTGGAAGCCCATTAAAGTGAGGAGTGGTGGCACTGAGAGCCTGAGATAGAAAACTGAAGGCAAGGTGTGAGTGAATTCCTACTGCATGTGCACACAGCAGCAGCCACAAGCAAACCCAGCGAGTGCACCAGGCTCACCGTGCCCCAGAGATGTGAAGAATCCCTGTTCCTGATGCCTAAAGAGGCCAACCTAGAAACAGAGACTAGACAGGAGTAAGGGAATAAAGGTGGATATTTATTTGAAAGGCCTTCAGAGGCACACCCTGGGCAGGCCAAAGGCTACACCCAAGATGGACCCCGAGTCATGAGTTCTTCACACTTTTATAGCTTTGGTCCATTTGCATCTCATCCCAATTTCACCAATTAACCTTTAGCTAATGATGGAATTTCCCCTCAGCTTTCCCCCCTTCTCAAGATGCTGGGTTACACGTTTTGGGCCTAGGCCGGGCTGGGTGTCCTTGGAGAGCAGCCTGGAGAGGCTTTGTTCTGTCTGTCTCAGCATGAGAGAGCAGCAGCTCCCAGGCTGCAGGACACTGCAGAGTTACACACTGGGAACACAGAATTTGAAAAATATAAAAGTTAAAATGTAAGGCATCATTCCTGTGGAAAAGTCCATTCTGGATTTTCCTGGAACGACAGACACTTCAGAGGGACTGCCACAGCGCTGGTCCCAGTTTTCCTAAATGCTGAGGTGCAAACCCATCAGATCCACGTGCACAGGTATCTAGAACTGCCTAATTCCAGGAGAAAAGGTGCAGAACTGTGTGCAGCATTAGTGTGATCTGGCACGGGAATTCCTGTGCATCTGTCAGTAACTGCTCCTTTGTGTGCGATGTCACTGCATCGTGCAATCATTTTCCAAGACACAAGTACAGTACCTGTCTGTACCCCAATGACAGAAACTGGGGAAAAAAAGAACTTCAGACTGAAGAGAGACAAAAGTAATGAAAGAGATTAGTTTTAAATATTGGACATAATTCATCATTCTGTACAAAAAGCTTCTGCCACTTTACTGGAGTGATGCTTTTATTTGATGCTCAAATTTTTCATGTGTGAAGCTACAAGCAGTCAGAATTTAACATCCTCAAATCATAATTTAGAACTATTCAGTACTATCAACAGTCTTCTGTTGTGTCTATTGAAACGTGTCTATTGAAATATCAGAGGAACTACATGGCAAGATAACACAACTGCTCTGAAAAAGCATTTCAGAATTTGCGCTCATTATGCCCAATTCCAGTCAGTTCTACCAGTCTCATTTCCCTCAGAATTGAAATGAATAAACCCCCCTGATTTTCAAAAAGACTGAATTTGCTTTTAATCTCCTGGAAAATACTAAGTTTCTTCCAAATGTCCTGATTGACAACGCTCAAGTTAAATATGTGGAACTTGATTTTTCCCCCTAAGTTAGCTATTCAAATTTTTCAGAACAAGTTATTTATGGCTTTGAGAACATGGTTATTTTGGATTATGTTAACCCCTACACTGCACATCTGTTTGTGTCTTCCAAAAGAGGGAAAGCTCTTGATGGATGGAAAGAATCAGCACTGAAGATGTTGGCAGAATTAAAGTAGACAAGATAAAATGTCTGTCCACAGATCATCAGAAACACTTTGCATTAACCAGCAGAGGTGTATCAGGGTGCTTCTCCAAAATACTCCACACCAACCTGTCATTTTGTCTTCCTAAAGGCCATCAGATGGATGTATTGAGTAGTGCTACACAGACATGCAAACCTCCAGCAAGGCAGATATATCCTACCTTGTCACCTTTTAGCTCAAAAATTAAAGAATTAAAATATTCAATTACTTTGCTAAAATTCAAAGAATTATGGAATCAGGAACACTCTCTAATACAGTGGAGATTCTCACTAGGAGTGGCAGCAGCATTCATTTCCTTTGAAACAAAGCCCTTCAGCGTGCAGCCCCTTGCCTGCTCTGAGGCACTGATCTTACCTTGGGCCGAGAGATCATAAGAAGGATGATAAAAATGCATAGTTCTGCATTCCTCAAAATCCACGTAAGTGAAATGGCAGTAATTATTTTTGACATTCACATCTCTCCTGCCTTCCTGTTTTCTTGACAGGGCAATTTAAGGAACTTTATACAAAGACACAGCCAACTCCCAAATACAAGTGGTTGGTACCATTGCCTCTTGTTCGTGTAACTAACTGAATTATACATCTTTTCTTGTTAGACAGGATGCCTTTATCTACAAGGTGCTCATTGAAAATAGATGGATTTTTTGCCAGAAATATTAGTTAAGTTTTAAAATATTTGTTTAGTTTTTAAATTACAAAGTATTTTTGTTCAATCCAGGCCAGTAAGGACTGGCGGTGTCCTCAGAGCCCTGGTGAGAACCAGTCAAGTGTACAAAGACAGATAAACACAAGTATTTTGGAAAATCTCTTTGAGACTGTTTTTTTGGAAGGTAATGATGAGACTGGTGGGGCCAAGGAGTCTCATACTGTTTTAGAGAGTGGGACTTTACATTTCTTTAGGATTAAGAATGCATTTTACAGTATTGTGTACTTGGCTCTCAATAACAGAGAAACCCTTTCCTTTTCTGAAATTAAATATCAGGAGCATGCATCTCTACCAAATCCAGTTTAGAAACTACAGCACTATTTGACAGTAATGATAGGAAAAAATTTCATTTTTCCTTGAAACGAGTATTTCTGGCAAAGATCTATCTCTTTTCAAGAGCATCAATTTCAAGCTATCTGCCAGCTGTGTCAGCACAGCTCACATTACAGCCGTAACCAATTTCTTGAGAGTTACTCCTCCAGAGTCCTTCAGTCTGCACATCCAGCCCATCCACTCTGCTTACACAAGGAGTCCTACCAAAGTCAATGGAAAAGGTGAAAAGGATTTTCTTTTTTGTTCTGAGATGCTTATTTGAAGGATGCCTTACATTGCACAACCCCGCAACAAAGGAATTTGCTACGTGGTACACTCTTCCAGCAGAACTGAGTTACCAAACACAAATATTTCTCTAAACTCAGGTAATTTAAGTTGAAAAAAAAAAGAACTTACCAGGCACTATCTTTTCTTAAAAGCATCAAGGAAGGCTCATCTCTGAAATTATGCCCCTGGCTTGCCCAGGGCTTCATGAAGTATTTATTACTGGATCAAAAACAAACTGTTACCATGGACTGCTTGAACACTGGATGTTATTATCCATCATTAACGATTTCACAGCTAGTGATTTCCACACTCAGATCTAGCTGACATGCACAGCAAACACTTCCCAAGTTTCAGGAATCGAGTGGCCTCTCTCTGTGCTGCCGTAATTCCCAGATCATTCATTCTGCCTTGCCCCTGAACCCCTGCCATAATTCCTTCCACACCTTACAATTTGAAGTGGCCAATAAAAACCCAGAAGCATCTGGGAACTTGGAAAGTGAGAACAAAATGAAATGGATCTAAATGTAAAATTAACACTATATAGGCTATAGTACTGTCTCCAGTAAACATTTTCGTATTCTATTCTTTGGGATACTGTTCTAGAAAGAATACTGAATTCATATACAACTTTCTCTGGGGTACGTGAGATTTTATTTACCTAGGACTTCTTCCAAATTTATTCTAGAAACAAGCTGAAAACGCCACAAAAATCAGGCTTTTCTTCTGAGAGTTGCAGTGCCACACATGGATGATGATCAGAATTATTATGAGGCTGAGCTACTCTGCAAGTATCACTGCTTTGGTTTCCATCCCAGCTGCATCAAGAAGGGCAGAGGAGAATTAATATCTTAGTAACCGATGAATTAAATTTTCTGCTCACATTTTTGTGAGGTCACTTCTCATTTTATCCTGAAGGAGCTTGCTGCTTATTTAAGTTTCAGTCAATTCATGGATAAGTAGCTGGTCAAAAGATGGGAAACAAACAGTAAGAGAGAAAAGGTCAGTTTTTAGAGTGGCATCCCCCAGAGATCAATGCTCATGTCCTGCTGGCAGTGTATGTAGAATCTATAATACAGGCTGAACTGGGAACATGTAAAATTGTATTAGAAATCCTGAGGTATCCATGGTAGTAAAGATGATGATTACCACAAAAATGTGCCGAAGACCCTTATAATACTGAATTGCAAATTGATAAAATGTCCCAAAATTCAGTGTCATAGTGATGCACACAGAATAAAATGCTCCTAACTTTACACAACAAATAACATGACTCCGTACTAAGCTGTCACTGTTCAAGACAGATCTTGTGGTTATAGCACAGTGTTGGCTCTGTAACACTATCAACTCCCTGCTCAAAAGCAGAGTAAAGGGAAAAATGGAATGAAATTGTAAAAATAATCAGGAAGAGTAGAAAGCACAGCACCTAGGTTGAAACCCAGGATATTCCTGCATATTGCTTACTGATCACACACTTGATCCCTCATTCCAAGAGGACACATTGAAACTAACAGACAGAACAGGTGATCAAAGGTACAGAATAAAACAAAGTAAGAATGGTCTATAAAACCCTGAATATAATGGATCAGATAATAGATGGAGAGGATAGATCCAAGGTACATCAAACATAAGTGGCAAGTTGCAGATTAAAAACATTAACAAAACCTTTTTTTTTTTAAAAGACACATTGCTACGGGATGTCACGGACTCAAAAAATTCAAACATTTTCAAAAGCAACTAGGTAAACTTAGAGGAGAAATATTTGTGAAGGGTATTACATGCAAAGACCTGCCTCTGACTTAAAGGAGTCTCTGAGCCACAGACCACTGAAAGCTCAATAACCCGAGCTGAGAATGCATCATGTGCACAGCATGTGCACTCTCTTATTGCGGAGAGTCTGGAATTTCTCCTCGGAATCCACTGCTTGTTCGCCTGTTGGATTCACGCTTCCGAGCTCACAAGCACTGCAGCTGTCTCAGTTAGGCCATTACTCTCTTCCCATCATCTCAGTCCGTTTGCAGATGAAAGACAAACACATGGTTAACAGTGTTACAGGGGAAAAAAGTCAATGATGTGCATGTCAGCAGCATTTTGGGGGAAAAGAAAGTTAAAAAAAATTCAAAAGTTAATTTTAAAGGAAGTGAGGTGTTCTTTGATGTGGAAGAGTATAACTGTAGATGGGTATCCGAAGGATCACAAGATATTTGGTCGTTGTTGTTGATCCTATGATTACATTCCTATGTCTCTATCCATGTTTATGGATATCCTTTGTGACCAAACCTTCTAACAAAAGGAAGTAAACAGCTCTGCTGTTAGTAAGTTTTAGCAAAGGAGAAAGCACTGGGTACTAAGGAGAAGAATCTGTAAAAGTATTGAGCCAAGAGAGTGGAGGCTGACTCCTGGATGAACATGTGGAGGTCTTACGTTTGCTCCACAGAGACATAACACTATCTTGTAATGATTTCAGTATCATATCTTTCATCAGCAATAAATAATTTCACATAGGGAAAAAAAGGAATAAAAGTATTCCCAGACTGTTGGGAATCATGCAAGTTTCATGTCTCTAAATGAGCCCATACTGTGTAAAAACATGGTTTATATATTGAAAGGGAGATGAGAGAACAGCAGCTGATGAAGGTGAAGCAGCTGAGTCCAAGGCCATGGCTCAAGAAGCATGACAGGGACCAGGGTCCTGTCAAGCGCAGGTCTGGAAGGCCTGCCTTCCCATCTGGGGACAGAGGGACAAAGACAAGGAATGGCTTGCCAAGGGCAGGGTGGGCAGTGAGGCTCAGCAGAGAGAATGGTGACAGCCATTTCTCCCACAACAGGCTAAAATGCTCCCAGTGCCACCCTGCTGGTTTTCCAAAGAAAGGAAGTGCAGGAGCCCCAGCTGCACCCCTAGCATGTGTCTGCCAACCAACCCCAGGCTGGGGGCTTGGAACCACTGGCAAGTTCAAAAGCATGGATGCTGGGAAGGGAGGATGGGAAAGACATCCAAGGCTAGCTTCAATCACCTAAATGTGGTGTCTGGTGTCCCTTTTGGCACTGTCACCTGCTCACTAGCTGTCACTTCAGGAAAATGCAGGTCTCCCACTGCCTTGTGTCTGCCAGTTCTCTGCAGAGGTCTCAGGGACCACTGGACACCTACAAATATGCAGCTGATCCCTTGCCTATTCCCACGTATTTAGTGAAAACCAGTACCAAGCAAAGCAGAGATCCCAGTATTTCTCCTGATGGAAGAGCTCGAGATGCTGCTGTACTTCTGGGCCAGGCAGCAGCTCTGTGCCCTGTCAGGTTGCACAACTTCAGGCACAACACAAGTTGCCCAGCTGGCAAATATTTGGGCTACTGCAGAGACAGGTACAGGGATGTGGAAAGCTTATGGATAATGTGATACTATATGAGGCCACAGGGCCATGGGAGGGATCTAAGCTTCACCAGGGAAGTGGGAGAGCACAGCAAGGAGCTGGAGGTACTGTGAAGGTGCCTGGGGAGATTCTCAGAAGATCAGAAGCTGTGCTGTCGAGGTTGCAGGAGGCAGCCTGAGAACCAGGATAACTGTGGCACGAAAGGGCAGCTGACAGTTGATGTTTGTAATGGAGCACCAGGACACAGGGCTTCATTAATATATTAACAAATAAATGAAATAATTTTTTCCCTCTCCTCTGACCCAGGAAGGTGTTCCACAGATTCACAGAATACTCTGAGCTAGAAGGGACACACAAGGATCATGGAGCCCAGCTCTTACCCATTGCAGCAGAAGGTGCAACACAGTGTTATCAGACCGTAATTTCAGAAACAAAGATGAAGTGTATCACCTAAAAAAAGTCAAAGAAATGAACACACAAGAGAGTAGTTTTCAGTCCAAGCTAGGGCTGCTTCACAACACAGCTTCTCTGATATTTCTATCTGGTGTAGTGACACAGTGGCACTGTCCATAGATCACTGCAGTGTGGCAGTATGCAAATTGCTGGATAATAGGATAACCATCTGTTGGATGATGAATAGTTTGGCACAGGAACGTGGTCAACCTTCCTGCAGATACCCACATTCACCCAGATCTCTGCCAGCTGCCTGAGTAAAGGGCACTGAACACCAAGCTGGTTTCTACCTCACTCTCATCAGCAACTCACCCGAGCAAAGCCCTGACTGATGAGTCTGATGGCAGCTCCAGTCACACCAGTGGCAAGGCCACTTTCATATATTGGTGTTTTTACTGGTGTAACGTTGGCTTACAGACACTGAGGATCTGCTTCTGGCCTTTAC
Source organism: Pachycephala philippinensis (assembly GCA_013397055.1). Classification (NCBI taxonomy): domain Eukaryota; kingdom Metazoa; phylum Chordata; class Aves; order Passeriformes; genus Pachycephala; species Pachycephala philippinensis. Next base: position 151,663 of record VWZT01001214.1, read on the forward strand.
AACACTGACATTTCTTAGTGTTGCCTAGACTTTTGCACTTCTTTCTATATCTTGACATACTTTAATTTAGGCTGTTTGTGAATTGTGGGACTGGAATACTTTTTGTTCTGTAAGTCAGTTGGATTTACACCTCACAATCCCCAGATGGCCCAACACTTTGAGTTTTTCTGATGGTGCATCATACTAAATCATCATCTGACTGATGATAATATAATGGGAATAACATATTAACATAATTTATCATTCCAGTACCTTGCTCAGGGGATGTTTTACTTTACCATATAATGTACTGGTTGTCACTTCCATGACATATTACAGTAAGACATCATCAGAAGGAAACATTTTGATGAAGTAGTACTTGGATATTGGATACCAAGGCCAGGTTGGATGGGGCTTGGAGCAACCTGGGATAGTGGAATCTGCTCCTGCCCACAACAAGGGGAGGTTGAAACTACAAGATCTTTAAGGTCCCTTCCAACCCAAACCATTCTATTATTCTATCATTATTCTCTGACATCAAAGTTGCTACTGGTGCCAGACCAGCTGTGGTTTATTTTATAATGACGCCCTCTAAGCACTCAGAGCTTTTGCATTACCTTCATAAGTTCACCAAAAAGCTTCATCAAAGTAGCTGAAAATTGTTTTGACCTTTTAGAATGTCTCTACAAAAAAAAATCCAGCATGTTTATCTCACTAAAAATGATCTACCTAGCTCAGAATCTTGGAAAACAAGAAGGATTTTTTAAAATTATTATTTTTGATTTAGAAATGTTAATTGAGCAGAAGTAGACCATCAAATGACAAAGCTTCTTAAACCCCAAATTCGTTGAGAGACAGCCATTTAAATAATTTTCACCATTCATTGATGGCCAAGCTGGCTAAACTGCCTTCAGGCACAGGTGCGTGGCAGTCACGCTTACGTGGAAACTTGCATAATATATGGGTGCAACTTCTGCAGGAAGTGTCTTTTTGTGCTAACCAATCATATGCCCTGTCAGCTCCTTCTTTTTCAATCATCTGACTTACATTTGTATACTGAAAAAGGAACATATGCATATATGAATATACAGATAGGAAATGGATTTCCAGATCTCTGGTGGACAAAGAAAGAAATGCATTGCAACAGGCAGCTCTAGCACAGCTGTGCCTGCAGCATCTGAAGGCTAACTCTTTCAGGTAATAGCATTGGGGAAGACAAAATAAATCAAAATCATTCAGCAGAAATTAATGACATTTTAGGAAAATGCATTTTTCTCCTCTGTCTATAGATAGTTAACAACCTACTCTTTTGCTCCCACTTGATTTCTGGATTATGACCTTGTATACTTATGTTAAAGCCAACTGGTTTTGATATCAACAAAGTATGAAGTTATGGAATACCAATGCATGGTTTTGATTTCCTCTTTTTAAGGCCGTTTGTGTAAAGTGCTAAAGTTCAACCTTATCTTCAAAATCTGTATCACTTGAAAAGTGATGCTAATTGCCAGAATGCTAATCAAGACAATACTTATTTTCCCACTCACAGCAAAGTAGGGTGTATTTTATAACAAATGCAAGCCTCAGTTGCTTGTTTTTGGTGTAGACTGGAGAATTTCTGGAGCAGCCTGGTGATCATTCTCATGAATTCTCAACAACCAGTGAAAATCCAATGAAAGAACTGAAGGAAGAACTTGAATCTTTCAGAGGATGGGGATCATACTTGCAGCTGTTAAAACAGCTGTATCAGGATGAAAAACCTCCAGGTAAACTCAGTGTCCAGTGATTTAACACCACCAAAAACAGCACTAAAGAGAAGCCACCATCCCTTATCAGCAATTTCCAGAACACTACTTGATTTATTCCAGGTACCAGAGAGCTGACTAATTACAGCCTTAAGAATCTGCTCTGGGAAATTGATACAGATGAGTCATGGATCCTCCTTAACAAACTTCCACACCTTCTGGAATAATCTCTGATACCTTCCCCATGACTACAGCATCAATAACTCTGGGGCAAATATTCTTTTCACTAATGAAAGGTAGATTAGGCTGCACTTTTGGCATAACTCAGCCTAATTAAAAAAAAAAAAANAAAAAAAAAAAAAAAAAAAAAACAAAAAAAACCCCAACAAAGTCATGCCCTCCATCCCCAATCACAAAAGAGTTATTGAAAGCAATGGACTAATTCTTTTTCATGTGTATTGCTTTTTGCAATATAGGCAGTGTTTCCATGGACTAATGCCATGGCATTTTATTGCACATTTGATCTTTTTTAAGTGCTTCAAAAGCTTTCAGTTGTATAAGATTTTGAGCAGTGGAATACAGGCAATTGCCTGTATTGCTGCTTCATTAAAAATGTATAGCAAAAATAAGCATGAGTATACTTAAATAATTTTATTTATTTTGGCATTTGAGGGTTGAAAAGCTCAGTGCTGAAACTGCCTTCTTTAGATTCATGATAATCACAGCTAATGCACCATACAAAAACCTCGAGTCAGATAAACAATCTTGTTTTTGTGTTGTTGCTCAATTGTCTTCACAATTCCCTAAAAGCCAATAAAGCATTTGTTGGAGGTACACTGACCAATAATGATTTTTCCAAGCACTATAACCAAACCAGCAAAGTTGTTTTTCACGCTTCATGTTTTGTGAATATTTCCAAAAACAAGAGGTGATTTTGCTGAATGATTAAACACGAAAATGGTGCAGTAACACTGCTCAGCCATTTTACTCTTCAGCATCTTTTACAGCTCCCAACTAACTACTCTCATCTCATGGCAACCCTCTGAAGAAGCTGCTGTCTCCATTTCACAGTGGGAAAAACAAAGACAGAGGTTGAGGACCATCAAATATTCTGAATACCTGCAACTCCCACTGGTAATAGTTGGATTTCTGGATGCCCATTGTTACTGAAACCAGGCTGTAAATGATTTACATGGTTAAACTGCAAGGCAGAAGAGCAAAAATCTCTGCAATAAAGTTCCAGCTTCAGCAGTCATTGGCTTCCTGGGCTGTGCCTTCATCTCACATGGGACTTATGATAGATTCTGTACTTATAAAAACAGAAGAACAAGATAATGGTCAACTGCTCTGAATGCTTATGTGGACACCCGTCTCCTTCACAGTGTGTTCACTTAAGTAAAAAAATCTACATACAGATTTTAAAGAATGAAATAGTCATAGGCAAAGCAGAACCAGCTCTGATTTGGTATGCAAAAATCACAATTATTCTCAGTGTGCACCTAACCAGGAAAGGATAAACTATGTGACTAAAGAAAGGTTATCACCTCTAACAATTCCACCTTGGAGCAATCTTTATAATGCTCAGCAGTCCTGAATTATATTCCACATGCAATTGAGAAATGTTGCTGAAGTTAATCTCTAGGCTGTTAAACAATGAATCATATTCACTATAATAAATCAAACCTTTTCCTCAATGCAACGCTGTGTTGCACGTCCCAAAGTACAATGGTGTTGATCTGCTATCTCTGATTTTGTAAACACTACAAAACCAGCAGAATCATATTTAAACTGTAAGATCAGACAATCTGTTCTATTTTCTTGACTCAGTTTAGCTCAAAAGATCAGAAAGCAAGCTGATAATTTCTCTTTTTCTGTTATTCAACTTGCATGCTACCTCTCATAATGGAAATTCAGTTTCAGAATTTAGGCTTGGATCTGTTTAAACCTTTTTTTTTTTTTTTTTGTATTATCTATTAAGTCTTATTCCTCTTACCATTAATTTGATTAAACACACATCAGCACTACTAAGCTGCAGGAGCAAAACATTGGGTTTCTTGTGTTGCTCTGGGACTTGTCATCACGCCAAACTCACAGATGTTCCAATGAACACGCAGCATTTGGTCCATTTCTAGGACAAACATAGTAGTTTGCTTTATCCACACTAGCATGACCCTGGATAAGTCAGCAGCAAGATCAGCTAAGTCCCCTCACCTACTCTGTACTTCAGATAAGCTGACACAAAGCAGGAAGCAAAAGTGAAAGAGGCAAAATTAGGGAAAAGGGAAAAAATCCTTGTGATTTTCATGCCTCATCCCAGAAGATTTTCTCCTTTGAAGATTCATTTTGCCTGTTGTGGTAAGATGCATATTTCCTTACAAACAACAAGGCAGGTAGAAGTACTTAGAAGCACAAAAGCCTGTGAAATTATATTTAGTAGCTGGGTAGAAATGAGATGATTGTGATGGCTCCTAAGTGTGTGAATAACCCTCACAGAATCCTCACAGGGCCTCACCAACTTCTGTTGTGCTCCTGAAAGATACTGGCCTATAAAAACTTAATAAGACAGAAAACTGGGATTTGGTATTTTGAAGGACTCTGACATAAACAAAACAACACATGTGCCTACATGAAGGAGTCGTTCATGAGCAATGAACAGCTTGGTCCACAGAGATATCAGCAACACAGCAACTGCAAATGAAAGTGTGTGATGCTAATGAAACCTGCAGGAATGCTGAACAGCTTGGAGGTGCCGTTCTCATGGACTATAAAACTGGTGTTGCACAGCCAGCAGCAAGAGTTGTGTGCATATTAGCTATGAAAAATAGCCTTTTCCCACAAAAAAAATCTTTCAAAATACCTATCTCTCTAATACTAAGATAAGATCTTGGGTATAGAGAGGCAGGTTCCTCAGAAACGCCTGTCCCAGCCTAATCTCCCATGAAAAAATTATGACCCAACTGGCAAAAGTCCATTATATTTTTAAAACGTACTTTTAGGGGGAATTTTTAAGAGAGAAGTTTTCAAGGTTTTTTGTGAAAAGCACCAGTATTTCAGTCCCATGATCATTCCAGCAGTTGATGCTTCCCAAGTAAAGATAACTCAGGGTAAAATCACCCGTTCTGACAAGTGAGATGCCAGCAGTTTGTGGGGCCCAGCCTGTGCGTCTGCTGTAATTAAATTTGCACACACATTGAAGCATGCAATGTTGCTATTTCTCTTAATGGAACAGACCTTCTGGACAGAACTTTCAGAGCCTGAGGTAGTCATCTCTATTTTGATGAGTCTTTGGCATGACACATCAATCTTTACTTATAATTTTGTATGTGCTTTATACATTTCTATTTTAGCAAAGAACATCCCTTCATGTACAGCTGACTAATACAAATACTTTTTGCTATTTGTTATGTCAGCCATCCAGTCAGGAGATGGAGCAATAATTGGTCTTTTTAGAACAGGAAAAAGGCAGCAAAGCTGTGAGATGGATATTTTGATTTCTCCTTGGGGTTTTTTTTTCGTGTACAATAGTTTCTTGTGCCAAAGGTGAAAGCCCTGGGGGAGGCTCCATGTTTCCTCCAGCTTTACTTCTGAGGCCCCTTTGCTTGGGGTGCCACTGACTCTGCCCAGGGAGAGACAGGAGAAGGGAAGATGTGGCAGGCAAGAGACAGCCTCAAGAAGTTTGTGATGATCTGGCAGCCAGACCTGAGAGAGGAGAGGAAGAACTTCCTAGAGGTGAGAAGGGGCTGGTGCAATTCATAAAATCCCTGACTAAGCCTAACCTTCGAGCAAGATCTGCATTTTTTTGCCCAAAGTTCTGGCTGACTCAGGGTCCTGTCCTGTCACAAGCCTTCTCTCCTCAATTTCCAATAGGGACATAAAGCCCTGCTGACATTAAAATATTTAAGCATGAATCTTCTGCATGTAAAAATGACCCTGTAGATGATTCTGTCACCTACACATACCAATGTGATGTTCCTGTTCCGTGGAGTTAGTTGTTGCCAAAAATACATACAAGCCCCCTCACTGTTCTCTCCTAATTAAGAAGCAGATGTTACTTATGGTTCTGTTTCTGACGGAGGCCAAATGTTCTGTATGTATTTGGAAAGAAAAAAAAACATATTAAAACCTTAGCAAATCACTAAAGCTACAGATCCCAGTGCATTTCTTTCAAGAAGAGTGTAGCAGATCTGCTAAACAATTTATGAGCACAACAGTTTCATGAACTTTCAGCAGCTCTCATTTAGAAAAGGCTGAAAAGGAACTCTGCACACACAGTGTGCATTCATTTCATTGAATAATTTACAGTGTATTGTGGTGTGGGGTTTTTTCCCCCTTTATTCTATAAACTAAGGGAATTTCAAAAGAAATACTATGAAATGAAATACATTCCTTTTGTTGGTCACAGCTGTTAGGTGTATCTTTCTACTTGCTCTCTTTTTTCTATAGCTGCTTTTTCGTGACATTGCGGTACCATGAGAAAAAACAGACAAATTGATCAAGACACTAAAGGAATCCTAGGAAGTTTTTCAATCTTTTTGANGAAAGTTATTGCTCACAAGAAATAACCCATTTATGTGGTATAAAGCATGCTTTCCTGTTTTAGTGGAAATACCCAGCATCAGCACATCTCCAATGCTAAGGAACAAGGTGCAGAGATGAGCTTTTGAGAAGCAGACAGGCAAATCCACAAGGCCAGACTCACTACAAAAACACGAGCAGAAATGCTGTTAACTTACTCCAGTGCAAGCTACAAGAGAGAGCCAAGAGTTATTCAGATTAGCACATGGAATAAAGTCCCAGTTTAACCAGTGCCTATCTCTGATCCTAGAGCCAAGGGAAACTGTGGCACTCCTGCTTCCTTTCCTATCCAGAAGAGCTGGCTATAGGAATATTTTTTACATGACATACTAAACTGGAAATTCCGTAAAACAAAATTTTAAGGCTACATGGTTGAGCACACAAAAATGACTAAGAGACAATTAAATGTGTGTAGTTGCACAGTGCTAATAAGAGATGCTGGAATAGGGATCCTGGATGATTTGTAGGGTAGTCTATGGACTTCCTCTCCTTTTTCCAACTCCAAAAGCTTACTGAGTAAATCTAGACCAGTATATGACATATTCTTTTAATTTAGAACAATACAACTGAATCATTGTTACTCAAGACAGATACACACGAGCTCTCTCAACTTCTGGGAATACATTTTCATCTCTAATCAGCATCTGCGCATTTGAAAAGTATCCTGAGTAAACCACAGCCCCAGCACAGGAGCTGTTTACTTTTAAAACACATTTGAATTACTTCACTCCTGTAATGAACTATACTAAACTTAGTAGGAAAAGATTAGTCAGAGAGCTATTTCTGAGAAAATTATATAAAAAATTAGACCAAGGGAACAAAGACCAAATTAAACTTTATATCAAGAACATTTACTTAAAGATATTGTTGAATACATTGTTTGGCAACTTGAATTGATTATTCTAGCTTGATAGAGAAAAGGCTGAAGAGGCTCTCTTCACATTTTGTACTTTTATGAAGCCAAAATTTCACTAATAATTTGCTGAAAAATTCAGTGATCAATTCAGAGAAATGTGTTTTAAGTAAGTACATTAAGCATAATACAAACGTGATGCTACAGTGATTGTGCAAGGCTCATTCATTGGTACAGAATGAAAGCAGGGCCAGACTGATGGATGTTTCCATGCTTCTCCAGGGAAAAAATGACTATGAACAGAGTGTCTGCCTACATATTTAACTAATAGTACTGCTCCTGTAACTTTGGGAGTGTATCAGCACTGAAAAGCCTCTCTGTGTTTAAAAATAAAATAAATTAATCTACAACCATGACATTGCTAAAGAGGCTGAAACAAGAGGAATGGCTAAGTGTGGTGGCTGACTTGCAGGATTTGGGAATGAAATTAATATTTTCTTGGAGTTCACTGCGTGTGTTATAATGATGAATTCAAGGGAGGCTGTGTAAAGAGAGGCAAATATTTTATAATTGTTCCCAGCTTCCTCACTTTGGAGAAATGGTTCTAGCATGTTTTTCTTAGGCTACAACTGGTTGTTTACGAAGTGTTCCTTTGTACTGTCTGTGACAGCTACACTGGGAGAAAGAGCTGACACTCTCAAGGTAATTGTTCATGTTGGATAACACCTTATCCATGTCTAGGAGTATTTATTTCAGGAGAAGCTCTGAAGATTTGGGAGTTATTCAGCCTGAGTAAGGATAAGGAAGCTTCTAAGGAGATGTGCAACACATTTATGATGAGATTTACCCTAGAGCTTTTTTTTTAAATAAAGAGTAGGGTGACTGCATTTTTATTCAAAAAGGTTTGTAGTAAACCCTCAGATGTGAATCTTCAAGAGGGAATTTAAATGAAAAGCAGAGTGCCTGATGGAAAAAAAAAAAGTGGTAGTTCCAGTTAGAGGATCTGATATAGAACAAGCTATAATGAAAAGAGGAAACAGAGGAAGCACTAATAGGTAATGCACTGAGAGTGAAGACAGAGGCAGATAGAAATCAGAGTAGAAATGCAAGCACAGTCAGTGATGTGGTGTTATGGGGGAGGATGACAAGTCTCATCTCAAAATGCACTTCAGCTAATTTTAGAAAAATGATGAAAAATCTAAACATTAAGCATGATCACATTACTAAGAAGAAAAGTAGATCTTCCATGTGGGTTCAAATCTTTATATATACTTCTTTATATCCAAACACCACACATTTCTTTGTGAGGGCAGTTAAGCATGTTCATCTAATGCCTTACTTGCAAACAAAGCTATTTCAAGATAGAAGTGAATTTGAGTTATTAATAGACTCAGTTTGCCTCATCTATTACTCCACAAAACTGACCCTGGTCCTCACTGAATGAATTTCTGACATTTGAACTGTGAACCAAAAGCCTCATATGGGACAGGCAGTGATATGAACCTGTGAAATGTTTTATAGGAGACAACAAAAAGTCATGAAATTTCTTAAAAGATTCTTTTCCCCCCAAGCCTCCACAACTGAAAACAAAAATCTGCAGCTCTAGAGTAGAAAAAAGTGTAACAAGGAATCTAGAACACAAAATAACATTTCCTTTTCATGCACTAATGCACACAGTTAGCCCACATAGATTTTGGAATTAGTTTAAATATAATAAATATGAAGTTGTGTAGTTTTTTTTTTAAATATCCTGTCAGTGATATTCTTAATGTTGGGAGGCACAAGATTCTGCAACCTTTTAAGCTGCTGAGGATACAGCCACAGTGGGGCAGTCAAGGACAAGCTAGAAGATTTGCCTCTAGAGCACTTCCAAAAGCACAAGGAACAGATCAAATATTTTAGATACTAAGGGCAAAATCCCACAGTGCTTAGTCAGGCAAAACTCCCATTGGCCTCAACAGGAGTTTTGCCAGAGTAAGTACTGAGCAAAGACTGTGCTGTCTGCCCTAGATTTATCCGAGTCACACCAATCTAACACGTTTTTCAGACAGACGAGCACCGTGCCGCGATATTCCTGCGACATTCTGCTTCAAGGAATAAACAGAAACCTCAAACTCTGAATCATCCTCCCCTCACAACCCCCCCTCACAATGAAGGGAAGGACTCACAGCTGGGCAAGAAGCTGCTATCCTGAAAGTCTGCCAAAGAGCAAGACTAAAAAAGAATCCAAGGAACTAAAAGTTTGCCATTGCAAAGTTCTGAAAATCTGATATACAAGGAAAGCGCACAAGCGAGATTCCCAAGGGCTTCTGGATGACTGAAGATAATCTGGCTTTCATTCTTGTAAGCAAACAGGCAACAGGGAAAGACTTCTTACTGTAGTTATCCTTTTGATTTAGGGCAAATCACAATTCCTGCATGGTCAGTGGAAATTCCTCTGGTTGATTTCACCAGGGATTAATTTAGGTGAATAACTAGGTCAGTCTTGTTCCCACGTTAACATTTCTGTTACAGAAATATGAAAGTAGATTAAGTTTAACACATGTGTCTACCTTGCTTCAGAAACTTCCTTCTGTAATTACAGAATCCCATTTGCAACAACTTTGATATCAGGTACAGGAGAAATATTAGAATTAATATCAAAGTGAGCAGAAAAATTCATCGGCATTTGAGACGTGCATTTTTTTTTACTTCCTTCTTCTAGCTGAAGTGAATATCAAAAACTTGACACAGCAGCAGTCAGACCACAGGTTCCCCCAGGAGAGTATAGGAGAGATTATAAAACATCAGTACTGCACATCTAAACACAAAAGCAAAAATCATACCAAGCTAGAAATCCCCCCTTTCATATTTCACTGGATCTACCCTTTGCCCGATTCTTTATATAAAGAGTAGTTAAGCAATATAAAAAGATATACTCTTTTTTTATCTGTGAACTCTTCCATCATGAATGTATCCTAAACCCTCCTAGATGTGCAATATTACCCAGAGAAGCAGGCAGAATCATAGAATCATTTAGTTTGGAAAACATCTCTAAGATCATCAAGTCTACTCGTTATCCCATCATCACCACATTCATGTCCCTAAAACCCATCCCTAAGTACCACATCCACACATCTTTTAAACACCCCCAGGGATGGTGACTCAGCATCTCCATAATGCTGATATTTGCCCCCCAAAAGTCCCCACTTGCTCTCTTCATATAAGTAAAAGAAGAAAACGAATCCTGGTTTTCCCTAGATTTGGGTTTTGAAGACTGGATATCAGAATTCCAGGCTAAAATCAATTAGGATCAAGTCCTTTGCTAAATTAACAGAATTTGTTGTCTGTGTTACCATTTATTTTCATGGAACATGAACATAAATAGTGTCGCTGAAATTTTAGTGCCTCTTTCTCATTTGATAAATTTCAAATTGATGACAGTCACTAAGAAACACAGCTCTAGCCAGTCACATGCAAATACAATGTAGGGTAATTCCTCAGGAACCTCCCCCCCATAAAAACCAGTGCAACCGTATCTCAGATCTTTAGCACACAGGAATTCCCAATTCTGAAAAATAATCTAAAAGTGCATCACAATCTAGAAGCACTGCTGAGAATTTTCCATCTCTTCCAGGGCCAGAACTCCTTGCTCCTTGCTCTCCAGTTGGCACAGCCAGCTCAGTGCAACACACAACACATGGGGAAAATGAGACAGAAACAAAAATGATCTACAGCAGCTGAAGGCACAGAATGAGTCTCCTCCTGTCCAAGCTCCATCCACATGAGCTTTGAAATATGCACCTGACTGTGCCTGAACAACTGGCTGCTTTTAAATAACCAAGTCCAACAGGTGGGTTGGGTTTTTTTTTTTGACTAGAGTCAAGAATTCATTTCATTATACTCATGGACATAACACATCCTGCTGTGGAATATGTCAGGATTTAATTATGAAGCTTTACAAAAGCCTGGTGAAGCCAAGTGCTTCAGATTTTCAACCCAGAAGTTTTATGTGGCTATATGCAGAGTAGTTACTTTTTACAGTCGTATTTAATGTGGATCATAAATTCCCAGGGAGAGTGGTACAACAAATGAAAACAAAAAAATCATCCAGATCTTATTTCCTTTCACCTACCAATAGCGAAATAAAGGAGTTAGAGCTGAGCTGTTTGGCTCACTGGAGCTGAAGGGTTTTCTTTTCCCAGTGAATTACTTACCTCTTGTAAGCACACAGGAAACAAATTTTATAATAGTTTCTTAACTCATCTTTGAAAGGTACCAGTAGTTTTTAATGAGGAAAAAAACCCCAAAAACACATACATGAATAAGCTACATTCTTTTTCAACGCTTTCAAGAGATTGTCCTGTGTATTCTATAAATCAAAATACCGTAACCTACGGGAATTACTGGCAGCTGACATGCTACTGAAAGCAACTGCTTTGACCTTAATGGACTGCCCTGAAGCTCATTAAACAGTATATCAGGAGCTGTGCACAGTGCAGGTGTGTTCCAGCACAGGAAAGATGTTTTATGATTCACTGCACCTTGGTCAATATATTGAATACTAAAATCCTAAGTGAACTGTGATGTTTTATTTGCAATAAACAAAACAGGCATTCAAGATTATATTCATTCACAGAATTAGCAACAGAGCAATAACTCTGGGTTTATGTCAGCACACTTTTTTAATCTTAAGTGGATAGTATTGTTCTGAGTGAATAAAGATCTCACTAAAAATGGATAAGCATGTTCTGCATATTTACAATAGCTTCTTCAATTGTAGTTTGAAAATGGCAATTCTCATTAAAGATTATAAATGCATGCAATCAAATCCATGCGGGGCTAAAACCCCAGCTGTGTCTGGTATTAGATTAATATTCTGATAATTGTTAGCTTTAAAAAAAAAATCTATTAACAAGTATGAGGAACTAACATCAAAATGATTGCTCATAGTATGAAGTGCATGAATACATATCAGTATCAGTGTACTGCTTACATTTATTGGGCTGCTTTCCAAGGAGAAGGGTGTGCACAGACAGAATTTTCCAAAGTTCTCATGTCCAGCTGAGAGGTCGATAACTTTGGTGCCTTGGTCAGCCCCTAATCTTTCCAAAAATACTGCCTGTACCTTTCTGAGATTCATAATCCTCATTTAACCCTTATTTCAGAAATTATTTCCAAGTGCATTGACTCTTTCCACCTCCTCTGTCCGTGCACAGCTACTTAAGACTTGCTCAGAGATGTAACATTGCCTCTTATATGGATTCAATACTGGCAAGTTTTGCATCTAACACCAAAGGCAAACTTGTGACTCTCAGTGAGGGGAAAAAATGCAGTCACTTTCAGGGTTAAATGTCACAAACAGAGTTATCAGTTATCTCCTAAGATGCAAAGATCTCCAAGAGGACCAGAACTAGATCTGTAAGTAGTTAATTCTCAATCCTGTCCTATAAAACATTTGTAAATAAAACCAGTTAGAGATGTACAGAGAGCCAACCTGAGAAACAGCAAAAGCACATACATGTAGAGTTCAAAACTCAAACTTGTCAATATGAAAATAGAAGGCGCCAGAGAGACAAAAAGATGAAATCCAAGCTAAAAGAAAGGCAGAGCTTGCAAATCTTTAAAAGCAGCATCCTTTAGATTGATTACACTACAATGTAGTCTTCTAAATTGAAATTAAACTGGATTACAATGAATGATGGGATGATGCTTTGAAAGACACAATAGGAATGAAGTGCAAAATACCCCATTTTTTACAGCCAAAATACTAGGGCAAACTTGGGTTGAATTCACCAACAAAATAATCTTGGGAATGAAAAAGTGAAATGCAAATTTCTGTGTTTCTCTGCCAAATCCATATTTGAAATCCCTACTTGGAGTGGTGTGGAAGAAAAATGCAGGGATGAGATTAAGTGTTGTAATTAAATTCAACCATTAAGCTCCTTTTTAATTTCTGCACATCTAAATGCAAATATGCATGCTTTTTCCTATGCATTCTCAGAACTCAAATGACTGTGGAAGTGAGTACTCAGAGAAGTACAAAGTTTGACAAAACATGGAAAGAGTTTAATTTTATATTTATGTTTCACTCATGTCCTTGGACCTTCCTCCTAAGGGTCTGCCTTTGTTGTGGTCTTTTCCAGCCTGTTTACATTTCTATTACTAAATGTAAGGAGGCTTAAATAAACCAGAAAACCTCTTAGATGAACTTGGCATCACAGCTGGATAAAAGCTGAAGAGAGAATTTAAAAATGAATGTTTTCAAATGTTTAAATTTTGTCACAGACATATTTTCATCTTCAGGGGCTGCTACAAACAACCCAAATAAATAGGAAGCACCGTGGCCTGCACTGAAGGACTCACTTTGGGATTTCTGTTCCTTTTAAACACACAGCTACTAATTAAAAGTCATCACACCTCACACTGGTAGAGCCCAAAAGGAAAGAAGTCTTTTTCCAAGACATTCCTTCCTTTGCCTCCTCCTTTACCTGTTGGCTACTTGCCCTTGGGCACAACCTGAGCATGCTCTTTGTCTAGGTCACCACAACAGATGACAGAGGCTTGAAGAAGGCACGTGCAGGGTCTCCAACCCCAGGTATCCTCTGGGAGCAGGGAATGGATCCAGTTGAAGCTGGAACTCATGGGAAGGTGGCTCATCTCACCACCACTGGACACGAGTCCCATCACCCACTTTAAAACCAGTTTCTGCAATTCTCATGCCTGGTGCAGGCTGAGCACATCAGCACAGCTCTCATTAACTTGCTTCCTGCGCACATTCTGAGATATTAACTCACTACTTGAGAATATTTCTGTTGGTGCCAGAGTCCCACTAGAGTAATTCCTACCGTTCTACTGCCATGAAAAGCAAACCTTTGCCCTCAGCAGGGTGGTGCCCAGCTAAAAGCAGGGACATGCAGTGTCTGGGGACTGGCAGCAGCTGGATCTCTGCACAAGAGCGCAATAATCCTGATGGGGCAGGATGGTACCGAGTGACTTATCCAAGGACAGCCCCTTTGGGATCCCAGTGAGGTCTGTAGCTCTAGCCAGGAAAATAATATTATAATCTCACACAGTGACCTTGAAAGGATACTTTTTTTTCCTAATATCCAATCTAAACCTGCCCTGGAGCAACTTGAGGACGTGTTGTCTCATTCTGTCATTCTTTACCAGGAGAAGAGGCCAAACCCCACCTGGCTCCTTTCAGGGAGTTGTAAAGAGCGATAAGGTCATCCCTGAGCCTCCTTTTCTCCAGGCTGAGCACCCCCAGCTCCCTCAGCCCCTCCTCATCAGACCCTTCATGTTGTGTCACATACAGAGTTAAAGAGTTGACAACTTTTGTGCTCAACCTTATGTTGATGCCTAAAGAGAGCAATCTAGAAACAGAGACTAGACAGGAGTGAGGGAATAAAGGTGGATATTTATTTGAAAGGCCTTCAGAGGTTATCCCTGTGCTGGCCAAAGGCTACACCCAAGATGGACCCCGAGTCATGAGTTCTTCACACTTTTATAGCTTTGGTCCATTTGCATCTCAACTCAATTTCACCAATTAAACTTTAGCTAATGATGTAATTTGCCCTCAGCTTGCCCCCCTTCTCAAGATGCTGGGTTACACATTTTGGGCCTAGGCCGGGCTGGGTGTCCTTGGAGAGCAGCCTGGAGAGGCTTTGTTCTGTCTGTCTCAGCATGAGAGAGCAGCAGCTCCCAGGCTGCAGGACACTGCAGAGTTACACACTGGGAATGCAGAATTTGAAAAATATAAAAGCTAAAATATAAGGCATCAATGTCACCAGCAAGCTTTCAAGAAAACAGGTTAATGCAGACCTTTGCAGGACAGAGCTTTTTCTCAATGGCTGCCAATAACCATTTTACTCTGTGGTCCATGATTAATTCTAACCTTAAAGTATCTAGGCAATATGCTTGCAATAACACAGAGCTTGTTCAGAAACTATTGCTTTACACTCCAAATTAACTGGAAAATCATTTGCAGCTTGTTTTACTTTTTAGCAAATTGAACCTTCTCTCTCCCAACCTGTTACTTGTGTACCAGTCAGGGAAAACCAAAAGTGTCTTGCAATGTGGAAATTATATAACAAAGTAAAAAAATATGAAGGTCTCATCCTGATCCCCCCGAAGTTTTGCTACTTGTTACTATTTATGAAGATGACTGGCATCAATCTTTGCTCCTCTAATGAATCTAATGAGTCTGAAATCTTCCTGGATGGGGTATTTCATGCAGCTGGCTTGAGAAGAATCAGACCCATAAAGTTTACGAAGTGATTCAGGAAATGCAATACAAGAAATCAATTTTCTAACTACCCTTAAGGAAATAAGGAAATATTTCATGTACTAAGGCTGAATGAATGAATTCAGAAATAAAGCTGATAAAAGAAATCAAGAATACATTTCTTCATCATATAATTCCATTTGTAGCAGCTTTTTGTTTCACTAAAAATCAGATTTAATGCAGACTATTAAGGTGTCACCGCTAAGAGAAATATCAGTTTAGTCCTTTTTGCAGCAGTGCCACAAATTCTGTTCTGATTATAAATATTTTTCTACATGTGAAGACTTTTTCTGGGGCCATGTGGTTCCTTTTGAAACACATGTGAACCCTGTCTGTGTTTTAAACTAAATGAATCTACAACATCTAACACAGTCTATCTAAAAGCAGGGATGCAAGAGCCTAGATGTCCTCTGTATTGACAGAAATGCTTGTTTATATACTAGAAATGTCTTTTTATGACTAACAGTTGCCTTGGAAACCACTACTAAAAATGAAAGTTTTGTCTCCAAAGGCAAAACCCACATAGTACTGAGTTATCCCAAAGTTTGCCTCATCTTTTCCTGATCAATCTGGAACACAAAGATTTGCAGTCAAATGTTCCTAGCTCTTAATTCCTTCTTCCTATTCTAAAATTGTATCTTTCTGTAAATTTTGTGATTCCAGGTAACAAACAAGAATCAATATTTTATTTCCTAAAAACCCTCTCATCAAAGACATATTTACATCCTTTGTCTCAACAAGAGGCTGGAAGACAAAAAAATACATCCACACAATATTGACCACTGCATCATAGATATAGAAGTCTATTTTTGGCTTACATTGTATCGTAGATAATTTCCAAAGAAAACATCGAATTGTATAATTCAATTTTTGACACCAGGACTAAGACAAAAAGGGGAAGATAAAATAATCAGTTTCCTCTGAGCACTGACAGTGCTGTACTGGGAGATGTGAGGCTAAAAATACCACTATTCAATATGCAGCCCCACTCTGTGGATTTCTTGCAGTTACAGGTACTGGGCTGTTATCAATAAAAATCTCTGTGGAGAGGAAACATGAATTCTAACAGCACCAGAATCTTTGAGAGAACACTGAGGGTTTAACCTTCACATGGCAAAAGCACAGTATGGAACTAAAGAGAGGCTATAAAATCCTCTAGTAATACACGTGGCCTGCTGTTGGGAAGATGTTCACGAGGGGGAAAAAGGTCAGTGCCAACATGATGGGCAGTGAGAGCTGCAAGAGGATTTGGCACCCAGTGTGGGGTTCTGGTCTCTTCTGTTACCATGAAAGACTCCTAAAAGGGTGAAAGTCTTCCCTGAGTCCTCCACAGCCACTGTGACAAATCTTTCCTTCTTTCAGTCCTCACCCACTTTGGTCATAGCTGTGCTGAGCCCTTTTAAAAAGTGACAGGGCTTTTTGACTTCCTGCTGAGCATTCCTACAGAGAAATCTGCTGCACTTGCTCAAGGGGAGCAGGACCCCAAGGATGGAGCCTATGGAAGGCACAAGAGCATCCCACAGAAACTGGGCTATCCCCAGTTCACAGAGAGTGAGTGTAACACGAAACATGGACTGCAGCTGTCAGTCTGCCCTCAGGAATGAGGGAAGGACATTTCCCAAGGACCAGAGGTGACAGGAGGAACTGGGCAGGCTCTGCCACAATGACTAAAACAGAGTGTAAGGACCCACTTCCAAGGACAGAAAAGCTGGAGTGGAAGGAATGAGTGATTTGAAATGCTTTTCATTTCCCTTATACCTGACTCTGTTGCTTTGAATTCTTCCCATTTACAAAGTTTTCAGCTCATATCATAATGGTACATAGCATTTTCCCACCTTAGTTTCAAAGCTTTTTGATCTTCATTGGGGGGTTTATGGTCAAAACAGATTCACCTTGGATGTCTGGCTGACACAGGGACCTGCCACTGGCCAGCAGCCTCTGTGATACATGCTGGACATGCTCTAGGTACCTGCTGGGCAGGATTTGGTAGTTCAGCACCTGGCTGCAGCCTTGGCAGGTTGGAGCAGTGGCTCTGAGGCACTTCTGAGGTTCTACACCTACAACAGGCTCCCACGTTAAGCAGCTGGGTGAACCAACAGGAAAACAGGGAGATTTTCATCAGAGCCTGGCCTACCTTTCAAGGAGGCCCTTCAGCGCAGATAAAGGATAAAAGGAATGTCATGGCACTGCTTGTTTTTTTACAATACAGCATTTCCTGATTAAAAGCAGCTCTAGCCATGATGAACAGGACAGGCACTAACTACTCTGTAAAACTCTGTTCTGTGTCAGTATCCAGCAGAAAATTACAGGATAAATAATAGCTGAAAGCCTCTCTTTATCACTTGGTATCTTTGCTGCACCTCACTGGCAGAGAGGCTGCCTGTCCCCTCAGTGCCCCGCACCAGCTGGGCCCATTAGCCCAGGCTCAGAGCTGAGACTGGCACTTGACTCCTGCCACTGGGGCACCTGGTGCCAGCTGAGCTCGCTCACACGGGCAATTAGCGAGGCTCAGCCCTCATGTGAGAACCTGTTAGGCTGCAGTGATGTTTATTTTCCCTTTCAAGCCTCACACTCAGAAGCAGTGTGAAGCAGAAGAGGTTTTGAGAACTAAATGAAGGAAATCTCTGCTATAAAGTAAGATCTGGGGTCTTTTCTTGCCCAGCTTGCGTATTAAAACCAATAGAAAACCTTGCAAAGTGACTTGTTTTCCTCTAAGTCAGCTTGCAGCTCTGTATAGAACTTCCAAGAAATGGAAGTTGCTGCAAAATTATCAGAACACCTTTATTTTAGGCCTAAATCAAAAGTAAACATATATTCTACATATATAAATATATAAGCTCTATAATCCCATTACAATATCTACATTGAATTCAGCAGATGCACCACAGTACTTACTACAGTACAGAGAACTTATATGAATTCCTTATTTTGGCCACACATCACTTTTTAAAGTGAAATAGGAAAAAAAAGGGTGAAATAAATTATTTAATGCTCATTTATCTTCTCTGTTAGGATTCTGTCACTGTGCCCTATCATGGGAATATACAAATTCTGCACATTTTGTGAGGGTGGTAATGAGAATGCACTCTGGCTCTGAAATAGTTTTAGTTTCAATGACAGATATGAAAGCTACTCAAAAATCAGCTTATAATTAGCTAAAATTCTTAGTGTTGTGATAAAAATTGGAACTGAAATGTAGTTGAACATTTCGGTATCAGGAAAAAAATGCTGTATTGGGATTTGTCATTTGAACAAGCTTCTTCATGTTCAGGAAGTTTTCACTTCACTGGAATCCCCCTACAACACCACAAACCAAAAAAAACCCACCCCAAAACCCCTCACTCAAACCCCATTTGCCATTGTAACAGTTTATTTGCATCACATAAGGAATTAAGTATTAATGAAGTGAGACTTAAACCATGCAAGGAAGGTCCTACATGTCCTGCTAGAAGGTAAACTTCAGTGAAATAAAATTAAAATTTTAATGTATGAATACAAGGCTTAACAGCATGCTTCCAGCAGTGAAGCTGGTAAGGTTCTCTCCTCTCCCATCTCTCTCTTTTACAAATATATCCTTGTAAACGAACACAAATTACCAGAAGAGGGAACAACATGGGAAGAGACCCTCCACAGCCTACAAAACCAAACACAAAATGCAAAGAAGAATGAAAAGGGTCTCCCACTTATGCTGAAAATAAACTTTCCCAAAGTTTATTACACATCCCTTTGCCAAAAATCAAAACACCTTCCCTTAGCACTGCCAGTGTGTTCACTGAATCACATGACTGAGAGAGAAGGGAACAAAGCCAATTCCAACTGTTCTTCCTATGGCACAGACAAACCTGCAGCTGGAATAAAAGAGGCACCAGGCAATCAGCTGTTCAAATGAGATAAGAAACTCACACTTGTGGTGTAGGCAGCTTCAGGGTCGTCCTCCAGCACCCGTGACAAGCCAAAATCGGAGACTTTGCACATGAGGTTGCTGTTGACCAGGATGTTCCGCGCTGCCAGGTCCCGGTGCACGTAGCCCATGTCCGACAGGTACTTCATGCCAGAGGCAATCCCCCGCAGCATCCCCACCAGCTGGATCACTGTGAAGTGCCCATCGTGCTTCTGCAAGGGAAGAAACATCACAGCTACTTCCCATTCATTTCATTCTAGAGACATTAACCACAGCTCTTCTTTAAAATACTTTTGTTACCCATCCAGCCAAGCTGCCCACTGTAAGCTTGTTTTCTCAAGGACTTCAGTTGCTTGGCAGTGCATCCCATCTCATCTCATTGTGCAGCTTATCCCCCCTTCCTCCACATTTGCACACATTTCACAATCTTCCTACTGACAGCATTTAATTTCTTTCATACTTGGTTACTATGGACGCCTTCCCCCAACACTATTTTTAGTACAAGAATGACAAAGAACACAAAAATCTCCATGGCCTCAGGAAACAAGGAACCCTCTTTTTATTGTCTCAGCCTTGATTTTCTGCATTGAGGTACTGCTGTTACCTCACTTTTATGGCGGTTTTTTTGTGAGGGTTTGTTTGTTTATAAAAAAATCCCAAAATAAACTGAAACACAAAATAACCCGAAAAAAGTTTGGGGCTTTAGCTCATGCTTGTTGTGCACCTAGCACCTGATCTCTGAACACTAGATTAAAAAGGAGGTTTGGGCTGAAATTGAGGGGTTATGTAGCTTTTCCAAAATCTTCCTGCCTGATTAAGGTTAAGCTCAGACCCACGAATGCATTGAACTGCTTAACACCTTCTGAAATCTACTGGAGTTGAACACGTAAATCAGAATTAAGTCATTAACTGTGCTTGCCCAGCTGGGCAGCCTTGCTGGGCCTCAGTTTCTCCATCTGCAGCAGTGAAGTGAACACTTTTTTTGTCCTGCATCAGACAGCTCCTGAATTACGTGGCAGTGGGGACCTGCACAGAAATGTGATTACAGGCTCTTTGCCTTGTTCAGGTGTGCCCTATCTACCATTCACAGCAGACTGCTTGCAGGAGTATTTTTGTGACCTCAACTGGCAGACATTTAGCTTCTCATGGATTATTCAGTGAGCCAGGCTTTTTATGTTAGCAGGAACAGCCAAACAAAAACCAACAACTCCTGCAAAGAAGTTAACTTTCCATTTTCTCTTTCAACGCTTTCAGCATTGGGCTACAGACAAATAGCAAATTCTGATCAGCATTCAGGACATTTCTATTGCTTAGCTCATGCATTTAAGCAAGATGATTTTTATAAGGGAGAAGCTTACAGGAAGTTCAGCAAATCCATCAGATTCAGCAAAGCAACAGGCTGAACTGTATGGATATGCTTAACTTTATCCCTGGTCAGCACAGTATTTCAGCATTTCCATAATGATTCAATGATTTGGGGCCTATATCCAGCTACTCGGGACATGAATATTTAAAGACTAAGACAAAAACCAGAAAGAAAATGGTAAAAGGAAGATACCAACACAATTTGTCAGCTAGAAGACCTCACAGCCTTATTACACTTCTCAGCAAGATTTGTATTTAAGGAGCCGTGCTTCCATCAGTGGCCAAACACCACAGCCACCTCCCAATAAAGCACATTTAATGACACTTCTTTGAAACCAGGTATTTACAACTGACTTAGAGCGATTTTTCCCTTTGAACGTGTCAGTGTCTTATGTCAGGGCAGAAAAGTCTTTCTGTCTCTAAAATCTGCACACAAAAGTGGAAGCAGCTCTCCCCAAGCAATCAGGCCACACTCTCCCTCGTTGTCTCCATCAAGGCCACCTGTGAGCAGCTGGTTCTGCACAGGACACTGAGCTGAGGGACAAGACACACCTGTAATAGTCCCAAACTGCCAGTGACAGGTGTTTTAAATAAACTCATTCCATCCACAAATTAAGCAAAGAGAGACAAAAGATGATATTCTTAACTACTTTAAGCTGTTCCCTGTAAAGGAAGGACATGAACTCTAGTCAGTACTTTTGTAATGAAGCCACATGGGGTTTGGGTTTTGCCTTTTCTTTAGTAATTCTGATTGTTTAATTCATTCAAAAATTACGAAGCTGGTTGCCAACCGTTAATACTCTTTACACCATGTATAGATTACTTTTTTCAGGTAACTGTAGAATTAGGATTTGGAACAAAGTGCCAGCACCTGACTTTTGCAAAATGACCATTCAAGCCCCTCTCTACCCCCATGACAAAGCACCAAACGAAGCCAACCCCTCAAACCTGTAGATTTTACCTCCTCCTTATCCTCCTTAACAGCTCCATTCTTTCAACAAACCTCAGAGTCATCTGCAGCACCTCCCTTAACCTTTTGTCCTCTTGGATTGCAAGCATTCATTCCTTCCTTTTTAATTTCTGCTCTTTGAAATCTAGACCATGCTTGGCTGATTTTTCATAAAACATAACCTTTTTCCTGCTCTTTCCAAGTCTTACTACTTGCCTTACCAGTGTAGCAGTAATGCCTGAGTTTAAAACAATCTCATGCTTTTGCCATTTTCTTCCTCCTTCTTTCAAATTTCTCTGGGCTTCTGCCTTGACACAAAAAGTTAGAGCTTCTTATCTTCACCTTTAAAGAAACGACAGACCTGCTAACGTACCAGCTGCAATTTTATTCTGTCCTCCTTCTCCCTCTGTATATTTCTCAGAATCCTCTGCTGCATCTGTTCTCCTCTCTCTTTTCTCGTGCTTGGTTTTACATTTTTTCACTGCCAGCCTTAGCAGTTGGAACAAGTACATTTTTACTGTCAGCAGAACAGTCTTTTCTCAATCAAGTCTCTTTGTAATCACTTCTGCATCGGTTTCCATGCCAGCTGTATCCCCTCACAATCTATAAACTGTTATCTTTCAATACATCAACTTTTTTTTTTGATGTAAGCTGATCTGGATACAGACTATGGGCTATATTTAACCTTTGGAAAATTCAACCACGTCGATGAAATTATAGCAGGTAGAACCTGGCCTCATATTTTCAGCATTTTTTAAGTCCCCAAGTACAATCCTTTGGCAACTTTCCACTATCTTGTTCCATTCACTTGTCGTGTGGGGAAATAAAACACTCATCTGACTGATAGGATGGTTGTTACCCAGGGCTTTATTCTGATTCCCGTAGCTTAGATTTGAAATATGTTTTTGATAGGATTCCCACCGGGCTGTTAAGGGTGTTAATCAATACTGGCAGCAATTCAGACCTCAGTGGACTCACCACATTTATCCTATCATCCCATTAAATTTTAATCAAGCTTTGATGGCTTTGCTAAATAAACTTTTCTCAACAGCTGGGTATAGATGCAATACCTGAGTAGTTGCTCTTGCATTTTTGAAGCCCTGAAAATGTGATTTTTATTCAGCTACAGTTTGTTTTTGAGAAGCTTATGTAAGTGAAATATTCTCCTGCTGTTACAGATCTTTCAAGAGCACTGGCCTATAATGGGCTGGTGAAGAGGGTCATCACTGTAGGGGAGGAAGGAGGATAGCCAGAGTTTCTCTCATTCCATTTTGCCCTCCACTTTTCAGCTCCAGTGCCCAGTTTAGTGCTTTTCTACAAGGCTGTGGAGTTTTTCTTCTTCAGAAGGTTTTTTTCCGTTTCACTACCCAGTAACCTTTTGGAGGTGTGGCCACTGGATTTTTCTGTATTGTTTCTGGAATTCCATCTATTCCAAAATCCACTTCTTTATTTGCCAAATGAGTCAGAGCACTTTTAGGCCTTTATCCTCTGTGCAGGATTTGCTACAGGTTTAAATATTTTACTGCAGGTTATTTAGATCTCATTTTAGATGGAGAACAGCATTGAAAATGGCGTGTCTGTGTCTAACCTGGATCATGCTCACCACTCACAGTTCCTACTGGTCCCTGTGTGAAAGATGCAGTTTTTGCTATGTATTTATTGTTACAGTTTTACTGTGCAAAGTAAATGGCAGAACTTTGTCCTGATAAATCTTCCAAAATTCAAGTTGCAGCTTGGTATTTCTTGGAAGTGTAACTCATGCTTCAAGCTATCATGTGTATCACACTAAAGTTTATATTTTTGGTACTAAATGAGGTCAACTGATAATTTCTTCTTCATTCAACTGTTGACAAGAATTCCATGCAGACTTAATTATTATTTATAGATTCCATTAACTCAATTAAATATAATTACTTTAGTTCATTTTAAATGCTAATGAGCGATCCTACATGAGAATCTAAGTGACTCTTCAACCATTAAAAATATGGGAAATCTTTTTATTATTAAAAACTATTTCCAAGACAAAGCCCTTCCAAAGGTTATTACGAGGTGCAATAACCACCCTCTGATCTGGAGGCACAGCAGGAGCCACCTTGTGAGGCTGGCACAGATTTCAATTCCTCTGTGCAACTGTTTTTTATGCCCATGAAGACTAAATATCTCTCCTGCCCTTTCCTTTGGGCTTCACACTGGTCCAGTCCACAGATCTCATTTCCTTGGCTACTTTTCTTTTTGATTTTATTGTGGACTCTGCCCAACCACTCCATGCAGTTCCTGAAAAAACTGAGGTGCAAACAAGGCAGCACCCTGAGGCCTTGCCAGGGTGAAGCAGAGGGGAAAAGTCACTTCACAGACCTTGCAGGGGAGACTCCTATTTGCAGATTCCATGGTGGTATTTGCCATTTGCATTTGTCACAGCAATGCAAATGCCCCTGACCTACCCCAAATTCCAGAGTAATTTCTTTCAGCAGACTTGTGTCTGAACAGATATTCTCTGTCCTCTACTCTACAGCTGATTATTCCAGCCACAGTGGAGTATCATGCCCTTGTCTTTACTTATTTCGAATTAATTTTAAGCTAATTAGTTATTTAATTATTTCTTAAAGTTGTTGTGATGGTTTTAAAGTCTAACTCTGTCCTGCTGTCAGCCTGTGTTCCTTCTCAGCTTTGTATTGCCTGAAAATGTCATAGTTTAGTTGCAGTCTCAGGATCCAGAAGTTTAAAAAAAATATGGGGAAACACAGAGTGCAGAACAACCCTACCTCACACATCTTTCCATCCAAATTCCATTCCCTCCACACAGGATGTAGCCAATACAGCAGAAATTTCATGAAGATCATATTTCTCTAGCTGCTCACAAGGATCTCATGTGAGAGAGTTTTAAAGCCTTACTGAAGCCAAAGTTTACGAGAGCAACTGCTTCTCCCACATCCACAAAGCCTGGCCCTGCTACAAAAGGAAACCAGATCTGTTTGACAGAATTAGTTCTTGACAAGTCCATGTTGGCTCACACTTATCTCACTGTTATCTTTAAGATGCTTAGACTTCGTTTGATAATTTGTTCCAGAAATCTTACAGCAGTTGACATTAAGCTGACTGGCCTGTAATTTCTTGGCTTCTTTTTTCCTTTCTTTTAAAAGACATTCTAAATCCCTTCATTTAAAAGACCCTGGCTCTGTTCTGATCTTCTGATTTCTCATTCTTGACAAATTCACAAAGGTAAAGAGAACGCTGAAAGAGTCCACATTTCCTTTCAAATCCTTTTTTGCCTTCAAATACGAGCCAGTTTGTAATAAATTTCTTGTTGCTTGGTAGTAAGGATATCGATGGTATTTAATGTCTAAGTAAGAATATCTACATATTAAAAATGCCCAGCATTTCTAAATGAACTTCTCATAGTGGCATCAGAAATGCTGTTTTATGTGTCCTTTTAGCAGGGTAAAACATTGCTTGAGAACAAATGCTGGCTCTGTAGCATCAGTGACAGCTTCTCAGTGCAATTAAACACATGCTGCTTAAAATTTCACTGGTAAGGTAATGCATTCTTTCAAATTCATTTTCTAATTGCTCAGTCTGATTTTGGTTTTAAAAAANTGGTATCAGCGGTTTCCAGGTTTCCAGTGCAGGTTTTCTCTTTTACAGACTGAATTTTGAAAGCAAAAAACCTTTATCCTGCCAGGAAAGGAAAGTGCTTCCAATAAATTAAAGTGCACGTGAATGCTGCGTGGGAAAGCAAAAGAAGGAATATTAGTTATGAGCTCCAATGTTGTTGCCTCTCTGAATGCAGATAAATAATAACAGGAACCATTAAACTTAGAAAAGGCCATCTGGCTTCTCCTCCCCACAGCTCACTCTGTCAGGTGAGGCCGTGTTAGATGGATATACAACACACACCTTACAACATTTTTTTGTAGAATTTGCTACAAGTGTTCCTTTTTGTCTTCTCTCCCTTTCCCCCAAACTTGCTAAATGTGTCTGCCACAGCATCTAAACTGTAGCTGAAAAAAGGGTGAGTGTGATGGCAAAGCTGCTCTGAGAATAACTTCATAACGATTACTGCAAGAAAGAGCAATATATCATAATATTTTCTCCGTCTAGTAACACTTATCTCAGCCTCTGCTAGGCCAGCCTCAAGGGATTAGAACTTGAAGCTGAATTCCAGGGTTTCATTTGCTGTACAGTCTGCTGCAGTTGGTGCTCTAAGGCAATTAAGCGTATTTCTGAGAGACTCTTTGAAAGAAAAATGTATGTGTGGCAGCATTTTCACTTACTACACTTGCCTGTGTATAAATCTAACTTTTTTCAACAAGTATTTTAATTTTCTGAGGTGAATGGAAATATATCAGCACCAGCTTTTGGGTAGGAAGAGGAGAATTACAACAGCAAATAGTAACAAGGAAGAAAGCAAGACGCTGCTGTGATTACCCCAGGTAAATGCATCGCTTCCTTTTACAGCTCTGAGATTCACAAAACTGGGGAAGACTGGAGCATCTTTCAAACCTAAATATTTCTGTCTATTCAGCACACCTTGGACACTGAGCAGGAACAAAATTCTGGTAGTTAGTAGCTGTGGGAAAGTATGAAAAAATTCAGTATTCTGGTGATAGTTTTTGAACAATTTTACGTGATTCTGTGTAGACAACCACAAAACTCCTCCAAAAGGCAGCTTCCAGACACGTTCCTTTTCTGTGTTCAAATCCATGCCCACGCTGCCTGATGCATGAGGAGGTGAGCACAGACCACAGCCAGCACAGAGCTCTGCAGGGATCATTCTTCCCGAGAAGTCACCTCACCTCCTAATCACCCTGTTCCTCTCCATGTGATGCTAAATCCAATTATTTTATCCAAGAATGACCCCTTAAATGAAGCTGTGAAAACAAAATGGAGCAGATGAGATTTAAATCTGAATAGCCCCATGAATCTGTGAGGCACAGGCTTAGAGAGTGGGCTGAGTGGTCGGGGTGAGAACACCGACCTTGGGGAAAGGACTTTTGTAGGAATTACTGCAATCGTCTCATAGGCTTGGGTCCAACAGACATCTCCAACCCACAGCAGGGCAAACTGCCAAACTGCTTGGTGACAAGGTTTTGTGGGATTTCAGCTTTTTTTCTGGTTGTTGCTTGTGGTTATTGTGCATCCCTCCTGGTTGTGTTTCTTGTCCTATCTTCTGCAGCCTGTATCAACAAGCCCGAGCCAACACATCTGACTGCAGCTAGCCTAATAACCTTTTTCTATCAATACAGAGAGTTGCCCTTTCAACCCTTCTTGCCTTTATTATTTGCCTCATATGCCTGCAGAATAACTGATTGCTGAGATCTCCGTGACACAGGCAGGTGCCTAAAACGTAACGACAACGAGCCCCATCCAAAATCTGTGTGCGAACCTTGTAACAGGAAATTTTACCTGGGTGTCCTCAATTCCCAGCTGTTAGCCACTTTCTTTCCAAGCACAGACTTCCTCTGTCTGGAAACTGTTGGTGTAATACTGAAAGAGGCTTCTAGCCCCTGAGGAAATACTTAGCTGGAAACCCACATCCTTTTTCGGAGAAATCTCTCCAAGTGTTACCAGAAACGAAGCCACATGAACCTCATTTCTAGTCAAATGACTGTTTCATTGATGGCAAATTTCAGGTATACTTTTGTGGGATGATCAATCTACATGTCTCAGTCTTATACAATAAAAACCCCCAAACAACACTACAAAAAACTAAGTTCCGTCTTTTGTAAATAAGTTTTACATAATTGCAAAAATAATTCAGTATTTCTGAGGAAAACTCAGTGTCAAGTGTATCCAGCAATTTAGGATGTCTGATGATGCACAATCACTGAAATTAATTACCATCATCTTACAAAATTGGTTCTAATTAGCTGATGCCTTCCCACTAGAATACCTCTGAAGCAGCTTCATCTTGCAAATCCATGCCAATGTTTTTTACCCAAAAGCTCAAAGTTAGCAGCCAGCTTACAGGATATTTTGTGGGGTGGGGAAGACATAATTCCATACAAATAGCTGTTAAATCCATACAAATAGCAGAAAGTGGACACTGCTTTCTGTAAAGCAAGGAAGTAAAGGCTATTTAGATTTTAAGGGTGAGAGATTAAAGGGTGGGGGGAGAGGCTTCTGATTCGTGGCACAACCTGTACTGGCATGAAAGCAAATATCCCACCACGCCTGTGAGGAGGGTGATGGCAAATGGAATTCCTCCTCTGGAATACCCTCACATGGTTAACCACAGAATCTCCATTTAAATTTTTAAGACTGACCCAATTTTGCAGGCTTTTGGAGAAAGACAGATGGAGTGATGTGCTAGGGAATTTTTGCTGGTTGTGGTATTTCAGGAAATATTTCTTATGGTGAGAAATGGACTTTTTTCTCCTCTGTGTAAAAACACTTTGCACTGGAACAATTGATTCCTTTAAATAATAAGAAAGACAGACTATCTTATAAGCCCTTCCAAATCCCACAACATTTGTTATAGTCACTGAACGCCTTTCATTAGGATTGCTAAAGATAAAGCCTCTCTGCTTCTTTGTATCTTCACAAAAGCTTTTAAAAATGTGGACTTATATCTGCAGGAAACAACTGTTATTAATGAAGCAGCTGGATTTCTTTTTAAGTAGGTTACTTTGCAGCCATTTGCTCTACTAATTATTAAACAGAAATGCTGACATATATCTACAGTGCTTTGGGATGTTGAATATTATCTAAAGTACATTTAAAAAGCATTTTAGAAGAATAACCTATATCTGAAGTGTGACTTGAAGCTGTAAAACAATATACATGAAAAACAGCTGCAGAAATTATTAGCTCACATTTCCCCCCAGCAGTTCTGCTTCCAAATATATCCAATGCAATGTGAGAAGCATTGCTCCACAGTAACATCATAATTCTGCTGATGCCACTTTCTATTAAAGTCTCCTAATAAGTAGTAACTGTTCTGATAAATGAATGCATGTGAAATAAACCTGGAATATAGATATTACACCAGAGCAGTTCAGAGAAAGGTAATTCTCTCTCATGAATTATTTCAGGACTTGGTTCTATTCTCTTCTATGAAATTCTGCACACACACACAGAACAATGTTTCAGGCCCAGAGAAATCTTCCTGGGGCACTGCTGAAAAATTACAGAGCAGGGAAGCTGCAGGTACTCACATCAGTGGCAGTCCCTCTGCTGCAGATGGACAGAGAGATGAGCCAGAAAGGAAAGGGGAGTAATTTTAAAAAAGTACCCAGTCTCTAAGACATGGATGATATCAAACATTCCATAAAATTAGCTTGATTTTGAGAAATCAGCAAATTCTCACAGGAAACTGTGGTGCTGGTGTGTTTCTGACAACATAACAGGTATCTGTCACGTGTCTTGACAATGGAAAATAAAAAGTATTTGGGAGAGTCGGTGAAGAGGACATTAAGAAAAGTTAGAAAGAATTACTATGGAATAATCAAAACCAAAAGGAAAGGAGAATCAGTGTATAGAGGTATCTGTGGCCATGGCTCTGCTGTACTCTCAGGGTTGTATCCTTTGTTCCAAATGTTCTTCTCTTGTGGCTGCCCCTCTTCCCAACAACTACTGCCTGCATGACTTTCTCCCCTCTCATGTAAACCTTTCTGCAGTTCTAGCTGTTTTTTCTCCCTGCTTATTCACTTTTTCCTCTTACCAGGTCCTTCCTCCTGCTACCAAAGCATCCTTCAATTGCCATCACCGAGATTTTCATGCCTGTATTTCCACAGCTCCCTGCTGAACATCTCTCCTTTGGGATACCCTTTGAAACAGGTTCCCAAACCCACAGGCCCCCGACTTCCCACAAGCCCAGATTTACCATTCTGCAGGATGGAAATGGCAAGGCAGTGGGCTACTGAGGGCTGGTGTTTGCTTTTTAAGCCAAATCTGAAATACTTGACATTAAAATTATTCATACAGGGTCTTAGGTCAGTGAGTCTCTGGAGCATTTCCAGGGGTCCTGTTAAAAAAGAGGCTATTTTAGGATAAGTTTAGCTCACAGAGGGGGTTTCCTTTTACTTTTCTAAGAAGAATTAAATACAATTTGCCAGCCTATTACTCCCATTTTCTGTAGCCCTTCTTTAATGTTTACTAAGGACCTTTGGGGGTTAATTAATGCCAGGACATTTCACCCATGAACTGTTTTCTAATTCAATTCGTTAAATGCAAGTAGCCATAAATATTATAAATCAATTACTGAGTATATTCTATGCTTCACGAACCAAAAAAATCATAACAGAGTATTTTTGAAGGTGATTGAGAAAAATGAACCACTTCCATAAGGTCAGGCATTTATGCTTCAATTTATCTTTTCTTTCACAACAACACAATTTGAAATACATTTTGCTAAATACAGGAACTACTTTTGTAGAAGAAATCAATTATATTCTCAAGTTTAAATCTTCTTTTTTTCCCAGCCGTGCTCTAATGTATTACCATACCTCAGAAATGTACCCTGGGGAAAAGGCTTCTATTCTTCACTAAAAATCCATGAATAACATTATGTAGAAATTAATTTGTGATAAATGATTTAAAATCTTAACCTAGAACGGTGTCTTATTCAAATGTCATCAGAAAATGGCACCTCACCCGCAGGAAGGAGTCAAGGGATCCATTCTCCATGTATTCAACTACAATCATTACTGGTCTGCCTGCAAAACAGCAAAGAAACACATTAGGATTATAGACATATTATGGGGCTTTTATAATTCTAGCTATTCTGCAGAGGTTATTCGCAGTAGTTTAATATCTAATATATTTCCAAAATTCCCGTTTATATCACAAACACAATTCCTTGTGTTACTCTCTAGGAATTCTTTTCTATCCTGTTTTTTTGTTCTTACTGGACTAGCTGAATGCACATCACTCACTTTGGTGTATTCTCCCTTAAAAATGATCAAAGAAGAGCCTGCTATTTCCAAATAGCAAAACTTGCTGTGCAATATTCTGGAATATATCTGAATTAAGGCAAAACCCGAATATTTGTAAGTCATGTCCAAGTAATTACAAACTGAGGGTCATAATTTTCCTCTGAAAGAAAAACATCTCAGTGACTTGGGAACATAGGAGACAGACAGAATGAGGTGTCAAAAAAAAAGCTCCCCTAGATTTGCTGTGTATATGGGGTGTGTATAATCCAGCAAAACTCTGAGTTCAGATGTTTGTAAATACATAAAATATCCACAGTGTTGCTCGAAGCAAGGTTTTGTTCAACCAGCACAGTCCCAGGGTGGCACCATATCCAAACCAATGCAGAACAAGACATTACTTTATTTCTTAAAAGGATATTCAAATCTGAAGGCACACTTTTAAACCCTGTACTTAACTTAAACACCAGCTCAGTGCTGGTACCCTTTGGAAAACCACCCCTCTACAAGGGCTTGACAGGAGAGGGGCGATCAGGCTGCCAACCAGGCTGCACACCAAAAAGGTGTTAAAAACTGTTAATATTACAAAAGAGCCACGCTAATATACAGAAAACTAATGAAGAAAAATGTTAATCAGATTAGGAAGGTGGTGGAGTTAGGAGGTGAAAGGTCTTAAAATGGCAGACTTTTCTTTTCCTGGGAATGCCCAATTTTCGGGGGGTTTGTGGGAAACCAGAGTTATGCCAAGTGGTGACACTGTGAGTCCACCATTTCACTTCCTCAGTTCCACACCAGCTGGGCCAATATTTTTCAAGGCCAAAAGAAGACTCTTTCATCGCTTTTTCTTCCTCTTATGCTCAAATTATGTTTGTGATTTGTTTGGATGAGCGGATGAGAAACACACACAGTGCTCAGGCTGATAAAGCGTTTTGATTGTTCCAGCACAACTTTCCCTTTCTGTTCACTTTGGTAAATAGAGGAAGTGTTTATTAAACTGTCCACAGTGTACAACAGGCCACAGCCAGGTATTTTTCCTGAGCTCGTACAGTTAACCTTCAATTTAAAAAAGTGAATGATCCATTTCTGTGTTTGTCCTAGCACGCTGACCCAGAGTTTTGGGCTCCTGGTGATGCCCATTTACACAGCTGAGTCTGGTCTTTCTGTAGTTCCTATCAATATTCCCTCATTTCCTCTAAGAAAATTTGTGATTATTTCTGTATTGACTCTCATGTTTACATCTTCAATGAATAAAACACTTCATAGTGTTGTCACAATACTACAAATTTTTTCACGTGTGAAAAATTCCAGATGCCTTAATAGTCTTTTTGGATAGCCTTTGGGAAGAGTGAAGAGGTACCAGCATCTTCTTTTTAACTGAATGTTACATCTCAGCTGCTGATGTGCATCTGCCACCAAATCAATTATATTCATCTGCACCTATTGGTTATACCCTGGTTTTGCATTATAAACTTAAAAGATACATCACTTTTAAGCTCCTAGAGATCAGAGCATTTCAAAAACTCATGTTTCCTTTAGTGCAGTTTGCTAATGATGACGGGTTGTACAGCCCAGCCTCTTTAGTTTCAAGCACATGAATGCCCTAGATTCCCTTACCTTTATCATTTCCTTACTGTCAGGGGGCTGACACCTCCACATGAAAGGAAAATCTTGTAATTTAGAGAAGTAAACAAACTGCAGCCTGATGCTAGAGAATCTTACACCGTGCAGAACCCTCTCGAGCAAGTAGTAATTCCTGAATTGTTGCAGACTGTAACATTTTTCAATAAATAGGGCTGTAAAGCCCCTTTCAGATGGCATATTTGGTCAGGTGGAAGTTACCCAGAAATTTCTCTTTCTGGGTAAATCAACAACTAAAACACCTGTATGGAAAATTTGCATTTGAAGGGAAGGACAAATGGAGCTTTAAAACAGCACCCCTGGTTTCCTGTGGGTAATCCTTGGGCACTCTACACTTTCCAGAAGCTGTGAGGTTCTCTAGAGGTTCACAGGCTCTCACTACAGCTTTTATACTCCTTAGATTCATAGCCTTCAACACAAATTATTTTCACACTTTGCAAACAGAACTATTAATTCTTCTACATTCTCTCACAAAATATTCCCTCCAAAAAACCCCACCCGTACTTCGTTTTGCTCAGACCCTATGCTCCTAGGTTAAAGTAACTCTGAAATGTATTTATATGCATTTATCTGTGGATTTAAAGAAGAGATTTCAGTATTTTTTCACTGGACAGTGAGGTTTTAAGCTATTCAACTTGAATGACTTGAAATGATATGCTTTAACACAAAACCAGCTCTTCCAAGTGACAGCACAGGCATGGCACTAAATACACCCAAAAAAGCAGCATTTGCCTTCAAACAGGTTGCTGCATATCACAAAATCAGCATATCATCAATAAATTTAGTCACTTAGGCTGACAGCTTCCCACTGACTCAGCCTGTATCACCTGCCATCCTACCTAAATATTTCAAATGAAATTGAGGTGAGATTGTGTCAAGACACCACAAT
The DNA here is from genome assembly GCA_013397055.1 of Pachycephala philippinensis. Classification (NCBI taxonomy): domain Eukaryota; kingdom Metazoa; phylum Chordata; class Aves; order Passeriformes; genus Pachycephala; species Pachycephala philippinensis. The sequence continues at coordinate 184,690 of VWZT01001214.1, forward strand.
GTGTCGTGACACCGTGAAAATAAACCTGGCTCCATCACTTGATTATCTCAAGCAAAAATCTTTAATCTGGACACAAACCTAAATTCTGAAATAATCCGGTTTTTAGTGTGACAGCACTTGATAAAAGCCACCTGATTTTGGCTGCAAGTTTAATGTATCCCTGGAGCTATTTATGTATTCTAAGCTGGACTGTGACAGGGAAATTTTTAGTCAGCACAGTGTTTGTCTTTGGAGCACCTGTGGATCAAAAATGTCTCAGCTATTCTTAGGGTGGCTTGAAGATACAGTAAAAATCTCTGGAACACAGTAGAATCCAGTGGGAACTTTCATCATCAGAGTGGTAGCACTGGCTCTGTTGCCAGCATGTTATGTTTTATAGAGTAGTACAATTTGAAGAAAAACTTGGATGTGCTGGACCCCTGCACACACACAAAATACTGCTTTTGTTTTAAAGAGAACTACAAAACTGAGTTTAAAAATAAATTTAGGGTGATTTCTAAACTAGTGTAGTGTTTGCATCTAAATAATAAAAAAAATAAAGCCTGTTACTTAGATTATGAAAATTCACGTTGTTCTCATGGTACTAAGAATTCTTCATCCTCAAAAAAGGAACAGGAATGAATAAATGGGAGCAGGGCAGAGAAGTCTCTGAGGCAGAGAAGCAATCTTTGATTATTTTATGAAGGAGTAGGCTAATGCAGTGCTGGAAGGCATTGAATTATTTCCCTAGGATTGCTCACAGCACAAAAGATGGAGAGGTTAAACAGGTTTAAGGACAAAGAGCAGTGGGATACAGATGGCAGCAAAGGCACTCCTGGGAGTGACAACGACCCCCATGCACAGCTGCACCTCCTGGGGTAGGAACACACCCCATCTCCAGTCCAAAGAACTGCCCAATTCAGGGAAGTGTTTCCACATGGAAACAGGCACAGGCACTGGAGAAGGATCTGAAGAACTGAGTTAATTTTACAGTCAAGAAGAGCCATAGAACAGAAGGAATGGAAAAAGGACACAGAAAAAGGTGTCAGCTGAGGGCTTGGAGCCAAGGAGCTAAAAACTGCGGGCGTTGCTGGAGGAGAGCACACAGCTCCTTGTTTGAATTGGGGGAGGGTGAAATAAAAATGTTTGAAGATGGATTCAAGGATCAAATCAGTCAAACAAATCAGACTTGCAGCAGTTTTAGATGCTTAGCACTGCTGGAGTGGAGAGTACTGTGAGAAAACAGACTTTTAAAGCAGAGGAATTACACAGTGTCCTGAGGTTTGAACCCCAAATACAGATTTTACACACTCTGTATGTCACATTTATAATTTGCAGCACATTATAACAGATGTATCATTTTACTACATAGTTAAGAGGACAACATGAGATAATAACTGTATGTATACATGACACACACTGATACCATACCCGCATTCACCGTTCTCATATTTTTTGTGAAAGTACAAATATTCCCACCCCAGACATGTGGGGGATATTGTCTAAAGCAGCTTCCACTCCTTGCACATGGAGGAACTGTGGCTCTGGGAGATCCATTTCAGAGTTCCAGCATCTCAGAAAGCCACACTGAACACACAAGAGCAGTACTGGGGCTTGGCATGATGCAGGAAAAGGACGGGAATTTAATTTATCAGAACTGAGATGAATCTATAGAAGGTGCAGGGGCTGTTCACTGTTTTGAGGCAACTCCCACCCTGTGCCAAGAGCCTGACTGGTTTTGACAACTTTCCCTAAGAAAGTTCTTCGCTGGAGTTCTCCCACCCAGCTGCACTGCAGTGCCACTCAAACAAAACAGTGAAAACGACAAACAATCAGTATTGATGTCATGCCACCTCAGAATATGCTGCAACATTGTATTTTCCATTGATCAATCTGCTTGACATCTTTTTAATAAGCAGGAATGCAAAAAAAAGACAAAAAGGAAAGCTATATATTGTCGAATAATGTAAAATACCGATTAAATCTAAAATTCACATTGTATATATTTTTAGTTCTCTATTTTTTCCCACAACACAAGATTTTGATAGCACGCAATTTAATTGAGTGCCAGAGTGATGAATAAGGAGGAGAATCTGAAGTGTCATATCAATGACAAAATATTCAGCTTGTTGTCTCCTGTTGTCATTTTAAATAATGCAGCAAAGCCTCCTTTAATGAATGTTTTATGTAAGATTAATCCTCCAAAAAGAATAGTTAGCACATGTTCCTCTTCTACAGACTTATAATGAAACCTCTAATACCAACTATGGGGATAGATTTGTTAACATAAACACATGATAGTCATTCTTTCACTTAAAACAGCACAGGTTGGCACCTGTTCCCTGGTTTGTATTAGAAAATATTGCTTCTGCAGATCAGAATCCACGTGGCTCAGGAAATCACCTCCTTATCAGGCATCTTTTCATTCCAAAGCCATGTTTTGCTGTTGGTTGCCCACTGATTTATCTCCTGCTAAAGCTAGAGAGATAAACCAGCCCCAAACACAGGGGCACGCCCTCGGTCAGGGCTGTGCCTTCCACATTCCCACAGCACTGAGAGCATCCAGGGAAACCCAAGGGAATGCCCAGGCCTTGGGAGGCACTCCTGGAGCTCATCAGTCATTACACATCCCTTCCAATGAGAGAGCCACTGGCCACAGCACTGCAGCTGCTTCTCTCTTGTCACAACTAAAAATGCATTTGTATGCACCAGAACGGAATTAATTTCAGTGAATAAAAAAATTTTTTTTCCATAATACAAAACGGGTGGAGGAAAAAAGAAATAAAACAAAAGATTATGGAAAAAAGCAATTAAAAATAATTCTGCCACTTTGCATTTTTGGTTTTGCATTGTTAGCCCACATCAATTCACACGAAGACAATGCAAATTCTACTGCACGTCACCACACTTGAATTATTGACTCGCATGACAGAAGGCCCCTGACTAAGAACTGTGTCCAAGCAGCCTCAAAAAATAGAAGCTGCAGTTCCAAACTCCTTCTTGAGAGTTCAGAAGCCAGAGTTTGCAAACAGGATGGGATAACATATATATATATATATATATATATATATATATATCCTGCTGCCACAGGAAATCACACAGATATAACCTAGTTACCTTGCTGCTAGAGCACTTTGGATTTTCTCACGTCTGTATACCAATTATCATTAGTTAAGTTAGTTTAGTCAAGGGAAAATACTTCTGCAAAATCAATTAATAACAATACAAAAGACACGAATGACCATAAGATACTGTTTAAATGTTAGTAGGGTATGGCCACACAGCTATCGCTGCCACCTGAAGATTTATTGTATCCACACAATCTGAAAATATTTCATAACATAAACCTGTTCTCTGAGCTGTTTTCCTGGAATTAAACATTAAATGCTTTTCCACTTGCTACCCTGCGACCCACTGGCAAGAACTGATGCCTGTTGGTGTGTTTTGGAAGCCAGGAAAAGTCTGTATGTAGATTTGTAAAATACCTTTTCAAACCCTCTGGCCCTCCCGTCATGCTGCAGCCAGCACTGCGAGTGGTTCTCCTGGTTCCTCACAAAGGGAGAATGTGCTTTGGACAACAGGAGTTTGAGCAGTCCTGCTGCTCCTGCAAGCCCTAATCCCCATCAATCCTCCAGAATGTCTGCAGAAGATATTCTGGAAGATTTTGAGGAAAGGAAAAGTGGAACTGTAAAGAGAAAGCAGCTGCGTTGGTTCCATTATTTATTTTCAGATCCTTATCTTTCCATGCAAGAAGCAAGTGGAATGCAGGAGAGGGTAAAATCAGAAGAAATGCTTTTTTTGTCACTACTTGGAGGTTGGGTAGGTGAGAGAGAAATAATGGCTAAAATTGTATTATAGAAATACAAAAACTGGCATGAGTTTTATTTTTTTTCCTTGCATTTATACCTTCCAGATACATATCTTTGAAAAACAAGAATTGAATTTCTCCAGGTTTCCATTTGTTGGGTTGTTTATCTGTATCATCTCTTTCTACGTATTTATTAGCATTACAAAGACAATATGGATGAAGAAAGTTCAGTTTCATTCCTGCTGCTTATATTTACATGGGTATTATAAGCAGAAATAAAAGCAAAAAACACCTTTGTCATTAGGGTGAGAGGGATTATTTCAATTCAGCAGCACAGATGGGGGAGAACAAGAGCTGGTGTGTTGCAGACCAGTTCTGAAAGCTGCCATTTAGGGTTTAAGGAATGACAAAATCACGAGTCAGAAGAACAAACAGTGCTCAAGGATTGCATTTTTGACCATCCTATCTCCAATCCTAGGTTATATCATCCCATTTTAAATGAAGAAACCACAGCATTGGAGGCCCTTATCAGCGTATAAGAGGAGGGAGAAGGTAGAATAGTTTCTATACTAGAACAGGCAATTTGCAAAAGACCAGCCACAAAGTATTTTGGCCACTCAGTTTAAAATAAATTATATTCTGGGGAAAAAACCCCCACCTCAACCTGTTAAGAGAACTGATTGTGGAAAAGATTTATATTGCTTGAAATGTGACTTAAAATCTTAAAAATTCTGACACTTTTGCTTCAGCACTGAAGCAAAGAATAAGAGAAAAAATCGTAACAGATAACACATTCTGTTCAGACTCAGTTTAAGAGAGATACTTTTGCCCAGTTGGTTTAACCACAACAATTCACCTCAAGTTATTTTATAACTGAAATTCAGCATATTTCACTTAGTCTAATGACATCTCACCCTTAAAGTTCCTCAGAGTTCATTGCAATCCACATCCTCCTGTGGAAAGAGCACAGGATGTTCTTTGGTTTGGAATTAGACCACAGAGTCCAAATGCATCAATGATCACTTGCCCTGCTGACCCCGGAGCACGTAAAGGAATTTAAACAAAGTGAAATCTGCACTGGGGGCTTCTGCTCTTCCACATTCAGCCTGCCACAATTCATAACAAGTTCTCAGGGAACACAAGAAGCAAATCCTACTTAATCTCTGTTGTGAATTTACCCACTATCATAGGGGCATTATATTTAGAAGCTGTAAGCTACAATGTAAATTTGAAAAGGAGCAAAATTTAAAAAAAAAGCACACATAAGGTTACAATGAAATAGGTTTTTGTGCTTTCATAAGCAGGATGGCATAGTTACGGTATTATTTCAATCCTATTCTAAAATGTCATTTGTTGTTTATTCAATATTATACCTGATTGTGAAGTTTATAAGATTCCAACATGACTTCATGATATCCTTTGTGTATTTTTCCATTTATTTGAGCACGTTTTGCCCCATTTGCCTTTAGTCTACATAAAGATTAAACTTCTGAGATACCACTGAGCTATAACAAACTCATGATCCACCACTCTTCCCTTATCAGCAAGGCATCATTTCTCATTTCCAGAAGCAGTGGAGGCCACACATCAACACTCCTGAAGGTTCCGAAACCCACAAAGGAAGCTCTGCTTGTAACATATGGGTTGCTAAATCCAAAATTAAGAAAAAAAACCATCACGAGTCAGGACTCCAGCAAATACATGATGCCCTGGACCTAACGTTGTGATATTTTTGTGATCTCCTGAGGTTTTTTTTCATTTGTCTTTGAGGGTTTGTACCTTCAGGATATGAAGGCACAGACTGTCAAGATTCTCCCTCCAATTCTTATTCTGACCATGAACAAAAGGCAAGAGCTACAATGAAGATGGGCCAAGCAGCCAACTTTGGATGCAGAGGTTTTTAGACAAGCATGTACAACTTGAAGAAAGAAGAAAAATATGCAAACTCATTGACACATGAAGAATAAACCCAAAAGCATTCATCTCCCATAACATAACTCCCACAACTGGAGACATCTCCATAGCTGGCAATAGCTTGATTTTCTGAGAAAGAAAAAGGCATTTCAAGGGAAAAACTCTAATTTTCATAACTGTGTGTCACAGTCAGGTGATTTGAGCCTGTACAGAACTGTCTAGTCTTCACCAACTGCATAAGCCACCTAAACAGGCTTTTAAAATCCCATTGTGTAAAACCCAGATTTAGGCAGATCATTTCCCATGCTCAGTATTTGGGCCTGGGAATGCTACTTCAGCAAGCTGAATTTGGTAAAGGCACACTGGCTTCCTACCTAAACCAGACCAAAAATATTTAAACATTATTCAAGTTAACTATTTCTCCTGCTTCCCACCTCACAAAAATGAACCAATTCTGATTCTGCTTTTACATCCAGTGTTTTACCACTGGCAGAAAAGGGAGTTCAGATTTTTTTCCCCTTAATCTTGAAACAAAGAAAAGCTGTGTGCACCTTATTTACAAATACATTTCTATGTGTATCTGTCAGGCTGCTCCTTCTCTCCATGTATTTCTGCTCCTGTTAGTAGGGAACAGCAACTTGCTTCAACTCACATGCTTGTTACAATAAATTTCCACATTTCCTGTAGTCAGATTTTAAAAATATGCAATAGTAATGTGTATTATGTAAAAATGACCACATATGCAAATACTTTTTTTCTGAACTTCCAGGATTTAAATGTTTGGAATTGTTTACCATGACCATCTGAGCATGAAATGAGATATTTAGCAAGGGTGGAGAGTGAAAACCTCCTTTTATCACGTCCTACACTCAGAGCTTGATCCCAGTTTTACAGTTCAAGCTTAACCCTAATCGACCAGCACAAAATATATTTCTTTCAGTATTAATGTTACCTGCTGCTCATCCTTATTTTGGTTCTGAAGTACTCCCTGCCTGCCTAATGGAAAAGTCCCTCTACATTTGAACTTCTGTTCTCAGAAAATACATGGCATTATGTATTAGTTGTAGGGCTTATAGGCTAAACATTCCAGTGGAAAGAATAAACTGGAAGAGCCATTTGGCTCAGGTATCCCAGGAAATGCATATGCAATAGAAAAATCAATTTTTTAGTCACTGAGAAAGGATTAGCAACTTTCATTTAACAACAAATACAGCAGTGTAGGTGCTGGAATTCAGAGTAGAGAAAAATGCATTATCTGGGGGAAAAAAAGAAAGTTACTTTTCTCATTATTGGAGTACTATAATCATAGTTGAATTCACTATGTACAATTGCTCCTTGATGGTTCTTGTCGAGTAATTTCATTCAATAAGGGTCTGTCAATACAATTTGCTTTCAAATGTCAGTTTATACAATATCAAGAATAATGGGCTCACTCAGGTGCACTTGGAAATTGTAATAAAATATTCATTTTGGGCAAAAGAAAACTGATAATCATCTAGTTTAGTACTCTACAATTATGCCTGAGTTTTTTTGAGGAGCTCTGTGTAATAATTGTGAACATTGCAATGTGTGTTAGACAAAGAGCCATAAATAATCAGGCAGTAGAACACTGAAGAGGGAATAACCTGTGTAGAATGTACTTTTTGTTGAAAAGGAGTCCAAGACAGCAGTGAGCTGTCCTATATCACCTCCAAGTTTCTGGAAAGTAAGTGCACCCTCAATTTCTGGCATGTAATACATTTTTTGAGGTTCACAAAGGTGGATTGTTTCATCAAGCCAGATTTCTTTGCTTCTATTTTTCCTACGACGTCAAGGAGCTGGACAGTTAACCACTGCAAATTAACCACTGCAAATTAAGTCGTAGGACATAACTGATGCTCACACTTCATTGCAAAAGCCACATCAGGATACTTTCACAGAAGCTTCAGAGAGGGGCTCTGTGAGTGGAACCGGGGGCAGTGGTCCAGCTGCTGACCACGTGGGGAGATGATGTTCACAGAGAGGTGTTCATGGCAAGAACAATGTTGATGTTCTCCCACCTCTGCTGCTAAAGCAGTTTGAATGCTGGACAGTCTGAAGGAGAGGTTTGGCCAACAGGAACTTTCCATAGTTTCTCAGAGCCCAACACCCATCTCTAATTCTTGTTGACAGAAAAACTCAGGAAAGGAGTTTAGCTTGAAAGGAACAGTGGGAGAGGCATTTGCTTTCCCTCCTTTGCTCTCCAGCTCAGCAAGCTGAGCAATCTGTCTGGCTCTTCAAAGGCAGCAGCACACCGTGAAGCTTCCTGCCTCTAACTTCTGCCAGGCAGCACGGGTGGGCATTTACACAACAAACGCTTCACATGTCACTTCAATCAGCAGCTGCAAGAGGAGTGAGCTAAGAGTTTCCCCAAAGTGGAGCAAAGAACAGTGCATTTAGTTTGGAAGAGCTGGAATTTGAAGGGAGAGATGCAGCTCTGGCAATTTATAATTTGGGTTTTCACAATATGTTGTGTGTGTGATGAAGGAAGCTTCCACAGCTTGTGCCTGTGTCAGTATGATGAGGAGTGTAAATGCTAAGTGGTTTAAGAATTCTATTTAATATATGCAAGGCTATCATTTGAGGAAAAGTACTTACTGCTCGTGTGAATCCATCTGTCAGTGCAGACCTACATCAGCTAAGTCATGTCAATTTGTACTGCTAACAGGTGGAATAACAAGAAATGAAGTAATTTGTGACATAAATGATAGCTAAATCAAAAGGAAGCTGTTGTCTGCAAATGGGCTTGTTTCTGCAAGAATCTAGGATAGATTTTGGTGGCCTGCTTAAAGCTTTGCTTCTGGTGAAACTGCTGTACAGCAGTGACAGACTTTTGGTGTAACTATCAAAAATAAGCACTCTTGCATTAGAAGTTATGTCTAGGCTTAAAAAACACCTACATTCGAGACAATCTATTGATGCAGGAAGATGTCATGCCTCATTCCAGCAGCATAAATTAATCTTTAAGTTGGCTAAATGAGGATACCTTTCACACAAGAAAATCTCTGCACAGTGTAAAAGCAGACACCAAATTAAACAAAACTGAACATCAGCTGTCAGTGCAATGGTAAAAGAAATACACTCCTCTCAACTTCTGAGATTAACGTAGAAAGGGAAAAAAGGAAACCAACAGCTGCATTGCCCTGCCAGGCTGTTTTCAAGATACTTATTTATAGCGGGCTTTCTAGTTTAGTTCTGTGTTTCATTAAAACATCTGTGGTGAATTTTGTAGAAAAGAAAGATATAAAAGCATTTTGTCTTCAGTAAGGAATAAATTTTCTGAGTATTTGGAAGGGAATCTGCCACTTAGCTCGAGTTAAAGGTTTTGGTAAATAAAAAGCATCTCATTATCTTTGTTCTCAATGACCCTAACAGCAGAATAATGCTGGCATTTTAAGTCTCCCATGTAGTTCAAGTAACTGAAATCTTATACATAAGCAATATGTGAAACAATTAGGTTATAATTCTGCAGTTATTAAATGTTAAGTACCTTATGAGAGCTGCTGTCCAACATAAGCCCAAACATCTCCACTGCACATGGAGCAATCATGCACAGCAAGAGAGTCAGTTCTGAGTCTCTTACATCCCACATCAGCGCCACCTTGCTAAGATTTCTTTTCATGTCTTCTTTTTTTATTTTTTTTACAAAAATGTGTGGGATTTTTTGCTTTTGCTCACATGTAAAGCAAAGCTGCTTTTAGCAGTTTAGAAATGGAAAGGGCATCCCCTGGTCATCTCTGAGACAGAAAGAGGCAATTTGGAATTAGGACTGGGCTTAATATAAATGTAAATACGATACAGTAAAAAAGGAAGAGTTAAACAGCAGGACTACAGGTAAAATCAGTGGTATGCATCTGTTAACAGCAATTTCTGACCTGCACTGCAGTTCCATGCCACATGACCCCCCCCACATGCATTCTTTCTCAAAGGAACACATCTCAACCACTGGATTTATCACAGATCTTCACTGGCTTTCAGCTACCTGACAATCTTCCCTTTCTGTGTGGTTGCTCTTGGCTCACTTTTTCTTGGCTGCTTTTGACAAGATCAAACAATAACATTCATCTCCATTAACTTGCTAGGATATATGTTACACATCATGTGGTTGCATTTCCATTTTTTCCAGGTTTCATCAGATTGAATCAGAATTATTAGTAAAAGACATTTAATAGCAAGGCACTATGAATGAGTTTCATTAAACAAACTACGTTTAAGAGTTTTAAGTCCGTAAGATCAAGATCTTTACAAGCACTCAGAAAACAATAGTCCTGAGGATCTTACAGAATTAACTTGTAGGTAGGGAGGTAGTTGAGAAGCCAGTTCATGAGTTCGAGGCCATTTGTAATTTAATAGAATCAGTGGGATGCTCTACATAACACTGAGTTCAAAACAGAGAATTTTATGGCACCTGGAGTATTTCCTCTTTGACAGAATTGTTTGGTTGCAGATACCTAAGGGCTATTAAATACTCTGAGATATCCCATGGAGAAAAAAATATGGAAAGTATTTCACAAACTGTCGACAAAAGAAACCCAAACAGTCATAAAAAAAGATATCAAAGCTGCTGAGAAGCTTCTATTCAAAGAAAGCAATGAAAGAAATAATAGCACTTGAAATAAAAAGGAAGAATAATTTTCGAATTAGAATTATTGCAGTAGATAAAATGGGGCACAGAGAAGTACAATAGTTTCTTTTGTATAGCAGGTCAATAACATTATGTAATTTTCCAATTTTCTCCCTCTTTTTACCGAAAGAGACTTTTTTCATTTCAAGAAAAACTTTTAAGTAACACTACAGATAATGCAGGATGTCCAGAAAAAATACCAGCCTGACATCAGCCCATGCACAGATCCATTTTTGCACAGAAATATGTAGTTTGGAAAGAAACTTTGATTCAGTTTTAACTATAGTTATATGTATTTATTCTTCATTTATTATGTTTGATGGAAGATGGTGTTTAATGGCTCCAGAAGAGAATGGATAACACACATAGCCTGTCTTGGAAAGGATGCCTCTAACCTGCCCTCACTCATTTGGAGAATTATAGGAGTTCAAATCATGGTAAAAGTTATTTTAAAAAAGAGGCGGTTTTCATGAGATACAAATTGCAACTACCAAAGCATACAAAAGATTCAAACACCAAATGAATACATAATTAAGTTTTCCCTTTCCAAATTTGTTTTGCTTCCATGCTTTAGCAAGGAAGTATAAATTTGTAGAGAAGAGTCACAGAGTCACCCAAATTCCGAGATTTTACAGTGGCATTTTTAAAGTTCTCTTTCTTTGGTGCACATGGACATGCTTCATGAAATGGATGATTAGAGGATACCAGGCCTTCTCTTTCAATATTTAGGTAGGCCACTTAATTACAGACCAGTTTCCCTCACAATTCCTCCTATACATTGATTCAGGAAAATGGCTCATTTACAAAAAGTTATTGTCTTTTCCATTTCCTTTCGGTTTGGCTTTTTATTGGCAGGGACATCTGATCTCCCTGTCTGACCAACACCAAATTTTATTTCCCTGAGATGTGTGGAGAGATGGGGCAGAGAGTGAAGGAAAAAAAACTGATGTGTGGGAATAGGCTGGAATACCTACCAGAGGAAATGCTGGGGGGTAAAGATCCACCCCCTGCCACTGGATGTGAGGCCAGGATGCTATTTAAAAATCCCGCCCTCAGGAATCTCGAAAGAGACTTCACCCCAATGGTCGGAAAGGATCCTTGCAAAGAAATAAAAAGGATCATTAATCAAACGACTTGTTCTCTGGCTGACAAAAGAAGTTGACTGTTTAAAGAAAGAACAACCAAATCTCTGCAGAGTTAACAGTGGTTTCATGGGAACAGATTTCATAAAAAGCAGTTAAAAGCCTTTGTTTGCTTTTTAACCAAATCATACAACACACAGCTTAAACCAGAAAAAGGTTTTCTGCATAGTTTGCAAATGGAGAATCCCAGCATTTCTAGAAGGAACAGAAAAATTTGGTGTTTCAACAGCAAATTGCATCTGTGGGACACTCATAATGCATTCCAAATGGCTCCACCATAGAGGCATGTTACAATTTTGTGTTCAAATCAAAGACAGACCAGCAGAGGTGAAGCTGTACCAGCAAAGCTGTTTAACACCAGTATTTTAAAGCCACCTGACAAAAGTCACGTCAGGCAGGGGGCAAAGGGGAACCAGAATTTGCAGCTAAAATACTGAATTCTGTGTCAAGGCAGCCACATCAGTCAGAGCTTCTGTCACACCTCCCAACCCTTGTTGAGCAATATCAATATATTGATACAGGCAAAACCCAGGAGTATGGATGATGCCTGAAGATTTTTATATATTTTTCATATATTTGTGATTTTTTGATTTTAGGCAACATGGATATGGCCCCTTTCTGCTTTGCTCTCACCACAAGCTCAACACATTTTATGCTTTCAATATAATAAATTGTATATTCTTCTCATCACCTAGATGTACAATTTTACTCCTGGAAACAATGATTATCTCATCCACCTCTTTTAAAACAAACACTTGTGACATATCTACTGCAGTGGTGAGAAATGAAGATGCTTTAGCATTTGATCCACTGTTTCAGCTTTCAGCATTTGTACAGAGTCCTGCAGACATCATTTCAACTTCCTCATGTTAGTGCTCAGCAAGTGCCAGCATCAAAGATGGATCTGAAATGACAGCTCTGCACATCTCACTTAAAAACACAGAGCCAAGATTCTCCCACCTGGCAATAAATCTAAACTGACAATCAGAATAATCTGCGTATTTCTGCAAGTGCATCAAGTAAGCATCCATTCAAAAATTTAGGCAATGGCAAGTTTGTTTTCCTCACCTTGCAGGTATTTCATATTTGTTCTTTGAAGAGACAGAAAGCATCTTGATCTTTATACACAATGAGAAAAATAAAAAATAAAACCCCCTCAACAGTTGGGATTTTTTTCCCACTAATAAAAATACAGTGAGGAAAATTTACCCTCAAAACACACATGCACTCGCTGAATTTTAAGTAGCCTAAGAGAGATTTGAGTTTTTCACTTTTATTTTCAAGCGAGAGTTCTATTGTTTCTCCTCAATCCATCTGTCCTTTAAATTTGTTAATTAGACATGCTGCAGTCTGTGGAAAAAGAATTAATTTAATTGGTGATCTAGATGCAGTACTTTTATATCTGATGGCTAAAGATAAGTTTTCCCTCTGGACACTCCAGAGAAGTCTTTGGCATTCCTGTAAAAGTGTTTCCAAATTCCATGGCTTTCACTTTTAAGTATTTGCAGAAGTGATCATGGACAGACAGTACAGAATGCAATACACAGAAATTCAATTTTCAAATGGAAATTGTTCCATTACCTCCAAGATGTTTGGTACTAAACAGCATCTTAAAACATAAAGGCTAAATAATGAACATATGAAGACTTCCCAAATAGAACATTGCTTTTCTGTTTCAAAATATGAATTATACCAACCATAAAGTACAGCCACTGAATCACACACCATATGTCCAGACCTTCAGAAAAGCCAAACAGCTTGAGCTTCACCACTGACATTCTCCTCTATTTAAATGCTGTTAAATGGCAAATAACTCCACTTTCCTAGCAGTCTTACAATAAGTTACTTTGTTATGCAAAGTAATGAAGACAACCCCAAATTTATTTCACTCATTGTACATATTCAGAAACAAGAAACAAGAAGCAGCGAATTTTAGAGCAAGTAAATCTGTGAATACTAAGAAGAGAGCTAGAGGGCTAAAATTATTGAGGTTTTATAGGCAGCAAATAACTGAAAGAATACATATAAATAACACTTTTCTCTCACGCTCAGAAGTTAGGATTCAGTTGCTTAAGTGTAAATGCTTCCTGTCATTTGAGATGCTCTAAAAAATCTGAGACATTCCCAACTGAGTGGCAGACATGACACAATCTGCAGGAGATTTCCACTCTGAACGTGGCAGTAAGAGGCAAAGCAGCAGCTGGATATTTAAGAGCAGGCACTGAGTGTCATTTTAGGCAACTGAATCCCATCCAAGTAGTCTCCTGTCACCTCAGAAGTGCCTCTGACTAAGCAGAACACAGAGTAACAAGAACAAGACCTCATTTCATCTCTTCTAGAAGTCCACAAACAGCTTCTGAAAAGGACAAAGCTGGTAACATCCAGTCCTGACCAGTATCCATCAACAAAAAATGCCAACAAATGAGAGGTTAAAAGTTCATTCATCTTAAAACATGCATGGTCCTAAATGAAATTACAGCCCCAGAATGAACAGACAGGTGCTTTTTTATCATCAGGGTTTGAGACTTGATTACATGACTTTATATTGGGGAAGTGATCATCACTGCAGGTAAAGCAAATTAATTCTTGTTAAGCCACATCAATCACCACCAGATGGACAGAACTTTGATAAGAGCTTTGGACATTTACAGTAGTTTAGAAATTTGGTCAAATATTTACTTGCATAAACATTCATGAAATATTTGAATGAATCACACAGAATCACAGAATGTGTAAGGTTGGAAGGGACCACTGGAGGTCATCCAGTTAATCAGATTTCTAGAGAAATGTCATTCTGTCAGTGCACATCATACAGAGACTCGTGCTTCCCACCAGCTCTTGTTGTTTTCTGCAAAAATTAACACTCATTTTTGCAGTGGGCGCACTCACACTACTGGGGAGACCTTTTAGTACAAGATTCTAAACTGGGAAAAGGAGACAGGAATATTAAGCCACGATTCTTCAGTGCCCTCAAATGCAGTTGTTATTCAGCAGTTCACAGCAATGGATTTATCGAGGAGAAAACCCCAAGCTCTCCCCACTCCATACACACTATGAACATTGTGTCACTTTAACATGGGAAACACATTAGTTACAATATTAGTTGGAAAAGTGCATTGAAGCTGTAGAAATATATAGCAATACTTGAAACAGCTGACAGTTCATGAAGTATCCACCACTTTCTGAGTCCTGTGATACCAGTCTGTAACTCAGTGTAAATTCTTCTGTTTCACAATAATTACAGCTAAGTGCCTGAGCTCAGAGGCAGTGGGGGAATGATGAATCAATTAGCCTGCCTTCCACCTTCAGCTGTTGCTCCAGGGGGAATATCATCCCACAAATTGCAGAATTTGATAGGGAAATCACTGGTACAGCATTCTAAACTGGCACGGGTTTAGTAGGATATTATCCCACTGAGCAGAAGGGCAGGAGTAGGTGGCTGGGCAAGGGAAATCCATATGCTCAGTTCAGCCCCAGAGCACAGACATTAATTCACAGCCATTTATTGGCACTGCATGGCCACAGCGTGGCCAGCCAGCAGGAACAGCCACTGCTCCCAGACCACATCCCATGGCCCTGCACCTGCGACAGAACTGTGCCCTGTTCCTTGTCATTGCTGGTTTTCCTTATTTATTGCACTTCAAAACTTTCTGCACGAGGAATTGACCACTTCAGGTGCTGTGTGCTTCTGAGCAGCTAACAGCTACAAATTCCAAAGCAGCTCTTTGGCTGCTTAATTTAACAAACTGGGACGAGAAGTTCTAGAGAGGTCACAATTACCTTCTGCTATTTGATTTTACAAGTACCATCTCTTTATTGGCACTATCCAAACAAGACTTTAGTCTGTTGTTCTTTTCCCATGGATTTTGTTTGGGAAAAAAAGGAAAAAATGCACAGTTGGTGTATTTAATATAAAAAACCCCATTGCTATTTGGTTCTATCTAGTCAGTTCTCTTTATGCTTCTCATGCAGGGATTGTAAAACCCAGCAAAGTGAAAGTTCTCAGGAACTCTGCAGATGAAGGCTTTGGGGAAGTGAGGGCTATAAGGAGCTTTTGCATTCAGTTTGGCAGGAAGCAACTGGCTGCTTTCACTCCAAACCATATTTTCATGCAGGCTGGGCTGAACATTTAGTAACAAATACTGGAGGACAGAATGCAGAAAGTTTTCTTGCTTCTGCATAGGGGAATTATCCAATTTTATCACTTAATGTCTGAGAGAAGACTGACTTCTGTTATGAGCACTTCCCATTCTAAAATAAAACCTGGTTTTTATTGTTACTGGTGTTTCCTTGGGGAAGTTAGAAGAAGGGTTAGAGCATTTTTTCCAAAATTATTTGAAATATATCCATTATGGAAACTACTGAAAATCAGTCGACTTTTCTCTCACATGATTTTACTGATTTATCCTTTCTAGACCACCAGGAATGGCACACAGCTTCATAATCTTTAATGAGGGAACAGATGGAAGGGTTTTATAAGGAACGGCTTTATAAAACTTCGAAATTATGATGTCAGATCACAATTTTTAGAGCACTTAAAAGGTTTGACTCGCAATGGAAAGAAAAAAAAAATCAGAAGCAAGGAAAAATTTTATCCCTGATGAATTTGTTGGATCATGTTTTCAGACATTTAAAAAACATAAACTTTTCTCAATGCAATAATCTGGAGATTTAGAATATGTTCTTAATTTATTTTAGAGCTTTTTGACATATGAAAGCAAAGGGTGATAGAGGGGTATGCCTGAATTCTTACCCGAATAATTCATATCTCTTAGAAAAATCTGATTTTCAAGACCACTAAATAATATTTTGCAATAGACATCATAAAATATTGGAGCATAACAAGAATTGACTGAAATTACTGTGCTTAACCCCTACTGAAATCACAGAGCACAGAATGGTTGAGGCTGGAAATGACCTCTGGAGGCCACCAAGTCCACGTGAATCACGTAAAGATTTCCATTACCTTGCAAATAACAGAGTGAAACTCCTGAAGGCTGAATTCTGCTCTAGGGTACCTTAACCAGTAAAACCAAACCTGCATCGTGCTGTGCAGAGGGAAATTTATACTCCCATGTTCAGCAGCAGATTTTCAAGGGGCTGGTCCCATTTTCTTTCCCCAGATTCCACCAGAGTAGTTGACATCACACCCACAAATAATTGTGTCACTCCTCCATGAACGTTCAAGAACTCATAAAGTCCTTTGGCTGCCTGTTCCTGGTGTCTGGATTATTTATTTCCGTGCTTTTTGGGTTTACTCTTCAGTTTGATCTAAACTCTGAATTTCCTTCAGTCTACTGGTTTGGAAATAATTAAGCATTCCTGTGCTTTGGCATAATTTCTGAGGAATAGACCATTGTAAGCCAGCTCTTGGGGAATATATTTTCCAAAGTCCTGCTTTTCTACATCAAGTTGCCCAATTTCTGCTCCAGATTTAAATTTCCAGGGTCTGTCTGGAAACACTGGGCAGGGCAAAGCTGCTGTTCAGGTCTCCAGCCCTGATTGAGTTTAACCTTGAGATCCTTGTGAAAGACAATGCTTCCCTACAAACCTGAACTCTCATTTCTTTGCTGGCAGATGGGAATAAATCCAGAGGTAGGAATATTTACACAGAATGAGACTATTTTAGAAAACCCCAATTATAACAACTTTTGGCTTTACTTTTGACTTCTCTGGGACAAAAAAGCAAATGCTGAAAGAAGCTTACAGTTACTAAGGAGGAACTGATGTAAATTACAGAATATTTGGGGAGAATATCAACATCTAATTTAATTTCCCTTGCTGCTTCTAGACAAACAGGCCATTTTGGGGGGGAAAATGAGGGAATTGCTTGAAAAGACTTCTACAAACACTACAGGCATTTATTTTGTGATGTGTTAAATGTCAATGCACACTGAAGTTCTGGTTGCTGGAAAGATTGGTGTGACAACATTAATATGATTAAGGCTTTTAACAGCAGTAACAACTGCTGTGTTGAATCATCTTTGTAGTCTTAATGGAACAGTAATTGGAAATACTGAGCTTCTATGGGATAAAACAATGTATGCTTAAGCTGTCTATTAAATATTTTTCAGTCCTGCTAAACTGAAAATAGCTTTAGCACAAAGCTAAATAAGAACCTGAAATCTTTATGTATTTATAGGGATGTACGATACCCAGGACACTGCTACAAGCACTGTATGCTGTACATTTGGATTCCATTATTATGCATTCATTATCAGATGGAAACAAAAGGTTTTAAAATCACACTTTTTATGATAGAAAATAAGAAAGCCTACAATATCAGCCCAAACCTTTGAGATTCATTTTGTATACATCGTTATTTCAGGGAATTATGAATCCATTAGTAATTAGCTACATGAATTCCATTTCAGTCATCTTTTCACCATCCATTTTTTGTTATTTTCAAAGAAAAAATCCTGGGTAAAATCTAAGCATTCCTATCATATGAAATTGTTCATCCTTTAAGATGGGAAACTCCCATGTGAAATATTGATGGGGTAAATGGGATAGTTAAGAAGTTCCAGGGGCTTTTAAATTTTCACCTGCCCATTTTCATCGTACTTCCATAAAATGAGAGAGATTAGGTTTTAATTTTGTACTTCATATTTAGAAATTGCAGTAAGTTTTAGTTTAATGAGTGGAATAGCTTTCCATGGCTGACATCTGAAGATGAATGTGTTCATGCAGCCTGCTGTACATTCTGCACTGCTGCAGCTAAAGCTCTGATTTTCTCCTCTTTTAGCCTTGCTACCCTGTTACAGCATAAACCAGGGGTAGGAGACAAACACTCCCCACTTTTAAACAATAATCAGTATCACTGAAAAAGCCTCACTGTATTCAGTTAAAAAACCCCCTTGGGGCTGAGCGATTTTCTGTTAAACAAATGTAAATGTAGGGTATAAATTGAGGATTCCTTTCACTATTCACATTCATACCATTCACAATTCACACTTAATTAATGAAATTAAGTCCACAGGTTTGATTTCCTTCCTTGTAACAAACACCAAGTGACTTCCTCAAATAAAAGATGCCAGGATTAGAAGTGGAGAGATCGCTGTCATTACCATAACTGTGACTTGGAATGAACTCTTTGATTAGAAGTGCAATAAATGCTGGTTTAGATTTACAAATCTGTATGTTAGACAGAAAATCCTCCGTGCCTCTGCTCAGTGAAGGTGTCCCACCCCACACCTGATACACCAAGACAGGTTGTGGGCAGCTCCTGTATCTCTCTGATGGGCTGAGGCAAATGGACAGGAATTCTGGTTTCTTTTTTGCAAAATGCTGCTGACCAAAGAGAATTAGCAGTGCTTGTTAATTATCTCCTTGTCGATACCAGTGTATTCAGAGGATTTTCTCTCCAGCTCAAAGACCACTTGGTGTTCAGGAAATGCCATGTGGTAAAACCTCTCTCATCTCATCTTCCTTGTGCTGGTTTTGGCAACAGTGACTCTGGCAGGATGGATGTTGGGCAATTATTGTTTACTTAAGCCACAAAGTCAGATTTTCCAATGCTTATAAAGGCATTCATTGAAAATTGGAAGTAAATTGCCAGTCTTACCTAAAACACTTGTATGCTGAAGAATGTGCTCAATTATAGCTGAGAGGGAAAAAGCAGAGAAAGGAAAGAGGGGAAACTCATTTCCAAAGCAGGTTAATTAATTATTGTCAGTCTAGAGAGGTATTAACAAGTTTCTGTTGTTTCAGGAAGAAAGGAAATCAATTATGTGAATTCTAGCAACAGTACAGTGGTTTTTTTTCAGATTTTTACTATTATAAAAATTCTGAACTATGCTTCTCTAGATAAAATATTGAAATGAAATCATTATCAGATAAACTTATTTGCTTTCAAATTTTATTCCACAGAAATTACCTTGTTAAAGTTTAGTTGAAAAATTACAATATTTACAGATGGATGTTGTCATGAATCTATTTAGGAATGTCTGACTGAACACATTTGCTTCTTAAAATGTGTTTACAGGATTGTCATTAATGTTTTGTGCTTATATTTAGAACATACTTAAACTGAATACTCCGTAACTTCACACCATCTATTATGATGTTTTAAAATTATATTTTTTCTTTCCCACATTGCTTCTCTCTTTCAGTTGTGTCTCCCTTAACAGCTTTATCATCCACTCCTGATTTATAAGCACTGTTTATCTGTGAAGAAATGTAACATTTAAGAAGCAGTATTTTTTGCAAACTAATTTTCCAACCAGGAGTTTGGAAAGGATCCCAAACAGTTTGCATCTAAGTGATTTATTCTTCTGGAACCCAAACTCTGTATTCATTAAGAATCAGAAAGATAATTATAGTAAATGAAATGGTTTCTTTTCCTCACATCTAACTCTCCTGTTTCCATAAAATACAATATCATGTATTTATATGAGAAAATTACCAATCCATATTTCAATTCTTCCTCTTGATATGAATCTGCTGTTCAAGATATCTTAATCTTGTTGCCTTGCATTAGAAATTTGGGTGTGAGCATTTAAGCTGTAGGAAATATCACAATGCAAACTTTTGTGGCAGAGGTTTGTATGGAGAGACCAGACAGCTGGAAGGTCTATGGGTAATTATAAACAAAAATATTAATAAATAATACTAAAACCCAATAACGGTTGCTATTGAAAAACCACACGTATTTAAAGATGAGTAAGGCAGTTTGCATTTAAAATAGTTATTTCCTGCTTGCCAGTGGAAGGTGTAGCAGGATGATCTGCCTGGAATGGGGTAAAACAACTTGAAAAATGCCCTGTATTTGCAAAGTTATCCCTGGTCTTTTCCAGTGCCCAACCACACGGACATTTACCAGTGTGCTTTTGCCTCCATAGAGAAGAACAAACGAATGCACACTTATCAGAATAAATCAACCAAATACAACTTGTGAATTGGGATTATTGATTGCTTTCTATACACTCTTTAACCCCCTCACTCCTTTGGCTGTCAGCTGCAATTGCCATTGTCATTTATAATTGCTCTCATCGTTGCTTTTATGGTTTTCTTGCACAGGCAACAGATCAGCCATGTTGTGCAGCAAATCTGTCAGCACAGGGCAATTTTGTCTCCCCCTGATATTCATTGATCTTCTGGTTGCAGTTGTTAAAAAAGCCCCAACCCTTCATATATCTCCTACACACTCTAAATATCTGTCCCTTTAACTTATTGTACCATATTCTTCTCTACTTTCATGCTGGAGGAAGAAATTGCATATTGTATTCGGATATTTCAGATGGAAATGCAATCATTTGTGGTTAATAATGATGCTAATTATGAAAAATGATTAGCATGCATTCCCTTCAAAAGAAAAGGAAAAACAAATAGTCTGGCCGTATCTTATCTACAGGACTTTATCTTTTTATGGCTGTTAGTAGGAATGATTTTTGTCACCTATTTTTCTACTAGAACCACATCTCACGTCAAAGCATCTAAATATCCTTGGAAGTCAGGTCCTGTGTGTCAGAATACAGACATCTGAAGGCAAAGGATCCTGAAGAAAGTGAAATCCTGTTTCTGAGATGTAACCTATGAAAGCAGAATTATGGAATTTAGTTATGTTAGATAGTGCACCCTGGTCAGATTAAGCTGCTGTTAGCAGGGTGTTACTGCTTGACTGTTTGACAATGTGCTTTTTCTTCCCTGCTTATCGCCCTGTGAAAGATGCAGCAGCAGAATTGACAGTCATAATGCACGGCTTGCTAGCTGCAAAAAGGGAAAAGCAGGACACAGAAATGTGACTGATTTGGACTGCAGGAAACCAAAATGGCCCCTTGATTTTCGGAACAAAGTTCTCAGAATGTCATGCGTGAAAGACAAATGTAAATTTTTCCAGAGGTTTAAAATCTAATTTCTTCTAAGTATATGTCATTCAGGAGAACTGAGTATTGTGGGTTCTTAACTTTTGCCAGCAGCCTTCAACACATGGATGCACGGTGGTTTGCATGTGTAATTTGAAGTGTCCATGGATGCATGCATGAGTAAAAAATAGCTCAAGACTATCAACATTAATTACATTTCTTCCAGTACCAGTCAGGAAGGGTAACCTATTTTGCAAGCAGGCTACAGATATTTAGTGTTGTCTGTATTAATGTGCACAGCTCTAACTTCCAGCTCTGTATTTTGGATGATACTTGAATAAATGGAGCTCATATATCTGGCTAACAGTGCAGGTGGTGGCTGCGGGTTTTGTGTTAATTTGATGGCCACACCAACCCTGGATTCAGTAATGAGTTGCAATATTTATCTATGAACTAGGATATGAAGGAAAATAAAGGTAGTGAGCCAAATTTCAATTTACAGCTCCACTTACTGAACAATTTATAACACAGCTGAGATCATGCTGTTTTGTCTGTCATTATGTGCACAACTAAAATAATCTTTTATCCGAAAAATTCAGCTTTATGCTCAATGCTGTGTTAAGTCCACTGGCTAATATCACACACATATAGTCTCACCACCACAGTGGATTGTCCATAATCAACATTTAAACTTTGTAGAATCACACTTCCTGGGAGTACAATTTCAATATCCATGACCAAGGAAAGAATACTGTCAATATTCCCACAAAATTTCCTCAATCCTTTGGCGCAGCAACCAAATTTACAACATTATGTGTACAATAAACGTATGTACAGCAAAATATGCCACCTTCTGAAATGGGTTCTGAACTTCAATTAACAGGTTGGAGAAAAGGACAACATTAGATTCATTAGCTCAAAGGCCTAGAGCACAACGTCTTGGCTGAAAAAAGAAAAATTCATTATGTCCTGAATTACTGAAAACTAAAAAATGGGTCAGATATTAAGAGCTTCATACTGTAAATTACAGTGAAAGAGGATCATGCTGCTGCTTTGCCTCCCTCATGGACAAGGCAAGGTGCACTGATTTTATGGCTTTTGTTGCACTGAATGGGTTATATGCAGTAATTTGAAAAGAAACTCAATGATTAAAGCTTTAAGTTTCATCTGCAAGATGAGTGCCTGAAGATTTCAGAACTGAAATAGTCTTCACAATTTGAAAGCAACTAAATCAGAACAGTGAGGAGACAATAAGGGAGTTGAAAGTGTCGTTCCAAACCCAGGCTCAATGTCTGAGGATGTGAGTTTACACAGAGCCAGAGGTCTAGGTGCTGTCTTCATTTATCCTCCTTTTGTGAAGGGACTATTTTGAAAATCCTTCTGGAGAATACAAATGTACATAATGCTGTCAAAGAAAATGAATGCCTTAAAAAGATTCCTCTTGTGCATGTGACAGGTATGAATCCTTCAGCAGCCAAAATTTGGAAATGAAGCCAATTCCTTAGAAATAATTTCTAACAATTGGAAGTTATTTAGGGTAAAGCTTGTGGGGCAGTGGAACAAACAGATTATGAAATGTAGTAAAGCCCTTGCATGCACTGATATTTTTTATTGACATGGTATTACATAGGACTGATTAGGTTTTGCTTTAAATTATTGTGTAAGACACCATCAAGCTAAACCAACTAAAGATTCCAGTCTGGATTTCTTCCAGTACAGTTACAATAGCCAGAGACCATTTTTCATGCCTTTTGTAGATACAGTTATGCTGTCTGATGTTTGCTGTAGGCATAGCTTTAATTTAATTTACAGACTTTTCGTGGAAAGTCTTCAACATGATCTAGAAATGAAGATACATCTTTCTTCTCTAGAGCCCAGCTTTCAGTGTTGGTCAAGTGTATTTGCACTGGAGAAAGAAGTTATTGTTCTTACACCTGCTTATGAAATAGCAGCAGCTTGGCCACGGACATAAAACTCACCTGAGCATGCCCTGACACACCCAAAAGAGCTCCCAAAATTATCACGGTGCTAACATGGCTTGCAAGGAAATATGGATGTTTGTATAAAGTGCCCAAGCACCTATGATAAATTTGTGAGGCAATCAAGCAGCCTTTTATGGCAAACCATGCAAGGAATGGTGTTGTTATAACAAAACCAAACAGGAATAAAGTTCCCCTTGTGAGTTCTGGTTTGCAATAGCAGTGGATCCAGATGCTGTGCCACGGTGTGTTTGCCTTGGCCCAGCAAATTGCCCTTGAAATGAACTCTCCCCTAACAGAAAGCTTGTGCTGCAGCAACTGTTCTGCCTACTGCTCTCTGTGATTAGGGATTGCAGCTAGGACAAACGAGAAATGAAGCAATAAGAAAAAGGAATTAGAACTCTGTTTCAGACCTACTTTTGAGTAGGCTTAGTTTAGCATTTTTTTCCTCCTGTACAGTACATATTCCACAGCAATTCTGAAAACAGTGTAATTTAGAAGTTAACATTTGCTTAGCTGGTAGCAGCAGATAAAAGCTCTCATTTGTAGTGAACAGGCGAATCTGTTATTGCCCCAGTCAATAGCTATTGACCTGGGATAGCACTTCTGCTTATTACAACCAAATCCTTTTTCTTTTTTGTTCAATAGTCAATGACACTGTAATGGAAGGCACTGCTTACAAGCTGATGCAATATATATCAGCAACAGCTAGAAGTTAATGACTAATGGTTACACAGAGGAAAGCATGTGCTAAGAACAGCAGCACACATCTATTAATCAAATTTACTGCATCTGATGTGCCTTTATAGGTTAGTGGAACTGTAATGTACATCAGATAAACAGGTTCTTTTGTTATTAATCTAGGTTTTAGCACAAAACACCTTTTAATCATGCTATCAATACATAAATAATTTGGCTAGGACAAAGTTTTGTCTGACTTTTACAGCACACCTTTCAGTTATATGAAGTTTGGATTATGCAGTCCTAGACTTAGCACTTAGGCAAGGCAACTGCTCTCCTCCAAGCTGAAGTCATATTATTCTCTAAATACCACAGATGGGGCAGTATAAATGCAAGGCAACACCCTAAAGACAAAGTGGGAAGAGCAGAGTGCACGTGTCCATGGCTCAGCCTGCCTTCAGGCTCCCTCCCTGCAGCAGAGCGGAGCTGCAAAACCCCGTCCTTTACAATTGATATAACTTGCTCTTTCTAGCCTATTTTCATTCTATTTTCATTCTATATTTTAATTCAGTTCTAATTTCATTCTATAATTATGGCTGTATAATTGTTTTGGGTTTTTTTTTTTTAATCCCGCCCAACACCAAAATACTTTCTTTCAAACTTCCACTACTTATTTTATATCTGAGAGATGCATATTTTTATATGACAGTCTGCCTATAACGGTAACACCTATTTTTTTTTTTATATTACCTTCAAACAAACATTACAAAACAATAATAAAGTTTGTTGACTCCTTGGTGAAAAGCAGAACTGCTAAAGACTTTTTGGCTTAGAGTTCTCTATAGTCTTTCCTGTAGAACACGAACAAATACTCTAATATTGGAGCACTGATTTATCTGTTTGTTTCTCTTTTCTGAATGCCACTTTGATTTCTCTCTACACTGATGATGAGACATTACAGAGAGAAAATTTACAAATGTGGTAAAGATTAAACAATCATGCCATTGCCAAGGACATCATACTGTACTCTCTATGCATCATTTAATTGGGTGTAAGCAATGCTCCTAAACCACAGCCCTTTGCCTTTTTCAGGCATGAGGCACATCCTGTGAGATGCACCACATGGGTCCTAATCAGACCTGTGATACTGACTTATAAACCCCCCTGTTGGTGAAGACTGGTGGAATTTAATTGCTGATATGCTCACGGTGAAGCAAGGAGCTAAATTCACTTAAGTTCCTACACGTTTACATCTCCTGACGAGATCTCCAGTGCTGCTCAGCCAGTGTTAACTTGTGTTCCTGCTTTTTATCACTCAGTTGTTACTGACAGGAGAGCAGTGGAGAGACTAAGCTGTGTCTTCCCTGCAAGCAATGGGTTTTGTTAGTCCAGTAACCAAATATACCTAAATAAAAATAAATTTATCCTTGCAATGCTGGGTGAGGAAAGAAAAAGATCATCTTAATTTAGAACCACTGAGAGACAGATTTGAACATGGTCAGGTCGTTCCATAAATCCACTGAAATTCCATTCCAACAACATGAGTTCAGGAGCTGAACTCTCCTCTTTATTCTTAGTTTTTGTGTTTTCCAAACATAGCTTTGGATGTTGTAACGAGGTGAAAACAGGAAATATTCGTAACATATTTATCGTGCTTACTGTGATGGTAAGAGGACATTGCATTATACACACAACCTTTCCCTTTAAAAGAAAAATATAAATTCTGCAAATTAGCAAAGAGCATGGCTTGGATGAGACAATTAATTTTGAAAAGAGTATAACATGAGTTTTTTAAATTCATTACTGAAAGAGTTGGCATTGAGGAGATTACACACATGTTAATTAGACTTCTTAATAGTTAAGTGATAACTAGATATTTCAGCATTTCAGAAAAGTCCGTAACACCACTAAAACCTGTGAGATTTCAGAGGCAAGGGATATCTCTTGGCAGCTGCAAGAGTTATAAAGAGTAAAACATTTCATAGATTATTCTGGAATTTGAGTCAATCACTTGGAAGTGTACAATAAGTTATGAAGAATTTACTTTTTATTTCTTCTAAATAGGAAATTCATCTTTTCTGGTACTAAAATCAGTAAACCTCAATCAAATAAATAATGAGCACTTGTGCAAAAGAGTGTAGCTGATACTTTACAAGACAATTTGACTTCATTGTCAGCTCAGTTACATTTATGGTTTTCTCCAGTTGCCCATGAACAATCTCCCCATTCTACTTCATAAGAACCTGTAAAGACTTCTCTTGAATGAAGATAATTGTTACTAAAAAATAAAAATGAAACATTTCAAACTCAAAACAGACAGGCTATTCATTTCCTATTATGGCCCCAAACTTTGCAGTATCAACTGTCAATGATTTGGAAGATTTCTGAGAACTGTAATCCATACTGAATACGGAAATAATGCTTAATTTTGATACTAAATGATACAGAATGGCAAAGCCAGCATAAAACTGTTAAGGAAAAGTTTTAGTGACTTACTTTTTGTAACAACTCCTTCAAGGCGGATGATATTTGGGTGATCAAACTGTCCCATGATACTCGCCTCCCTCAGGAAGTCTCTCCTCTGCCTGTCCATATAGCCACCCTTTAGAGTTTTAATTGCAACAGGGATCTCTCTTTTTCCTGGTGTCTTCAGACGTCCACTGCATACTTCTCCAAACTCCCCTTAAATGGATAAAATATCTGTTAAATAACTCACAGTGCCTGTACACAAAAATAGTCGAGGAACTCACACATCCCGTAGAAGTGGACAGAGAAATAAAGGATTGAATATTCAAATTTCTGAGTGTGATCACATCCCAGAAAATCAACATATTCAGCAATACTTCACAAGAAACTATCACCTTTTTTTTTGTGCCATAGCAGAGATCTTGGGACCTTGTACTGTGCCTGCAAAAGCCAAGCCTTCAGCCCTCCCCAGTGTGGCTCACCTTGCTTTCCTTTGAGACTGAACATTGGCATCAATATGTTTGGGATAAATAACTGAGGAAGGAATGTAATGACACATGGATTTTTATTCCACTGATGACAAAATATCTATGTAAAGTATCTATTTATAGCAATATTTATCCCCTAGGGGTGAAATGCACAAGACCTATATGATCAGAAAAGCCCTGAGACTATCAGAACACTTGACTATTCTCCAGGTGCAGAAAGCATTTAAAAAGTACTTTATGATGTTATGACCTAGAAAAGCACTTGCACATGATTTATTTAAATGGACTTCCACACCTACTTGAAATTAATTACATATTTCCCTGTTCAGACAGCCAAAGGCCAACAGTCTCAGCTAATCTGGAGTTGTGTAATGAGAGGAATCTCAAAACTTGTTTCCCCTGATGTTTCCCTGTGTATGTAGAGCCCGAGAAGAATGTGTGTCTCCCTGCATTCTCCTTACACATTCACTAACTCAGTTTGTATGGAAATCACAACTTTCCTTTGATCTTGAAGTCACCCAGAAGTTATTTACAGCCCCTACCAAACACACTCTTGGATGCCTGCAGGTCAGTTTTCAATGGGTCCTAATTCAGTAAATGAAAAACAGTGTTCACAGAAATATTTCAAAGCATTTCTCAGTGCAGGTTGCTCTCACAGCAAATCTAAATTTTCCACCCCAGTCATTTTGGAATCAGAACTGCTAAAAACCAAAAAGCAAGTAATGAACATATATATATTTAACTGGGGATTTAACACTCCACTGAGTGCTGTCTGAATTAGTTTTCCCTAAAATTTAAGGACAGAAGTAAACAAAATAGAGGAGCTCTAATCTGTAACAATGCATCTTCAGATAGGAAACAAATCTAGAAGAGAGGGACCTTAAAGGCACAACCTTCACTTCAGAAAATTATGACTCCCTGATGTTACAGGATTAGAATGGATATAGTCATACAACTTTTATTTTATTAGGTTCTGTCGCTTCCACTTAAACAAAGCAAATTTTTATTAGTCATTGAGATCCAAGAAGAGTGGAGGGATTAAAAGAACAATTTCATAGCTTGTCTTTCACTTCAATGACAGAGGCATCATCAAGTACAGGAGTACAATTAACAGGTGCTGAACATAACCTCTGCATAAATTAACAGCTTCCTAAACAGCTAAAAAAAGTCAAGTTGTCCCAGGTCTTCTTTCTACAGTTCCCCCCACCAATTTATTTCTACTTAATTTTAAGAAATAAATTAAAGATGTGTGCAAATACAAGATATGTGAAAACATATGTCATTAGACTAATGCTCTGGGAATCTTTTGATAAAAGGGGAAGTTGTGTGAGGATTTTCCTATATGATTGTGCCCCTTTCACCTTTAGAAGGTTCTTCTTTAAAGTTTGCTTGCCTGACTACTGCCACTGAAAAAGCAGTAGCTAATTCACACTTGTAAAGTCCTCCCATAAAAGAGTCATGAAACCTGAATGTTTTGCAGGGGATATGGTCTATCAATCTTCTCTTCTGTGACATATTCATTGGGACCACAACACATCCCTAAAGCCATGACCTTGTTGCATCCTGCTGGTTTTCCAAATATAAATGTCTAAAATGAGAAAATTTTCCAATTTCTTTCTCTTGGTGAAACAGTGAAAAGCAAAAATACTAGAGCATTAATATCCAGAGTTTAAAAGAAATTTCATGGTCAATAAATCTGCAGAATTGCAAGACCTTATTTTAAGACGAATTTGGAAAGCACAGGTTATAGAATATACCATTTTGCTACTATAAGATTATACAAGAATACTACAGCTTCAGAATTCCATAAATAATGGCATTCATCCCTCAGGGACTGTAAAAGGCTGTTACCAAGTGCTTTAAAATGAATTAAACTGAAGGAGGCAGCTGAATGACTTGCAATTCCAAGATTTATTATCTGTACAACATCCAAAGCAGGGGAAGGAACACCTGTTTCTTTCACCTTTTTTTTTTTGGATGCATGATTTGGAAAGTGAGAAAGAAAATTCAGTCCCCTTGGATATTGGGATTGATAAACTGGTGAACATAAAGACTACCAGCAGGTTTTCTTTGACATGATGTCAAACTTGAGATCATCAGCTTGCAGAAGATACAGTTCCTACATTTAAAAAGCTAAGGTGTGTGCAGTAACTTCTAGTTCTGTTTTAGACTAGATGGAGATCAATGATATAATTTAAGCATTGAATTATTTACACTGAGAGTTTGACAAGATTTCACCCCAGAGTAGCTTTTCGACACTTCTGTTCAGATAAAGAATTTTCAATGTTTTTAAAGTCAAAGGGGAATGTGTTCAACAAAAAGGGGTTTTTAAAATCTAAGAGTCTCATTCTCACTGCTCAGGTTTGAAGATAAATAGGATAAATGTTGACCCTGCAGCAGCTGAGGTCCATGACTGCATGTGTGATAAGTAGAAGCTAAGATGTCAATCAAGTCAACATTTTTCCTTGCTCCAGGGAAAAGGCTGATCACAACTAGAGAAAAAGATAGAGTTCACTGCCTGTTCAGTTTTAATAAAATGTAAATAATCCCCGGTTTAATGACATAAACCTCATCCATTTTGCTGTATATGGTACAAAAAGGAGCTAATTGAGCAGTCTAGAAATTCAATCTGTGCAAACCACACGTCCCTTTCCTCATTCAGCAGAGCATACGTGATACTGAAAGTGAAACAGGAGGAGTCAGTCACTTAAAAGTCTGAATGTGCAGCCTGGTGTTACTGCCTGGGATCAGAACAAACGTCCTACAGCACAGACAGTGGCTGCTGACAGAACTGAAAGGTCACAGCACCAAATACAGCTCAGCTCACTTCCCCAGTTCAGTCATTACACTTGGGGGAGAACCTGCAGGAGATTGAGGTCATGCAAATATGTCCTGCTCTGGGAAAAAAAAACTGAAGAGTTGGTCTCTTCCTCGAGTTTCAAAATTTTAACGAAGAAAATAAGGGAATAATTGTAAATTTTTAGATGGACTTGACAAAGTACCTCTGGGAATTCATTCCTTGAAGAGGTGCTGAAGCCTTAAACCAAATAACAAGAAGAGATGGGGCAGAAAAAAGTGACATGGGCAAGATATAATTACCAAATACTTTAAAAGTAAGTCAGGTAANCAAATACTTTAAAAGTAACTCAGGTAAAGAGTTAGGTTTGAGTTAAGCTGAAAAAAGAAACTAAAAAAATACTTGTCTTGAGTGTCACAGCCATCTGAACTGCAAGTAGTGAATTAACAAAAATTTTTGGACATTACTTTTTTCATTGGAAAAAACAAACTGGAAACTGCTTTCAAGAGAAGATAAGTTTTAAAAATATCATGACCAGAAATGCTAAGAATTTTTTTTTCAAATATTTGCGATTTTCCCCTTTGACAGTTTCAAAATGATATATTTTGGATCTTGAATGGAAATAATTTTTGTTTGAGAAATTAAAGTTATAGAAATTAAAAATGAGAATTATTGGCCAAAATAAAATGTTAAGATAAGACAAATTTAGAAGTGCATCTATTAATTGACTTGTTAAAAGATGTTAATGTTTCATTTTGGAGATGCTGATTTTTGGTTTCACTTAGGTAAAAAGGCAATTCTCGTGTGATAAGAAATCCATTTGATATCCAGTTGAAATGTGTAATAGAGAATTAGAGAGAAAGCACAGAAAGCTTTAGGGCTGCTGTGAATTATACTGTGTATACTGAATTATACTGAAGAACTGTGTGAGAATTTGTACTCTCCCTGCCTCAGCCATGGTATTTAACCTGTATCTTGTATGCATGGAAATAGGTTTAAATTTCATTGCAAGCTGCTTGCAAGTCCTGTTAGGTGAATATTTTTGAAGCTGACAAATTACCCACATAATTTTGGAAAACAAAAACCATAAAAATAAAATATGTCCAGGCATACACTTCCATGCATACAAGAAAAGGGAAAGAGAAGTTGAGTAGAGTTTTCATAAATGAATTAAGCTGAGAATAAGGACACAATTTTAACCTGAACTAAAACAAATATTCCTTGTCTGTTGTATTCAACCAAAATCAGCAGTTACACAGGTGTGGAATGTAGCTCAATCTGCTTTATAATCTAAGACATCAATATCTGAAGCGTGTCTGAAGAAAAGGAAGAAATAGAAGAAAGCAAATGGAATGTTTTCTGCAGAGGTCAGCCCTCTGGAGGCTCTCTCAAGCTCATAATTCCAGAGGTGCCCAGCTCCAGCTCCAAATGATGTGGCTTAAGCAATCAGGTGAACTGGAGTGCCAGCACTATGGACTGCAGTGTGAAACAGAATTTTCTCTTTTACTTTCAGGTCGATACTTTCTCTCTCCTGTCTGCTACCAGACCTGGTTTTATTTCTGTAGGATTATTGCACGACGTTTTCTAGTGCCTAAAACACTTTTTACCAACACTGGGGGTATTTCCATGGTTATCAGTGTAGTAACTTATCATTAAATGAGGGGTCTAAATTGAAAAATACCCTTCCTTTCTAGAGTGACGAAGATACATGAAACAAATATAAAAAAGGAGGATTACAGGGCATCACCTTTCATACTGTCTACATCTTACCAACAGATCTTCCTCTTTTCCCTCTCTGCCAGTGACTCTTCTCCACACAGAAAAGCCTGTCCCAAGCCAGCCTCTCCTTTTTTCTCCTCATACTCCAGTTTTCTATTTGAGAATAATTTTTTCTCAGTCTTCTATACTCTGAACTTATATCCCCTTAGAAAGAGGTTCTGATCTAATTTCACCCTCAGTGACTGAGAATACCTCACAATAACGATGGCAAATGCTGAGTGACAGTGTTTTGAATACATCTAGAAAAATAAAAAACCAAAAAACCCCCAAGAAATCAGGCAAAAAACCAATCTATGCAAAAAACTGATAGCTGTTAATTTTCTAATGGTTTTGGAATGCAGTCTTGCCATGCCTAGAGACTTTTCTAAAGTGGGTATAGTTTTACCTGCCCCAATGACTCTTTCAATACGAATTCTTGAGGGATCAATCTCCTTGGCAAACTCATGGACAGCAAGAGAAGGGTCTTCATACGTGTCTGGATCTATGTATGTTTTGAGTCCTGGGAAACGTACTGCAAGAAAGAGAGAACAACAGGAATCAAGAACTCCTTGACATTCATGCATTGCAACAATAGCTTTCTTTTTTCTTTTGTTTGACTAGACAATTAAAAGAACTGAAAATAATATATGAAATCTTCCAGGTTTAAAATTTCAGAACCCGACAGAAGAGCTGGTCACTTGAAAAAGGGTCGGCAGAGACATCAAGTGAGGGCTCAATGAGATGGGGAAAAGCAGAGCCTCAAAACCAACAGTGATTATTGCCAAAGCAAAGTTTATATTCCCCTTGGCTGCTCCTTGGGCAATTGAGGCAATCTGTCCTTTACTTTGAAAACAGTTGTTTCTAGTTCACTCCTTTCATTTAGGAGTGGATGGCTGAACATCCTGTTTTGCCAAACAGGTCAAATCTTTTGAGTTCCTTTTCTCTAAGGATGAATCCTGGAGGACTGTGCTGCTTTGTTCCCTTCTGATCAGCTGGAACAGTCAGAGAGCCAGGTGCAAGATGACAACAAAAATATCCAAATCCATTTTCAAGATAATTTCTGTCTGTTTCCTTGGAGATGGCCATGGCAGTAGTGGGTTGGTGCCAGATTGCTTTGGCAGGCTCCAGCAAGCCATCATTTCCTGGCATGGCTGATATCCCTTGTGTTCCTGAGTACAGCCTGTTCAAGAACTTGTGTTGATTCTTCTGGACTATCTGCATGGGAATTCTTTCAGGCTGCTGCCATATCGTGATTAAGTTCTGGAAAACTTTCAATCCATTATCAGAAGTTGATGTTAATAATGCATCAATTCATCAGAACGAAAAGAGGCTTCTGCAGCTGGGTCCAGAGAATTCCTTTAAAAAGAATGAAGCATTTCTCAGCCTTCTTCCTCTTGCCACTTAATATATGTGTCTAAAACAGTAATTCTTCTTTATTCTTGGTGCTATGGAGCACACGTATGAGGAGAGACTTGCTCCCTCCAGCGTGATGCTGAGATCACTGCAAATGAATGGGAAGGCTCTGAGATGAAGCTTTGTGTCAACATGAAATACAGTCATCATTTACCCTGGCCTGAAAGACACTGAGTGAGGCTTTTTTCAAATTCAGTCACGGTCTGAGAGGCATATATCAAACTCTCCAGCAGGAGGGCTTTTGGCTTCTTTCATTTCTGGCCATGTTTAGAAACAAATGACAAAAACATCTTCCTAGGCAGTATACTTTATGGGCAAATATGCCCTTTTCCTTGTCAGAAAGAGACAGTTGGCTCGATATAGTGGAGTCACCTGAAAAAAGATTTTACTATTGGTAATTTCTGTGTTGATCATAGTATTTCCAGAGATGTTGTCAAAATGATATCAAAGGGTATCAAAATTTGATAGCCTTTGTATAATACCCTTTGATTAGGAAAAAAAAAAAAAAATTAAATTGCTACTCTAATAGAAAACAGCAAGGCAACTAATTTAAAGTAGGTAGCTAAACTAAGCTATATAAACTAATTACTGCCCATGAGAGATCACCAGGATTTTCTCTCACTGTACTGATCAGTGAGCAGGAACATGAGGGAAGACAACCCATTCCACTTCTTATTTCTTGGGTGGCTGGAAGTGTAGATCCCTAAATCCAAAGAGAACTAGATACAAATAAGTCCTACAGTCACCAAGAGAGGAGTTCTGAGGCAGAAACTCAGTACCCAGAACAACTGAGAATTCAAAGAACTATACCTGAAAAATGGCTAAATATTATTAGCTGAATACAAAAAAACCCTTTAATAACTAGAATGCCTTTAGTGAAATTGTTCAAGAGAAGAACCAAACAAAAATAAAGACCTTTGATGAAGCAGACAATAACCAGAATAAAACATCAAGAGCAAAAGCTGTTCAGGAAACAGTGGACATTCTTCACTGAAAATATGATATAGATATTATGTAACAGTGTCAAACTACTTACAGTGTCCATTTTGCAAATGAGCCCTTCTTTTCTCCTCAGATTTCATTTTGGCCTTGATGTACCACTGGCATCTTTCAAGAAAAACAAGTGAGGTTTTAAATGAAATCCTTGCCATGAATAAAACAGATGTACACTAAGTTTATCTGCACTTTTATGAAAGCCAAATCTTTGCATTTGGAATATATATATTTACTTATGAATCTAAAGAGGGGAATATGCATTATGAACTACAAACAGATTTTATACAAAGAAAAACAGATAATGGTTGAATGATTAGCATGACAATGACTACCTGAGTTTAAGTTTGATGCAATACTTTATTTTCAAGTTTGACTCCTCCGAAGAATTCTGGTACTTCAATAAATTATTACTTTCCTGCATTCCTGTTTGCCTACATAGGCCTGTGGTAATTAAACCTTATCCCATTAACTTTTGTATCCAGTGGGTCAAAAAACCTCTCATTTTCTTTGTAACAGAATAATAATGACTTCACCATGTTTCATGAAAAAAGAAAATATTTTTTCACATCAGGACTCCTTTTCTCTCTTTTGCTGAGTGGCTCTGTACAGTCTGAGCTGCTGAACCCTGCCCACCTGCAGGACTGATAATGCTGATTTAGAGGGTTCCATTGCAGGAACAACTGTTTCAGTCAAAAAAACCCAAAATATTTACTCTTGGTCTTAAAGCTCTTTCTCACTCAGTGAACAGCCTAAAAATTACCATTTAGAGGGAAATCTTTTGGTTTAAGGGATGGCTAAGGGCTGTAGAGGCACTGATGGCAGTGGAGAACAGCAGTGCCTGTGGACGTGTGCTTTGGAGGACAGACATGCAGCTCCTAGACCAGCTTGAAAAAAAATGACTGTCCTCTATGTGAACATTACCAGCATTATAAAGTTAAATAAAAATAACTATTATATATCCATACTAACCGTGGAGAGACATGAGGAATAGGTGAACACACCCACCTCATTTCAGTGGTTTGTTTAAACTGCTGAAACACAGTAGGAACAGTCACAAGTTCATTCATTGGTACACAGGTGATGATGAGCAAATGAAGGACAGAAACTCCTGAAACTGATGTACCCTTGTGGAGGGAATGCAAACCAGTGGATTCTCAGATACTGTGGAAACCTTGACACTGAACACCAATTGCTGGGACTCACTAAGGATGCCAGAGCCATTTTTAGGATAATTTAACAACTGGTCTGTGGGGTGCCACCTGCCCAGAGCCCTAAACACAAGCTCTTACACTCCAAGTGTTCACCCAAGGGAACAGGCAAAGAAACAAGACTTTAACCTTACCCAACCCTCCTAAACATCCATGAGGTCCCAAAGTTTGACTACAGAAGCCAGTGATTAATCACCAGCAGAGGAATCTCCACATTCTCTGTTCAGGTCCTCATTCTCTGCTCAGGCTGGCTACAGAACAATCAGAGATAAGACTAAATCAGACTGAGCTTTACCATCCCATTTCCTGGAACTGAGCCGAGACCCCAGTCCTGTATCTTGAAGTCTCTGTTGCTTTCATATTCCTATCTGCAACTGGCAGCTTCCTGCTTGCTCCTGGTGGATAATCACTCAGCAAAGTGCAGAGGCAGGTGCTCATTTAACCCAGCCTCTCCACTCTGAATAGGCTCATCAGCAGCCCTGAGACTCGACAGCTCATCAAATTGTTAATTCTAAACACTGAGGCAGAGCACATCTGTAGGGTACCAGTCCCATTTTTCACGCTGAAATTTGCTTCCAGTCCTAGAGTAAATTGAGTATTTATTCAAAATTTTCTTGCTCTGTCTTCTGTGGAACACGCTCTTATCACTGCATTTAAGCAGCACTTCAAAATGAATTCGTACCTTACAAAATTGAAATGGTCCCATTGAGGAAGGCAGTAGAAAGCTATGAGAATCTCTGATATCCTTAATGTTAGAATACAGGATGAAGAAACACAGAAAAAAATCCATTTCCATATTTTTTTTCATTCCTGAGCTTAGTGATTTCTTTCTAAAGGAAGTGTTTGAGTTATGTTTCAGGATTCCACATAAGGCTTCCACACAATCATTCTCTCTGGAAATTTGTCTCTGTCTAAATAATTCTTCTCTCTTCTAAAAGACCCTACTGTTTATCACCTTCTGTAGTAATTGTAGGAATATTTACTTAGCCTCTAAGATTATCTAAGGCCACAATATGTTCCAAGGTTCACTGCTCTCATTACCTTCACCAGCACGTTAGATTTAACTGGTTTTATTATTTAGCAGAGAGAGCATTAATTCATATAATGGCAGCTACTGCAGTGCCATATTTAGTTGCTGGGATACTGCAAATAAAACCTCAGGCTTACACTGATACAACTTCACTTTCTTTTCAAATCAGAGGTAATGCTGTACCAACAAAACAGATGTGTAATTACAGATCTAAAAGTGCAGCACCCTCTGTTGATATCAGCCCTGTCAGTGATGATCATTTTCACATTCAGAAGAGTGAGTGTCACATCTAAGTGTAAACAGGATCCAAACCAGGACAGCAGCAGTGCAGAATCTACCCCAACTCTG
Source organism: Pachycephala philippinensis (assembly GCA_013397055.1). Lineage (NCBI taxonomy): Eukaryota > Metazoa > Chordata > Aves > Passeriformes > Pachycephala > Pachycephala philippinensis. The sequence goes on from VWZT01001214.1 coordinate 221,142, forward strand.
AATTTTTTCTGTCCCCAAACCAGGTAAGAAGGAAACTCATGGACAATCCTGCTCACATGGAGGCTCTTCCAGCATCTGATTTTTGTGTCTAAGGGAGAGGGGAAAAGGGTAGAGAGGGCGCAAAGCCCACACCAGCCCTGCTACAGATCCTGCTGCAGGAGCTCTGAGCCCAATTCCTCTGCCTGAAGGCCCTTATCCATACAGAACATCACTCTGGATTTAGGTTTCCTTGATCCATGGCAGCACCGTGGTGCCACTGATGCCTCACAGAGGACATGGGGACACAATGGTTTTGTCCTTTTAAATGGTGCTTGGCTTCTGGAAATCCTGCAGGAAACACCTGAGGCTCAGGGAGAAAGAGAACAAGGCAGCCTGAAAGGAGCTGGGCCTGTGGGAATCTGAGCTTCAGGCAGGAGTGATGTTCCAACCTAGACATGTCTGGTTCAACATGTCCAATTAAAACCTTCAATGTGCAACTAAGCATCTGGCCACTCAAAGCAAAATATTTTCTCATCTAATTTGCATAATGTCAGTATTTGATCCTGATCAACACAGAAGAAAGGTGGACAAACAGCACTGCACTAAAAGAATTGTAGGTACAAGAACCAGGCTGGTTATAAAAAACCCCACATTGTCCAGACTGGTGAATTCCCCTGCCAGTGCAACAGCACTGCTGCAACAGGTTTCATTGGGATACCTTCAATTAAAAAAAAAAAAAAAGTCAAAATCCCATAAAATAGAACATTCAGAAAGGTATTTTCTGTTCATCAGTGATATCACAGGCAGTAGAACCATTTTAGTGTTTCAGAGTATAGTTATTCTTAGTTTACTTTTGTTACATAATTCCTGCATTCTATCTTAACAGATGCAGAAATGTGCACAGAAAATATATATATAATTGTGTGTGACTTTTCCTACAAGTTGAATATAGTGGAAGTGGTAATAAAAAATGGTCCATTCAAGTGCCTTTAGCAACCTTCACTGCCAACCCCAAGACGTCAAAAATCTCCAGGTTACACCCTCTAAAGCTTAGCAATTGACAGTTATGAGATTTTATAAAATATACAGTGAAGGGGTTTTTTTCTTCTTTTTTTTCTTGTAATGTCAGAGCCTTGAAGGGTGCAGCAGCTATATTGTATTTTTAAATTATCACTCTGTAGGCAAGAGGTCCAGAAACTTATTTTTTAAATACAGAAACTATTTCCTGATCTCACATTATTTCTCATCGCCCCAAACTGTGTCTTTATGAAAAACAACACTCACAAAAGAACTGTATGACCAGCGCCGAACAAAGAGGATACTCCACTATGTCTAATCCTAATTTTAGCACCGAAAATGAGGTTTAATGACTTAAATATTATTCTTAAATTCTTAATTTTAGATGGGACTATATGAAAACAGTGTTTCAATTACCTGCCAGTGATGAGGAAGAACAAAGTGAGGATGACCAGGAGAGTGAATCCACCAACAGCAGCAGTGGCAATTACAAGAATCTGTCCCTGCTCCGCAGCCATATCAGAAGCTGAAAGAGAAGCACAGAGAAAAGAGGTTGATGCTCCATCCATCACCCAGGGATTTTGCAGAATGGCTGAAATCATTTCAATGGTCAAATGTTGCAATTTGTTTGCAATGGTTTCCTCGGTGCTTAGCAAGGGCATCAGATACAAACACGTCTGTGAAGTGAGAAACCATAATCCATGTCCCAACTAGGATGGAGGGGAGAAGATGTTTACAGGTTTATAGAGTGAGGATTTGTCACTATCAGACACTTGAAATGCACTAAAGTTTGAATGACAGGATTTTGGACACAAAACTCTATTTTCTTCCTTAGCTTTATCTGAATCCTGCATCTAATTCAGAAGTTCTCTCCATGCCCCTGTCCCAGTGAGGTCAGCAGTGCTGGGCATGTGAGAGATACTAAACTGGGTTCAGGAGGAAGCAAAGCAAAGAACCCACACCTAATGTGTAGCTTCACACACTTTTCAGCATGTCTGGTGTTCAGTTTTACTGTCCCAAAATACACACAATTCACACAATATGTTTGGTGATTAGCAACTCTGTAGTTGACAAAAATAAATTAAATTCTCAGGATTCTTGTTTTTCTCTCTGTTTTTTGTAGGATGTTTAGGAGTTAAAAAAGATCACCTGGAATTATCGAGTCACTGGACACTTCCTCTTTTTGTTAATTTATTGTGTATAATACTAAATCTTTATAATGACAAAGTACCTACTTACACTCTGGGTGGTCCTTACCACTACATGAGCAGAAAAAGAATTAGGCTCATTTTTTTCTCTGTCTCCTGTCTTGTGACTCTGAAGTTTTATTTGTTAAACTCTGCTACACTTGAACATTTACACCACATAACATTTACCCAATTCTTACTTCCTACTTCCATGGGAAATAAAACATTGTTTTGAAAGGAGAATAAGTAATTCTATTCAATGACTTCTGAAAACAGGAGTAAATACAGAAAAGAAAATAATTTTTACATCGGGGAGCAACTTTGATTTGGTGAACTTGCAAATTGTTCAATAAGCAAAATCTTCACCTTTCTTCAGGAAGAAGATAAACCAGGTGATAAAAGCTTAGGGAAATCACCTAGGCTGCTCTCTAGAAAGCTCAGCAGGATATTTTCCCTCACGTTGCAGCTGATGAAGCTCAATGCAATGCACACATTGCCATCCAAAACCTCATAAAATGCTGTTTCCAAGAAAAGCATTTGGCTTCTAAATAATATTTGCGTGTGGCTTAAAACTCGTGGTGTAAACTGGCTTTGCAAGAGTAGCAAAGCAAATAACAAACAATAGTGGGTTATGTCAAATTTTCAACAAAAACAACTTGTTAAATGTCTGCCATTAGGTTTCTGTCCATATAATTTCATGGAAGCACGCACAGGCAGTAAATTACAAGGCATTCAGTATCTGTGGTCAGACAAGTTAAATATGCACATCCTCCAATAAATGATGGAGAGAATATTGACTGAATATTTAAATGACATCTAGTGATGTTATGGGAGTTATGGTAACACCCCAGCTCTGTGTTACCTTCCACGGGCTCAGGTTTAGTTGGAAAAATACAACATAACAAATATCACGCCACACAAGTCACAATGCAAATGCTGAATCCTATTTTCTCACTTCTGGGAGCAGTGCCAAATGTGGCAAAGATTGTTACAGTCGGGCATGGTTTGAAGTTGTACACGGAGGAGGGTTCAGAGGAGTCTTTCTTGCCCATCTCTGCAGTGGAAGGGAGAGGACAAACTGCAGCTCTCCTTTTGTTTTTAATATGAAAAAATATGTGCAAAAATAGAGAATTTGGCAAGAGGAAAGCAAAATACAGGCTCAAAACTAACAGAAAAATTAATTTGTCAAAAGATAAATTAACTGTGATTTTTTTTCAACAGACATTCACTGCCAAGGCCACAAGGCAGGAACTTTCCTGGTGCAAATGTAGGGACTGACTCCATGGCCCAAAGAAGCACCTGCAGCTACTGACATGAAGATGTGTCCTGGATCATTTCTGGATGGAACTGCTATTTTTTGGTGTCCTAGCTAAAACATAAACCAATCTACCCATTTAATACCATATATTTTCTATCAGGAACAAGTCACACTAACGAAGGAGAGAAATTCCAGACTGAAGTTCTTTCTGCCTGTAAGCAGTATGATTTTTAGCTGAGATTGTACCTACTTAAAAAGTGATCATTCTGTTTCTCTTGTTTGTATTTTACTGTGTTGGCAGAGGTGCCAGATTCCAATACATTAGGATTTTGTTTTTCGTGTAGTTAAATCACTACAAGGAGCTTTCAAGCCCGAAACTTCCAGATGACCTTAATTTACTTGTCAGATAAAAATGTCAAATGACAGACAAGTATAATTGGAAAATGTGGATTTGTTCCAAACTGACAGAGAGGCAGGTAAGGCAAAATGATGGGAATACTTATTTTTGCTTGAAGTGATCCCTCAATAAAATCAATAAAGGCTCAGTGCAGTGAACAACACATTTATAAGCACACGAGTATGCACATACACTGACTTATCACATGCAGGTAAAAGGTTCCACAAAAAAGTATTTAGACAGTAAGAAGACAGTAGTCAGGGACTCTCAATACCTAGAATTTTTACAGCATTTCGCCATTCTACATTGAATTCTATGTGTCCGTCAACCTCTCTGCTCTTCTCTCATTTCTCCAGCTTTCTCTTAAGGTAAAGTTCAAGTAGTAAATATTAGGAGCTTTAATTGTTTCTGTTGTGCATGTTCTTGAATATTTTTTTGTCACTTCCTGGTTTTCCTTATTTTTACTGTGCATATTGGTCTGTGACCCTGTGTTTCTCCTCAGAATTTCTTGATTATGTAAGACAGATAAACTCAGTTTGAAAAACAACTATGGCAGGTAGCAAAGTCAAGCAAGTTCCTGCAACCTCATTTCATCTTTTTATGTGTACATATGAGAGTGATGCATTTAATCACAGAAGTACACAGCATTTTTTTCCAGACTCTCACTTGTTGGACAACATGGCCAGCATTCCTACAGCTAAAATCAGTATTTTGTTGTCTCTACACTGTCCAGGGCACCTCAACTTTATCAGAAACCATGAGCAGAGCTAAGGGAGTTTAGCACTTCTCTAACTGGGCTGACTGCTTAGCCTGGTACTATGTCTCATTCTCTCTACCTGTCTGCTCAATAAGTTCATTTTGGCAGAAAACATACTTTAAAAAGTGAGTAGCTAAAACAAGGAAAAGGGAGAATTTGTGACTTATCCCAGATGTTTCAGTAGTATACTGTAATGTTAGGGTGGCAAAACTCTTCAAGCACGTTCTACCTGCAACTGATGTGATGAGTCAAAGTGATGACTTGATTTTAGAACTGCAGCATGGATCATACATGCACCCAGGAGCTTATTATCCAGATAAACTCCTCACTGCCATTGCTCTTCATGCTTAACTCATGCTATATGCCTGAAATTATATTTAAATTTTCTAATTGCATCATTCCAGCTTCCTTACTTAACACCATGCCCAGAAATCCCTTCTGCACCCAGCCTGGTGTCAGTTCTGCCCCTACAATCCACTCTCTACATCCACACCCAGTCTCAGCTTCTCTCTGGGTTCTTCACCCAAATGTACAGAGGAGGAGCTGCACTTTCCCTCCTCTCTGGGCTGAAGGGAAATACCCTGAGGCTTCATTTCCTCACTGGGCAGACTGGAAGAGATGGTGCAGATGTTTTAGTCACAGTGCAAAAAGGCTGAAAGACAGAGAGAATCTTTCAGCTCTGCTATTTCTTTTTCTTTGAACAAATTTCTCCAAAACATTTTACAAGTTTGTGTATTTGGTATAAAAGAGCTGGAAGCCCTAATGACAGCTCACTGCTGTCTCTCAGCTCCATCCTTTCGTTACTTCAATTTGACATCTATCAGGCAGCAGACCCTCCAGCAGACTGAAAGATAAAAAAGTGACAGCAAGACAGCTAGACTGATAACAGTGAGTAGCTGTAAGAGAGATAAGTGTGGACAGTGAGCTCTGGAGCTCTAATAGACAGGAACAGGCTGTCAGGTGGATTTACACGGCGTTGTAAACAACGGCGCTGAAGAACAATAGGTAAGAAAAACACTAAGTCTCATTAGGGCAACCTTTACATTTTCACAAATGAAAATGTAGTTCCCGTGCAGTTGCTGTGATGCAGTGAGCTGATGGGCTCCAATCTAAGGGGAAATGGGAAGGCAAAGGAAAAGTGATCTTAAAAAGGACTTTCAGAATGAAAAATCAATGCTGTCACTAGCGTAAGAAGGTAAAACCTTTTGGTGTCTATTCACTTGAAAAGCTTTCTTCCAAGTGTTTTCCCCTAATATTCACTTCCTGGGCAGTGGATAAATGGAAATCCTGTGCAAGCAGTTTAAGATCTGAACAAGGATGTTGCTTTTTAGGAAATGCAGAGGAAAAGCGAAGTCTCTGGGTTTTCTGGACACATACAGTAGTGCAATCAGATAGGCCAAAATCAAATGTGAAGAATAAATGGCTGCAAATATTAAACACAGTAAGCAAACAGACTAAAGACTAAAACGAGACATTCTTTGGTATCCCATGCTGACTAATACTGAACAGTGGGACAAGGCAGAGGTAGGGAGAGATCCAACAATGCATTTCCTAAATATATGTGTCATCTGATTTGTTTCAACAAATAATTCAATTTACTATTGCCAAAACAAAAAACATTGTAAAAAAAACCCAACAAAAAACCTCAATTTTGAATTGGCAATTCAGTTTATTTCTAAAAATCCTAGGGATGGCTTCTCTGTTATGGCAGCCTTGCTGCATGATTTGAGGATGAAAAGTTAAAGGCAGATTTTGGGGATGGGGAACAGGGAGAAGAATGTGAAAATTCAGCAGAATTTTCTGGCAATAGACGAAAGTCACCTTCTGAGACTACGGTAAAGAAATTAAACCTATTGATTCATCAAGACTGGGACTTCAGCCAATTATTTTTTCCCAGTCTTCAACTTTATAAAACACCTAATCAGGTATTCCATTAGCATTTCTGAAATTTTTAGGGTTTTTTTGTTAATAATTTGAAGTATACAAAGTCTGCATTGCTTTTGGAATAAATATCAACATTTGCTGACATTTATCACTCTGTTCAGCCCAAGCCCAAGCCCACACTGCATAAAAATGCTACTTTGTCCCTTAGGTCCCTTCCAGAACATTTCACTTTCAGATTATTTTTTCCTAATGATGGGAAGGCTGACAAGGAAAATATCCTTGGTTTTAGAGCAAGCTCTGCTTTGGCATGAAAACTGCCTAAAAGCTGTAAATTACTTAATATTGTACAAATTCCTTTGGGCAGAAGGGCCTCTGAGGTCATGTTGTACTTCTCTAGGAAAAAAAAAAAGCTTTGAATCATTAATTAAAAAACAAAACAAAACAAAACAAAAAACAACCCAACAAAAACAACCAAACAAAAAAACCCAGCTAGTTAGAAGAGAGGGAAAAAAACCAGAAAGGGTAACAGTCAGAGATTAAAGCATATTTGCCCTAGGACAAACGTTTTTTTATTGTCAGAACACATTTTATTCTCTGCTAGGAAGGGCCAGAGTGTTCTTGTGGTGACGCAGATAGCTGGTAATTCTGACAGATAAAAGCAGGAACTACAAGTGAGGTTTGTGCTCCAATTTATAGCCCCAGCAGTGGCACCTGTGTGTGTGCTGAGTGTAGGAAAACCTGCCAGCTCTGCTACCAGTGTTTTGCCTGTAAGGTGCTGCAACAGAGGCTGAATAAAATGGCAGCAAGAAACACAGTCACAAGTGGTGGTTGCTGTGCTTTGGAAAGGTTTCACATTTCCCAGCTGCAGCCTCTGAGCTTTAACAGGGGGAGAAATGCCTGTCAGCATCCATTCATCCATCCCTGCTTCCTTGAAGGGAATTTTTCTCACTATCCTAGGTAACTCCATTTCCCATCACAAAGAAAATACAAATTTTACTCTTTTGGATGCTGCACTTGCTTGTCTTTGCAGCATGGAGAAGAGTTCAACAACAGAGCTCCCAAAGCCGTGGCTGCCTCAGCCTGTGGGTCAGGAAGTGAGGGTGCTTCCCAAAAAACACATCTAACTAACTTCTTCCATTGCTGCTGCAGATTTGGTCTCTCTCTCCCTCATGGACCCCCTTTAGCAATCACACCAAAATGTTCTAGTGGTCCTGGTAATGATGCATCTATTTTATCCTTTATAAGTGAAGTGACACAGGCAGTGTTTCACCCAGCTCACCAGAGAAGGCAGGACACTGTGCTGCAAAGGGCACTGTGTTTCAGGACATTGATATACACATCTCACAGCTGATGAACCATTCACTTTCTATAACGAGTCTATTAAAGAAAAACCCTCGTTTCTGATTGCTCGCTTTATCACTATCTATTAACAAATTCTCAATATTCAAATGGAATAACCTCAGATGTTTACTTGCAACTGGTCTGGGAATTCTTCTCTTCTATAACATGTACAATTGGCAGAGAGCTGAAGGATGTTGCCAGATATAGCCAATTGAGGAGGATTTTTATCAAACACATGACTAAATTTTTTTTGTTATTTTCATGAGTGTTGGTTGATAGAGTTTGTTGAAAACACAGGCTTTTAAAACACTCTATTTTTCCCAGCCTTCTCATGAAAATGGTAATTTTGAGTTAATTAAAATCTAACTGAAAGTCCACAAAAAGCAATTGCTGAAGTTTAATTTTCACCAAGTAACTTGTTTCTAGTGAGCAGGGATGGAGGGAGCTGCAATAGTCTGCCTTGGCCTAATATTATTTGCCATCCTTCAGAAAAATTGAGAAGAATATGTTAAAAAACCAGCAAATTTTTAGCTGAGCTGTACACTGCCAGAATAGTAAATGATGAAGAGAGATTCCTATAGAGCTGGACTAGGACTGGTTTGTAAGACTGATGCAGACCAGAGCAACGGCCAATTAACATTTATGGGTAATAATAAAATGAAGCAGCCCAAATCTCAGCACAACTCCCCCAAATTTCTCTGTGTAAATGTAAGCTAGTATCTTGAAATACTGACATAACCATTGCTATACTCTATTTATTCAGCTGTGTGAAACAACATGCTAGTTTAGGCACTTAGTTTTAGACTTAGAAGTAAAAGAAATCAGAATTATTAGGAGGTAAATGGTGTTAAGGTCTGTTTATGGCATCATAAACAGATTTATTTTTCCAGTTTATTTCAGTATCAGGTTCAGCTCTCATGTTATACTTAGAAAAGGATGTTAAAATTAAGCTCACCATGCAGCCCAAGGGCCACTTGCATCAGTGCACTGAAAAGGAGAAATGGGGCTAGGATGGAGATTCCCTCAGTACCAATGAGGGAAATGTCACTGGAGCCACAGTCTTCCTCATTTAGATGGACAAGTGACATTTTCACAATGTGAAACCTCATAGAGGTTTAAATATTATTTTCCTTTTATATGACTTAAGCCTCGTATTTATTGCACCAGAAGATATAGACAAGATCTACTGAAATTCTTGAAAGCACCCAAGTGCTCAACTCCTATTCAAACCAATTGGCTTAAGTACCCAGAAAATTTTAAAAAGTCCAATTAGGCATTAAGCACTTGGAAATCTATCCCTGATTGATTTTTGAAATAGAAGTTAAGAAGCAATGAAAATGGAACACAAATCCCTGGGTGCTCTTGGAAGCACTTACATAGTTTTGAGTCTGTACATTAGCTTAAACAACCTGAATTCTAAAACACTAATGAAAAACATGGTATACATGATTGGCTAATTAAAGTAATTTAATTAATGAGTGTTTTAGTGTTGTATCTACTGCACTAATTTTCTCTCAAATACATGTAAATATATTTTTTTATGTTCCTTTGAACATGGAGGGCAACACATGACTTAAATATAAAACTGTTGACAGCACGAGCATCACACATGAAGCCTTTGCATATTTTGTAGGAATAAGAAGGCTTCTTGCTTCTTACTGCCAAATTTAGTAGGTGTATTGGTTGATGGAAATGCATATAAAATTTTCAGTTTTTTATTTGTGGAGTCTGGGAGCACTGACAACTACAGAGTAGAGTCCATCACTGGGAGCTTGCAGGAAGCTGCTGGACTTAGGTGAAGCTTAAGCTTGACTAGGAGCATTTCCAGATGTAAAGAGGCAGGACTTCTATAAGGAAAGAAAGGATCACAGAATCCCAGAGTATCTTAGCTTGGAAGGGACCCATAAGGAAATTTAATGGAAGAGAACACTCCTTCAGCTGCAGCACTGGGCTAACATTTCTATGTGTTATAAATCCAGAACTGTGAGTCTGAGGCTTGTTTTTTATCACGTACCAGTGGTCATTTTGTGATAAGCAAATGGTATGGGTTCAGCCATTCAAACTCCCAACGTCTCCCTGGTTTAGAATTAGATGCTACTTCTATTGTATTTAATTTTTTTTTCCCTTCAGTGAAACTTACTTTCATCTCCAGTTTCAAATTCAAACTTCTGGCTATAGCCGCTGTATCCTGCTGCCGTCCTGACTCTGATATGAAATATATACTTGGTGGCTGGCTTGAGACCTGTGATGATAACACTTGGAGCCTTGGACCTTGTGGAGGAATAGCTGAGCTGCTCATGCTCCTGAGGGACAAAAGAGGGAAGAAATGATAGCAAGTTGAGTTGAACAAACTTTGCAAAAATGATAAAACAGAACTGAAGCTCCATATTCTTCTCATGAATGTAAAATGTGTTTATAAAAGGAGGTGCAGGTATGGATTTCTGTACTTTGGTTCTGTGCTACAGTCAGAATGTACGATATGGCCTTGACTTTTAGATTTCAGGTTTTTTGTCTTTAACCTTGCATCCACACATGTTCTTGTGACTTGGGTTAGTTACCAACCCAACCATAACCAAACCAACATGGAATTAGTACAAGACTACATTCACAGAAGAATGGCAACTAGAATGGCAGCTCATTATTTTTGCACAATGGACAAACTAGGAGGTCAGTAAACACTACCAAGCTGTAAAATAAAGATGTGGGAGTATTCAAATACCCGCTACTCACTTCTACCCGCAGGTAGTGCCAAAATGCCGGCGCTATCCGTGGGTAGACCTGTGGGTAAAAGAAAATAGCAATTAACTTTTTCTTTAAGGCCTGTCAACTTCGAGCATGGTTCAGCTGCTTTGCTGCTGCTGCTGAGCTCAATGTTTCCAGGTAGCTGTAATGTAGTCATACATGAAATTCACTTTGAAAGTCTCTAAGGAGAAACACTGTGCAAAAGTCCCCTGTTAATCTCCGAGCAGTTGATCCTGGGCAGCTGCTGACAATTCCTGAGTCTCGCAGAGATCCCTGAGAATTATGGTCCTTGGGAATTACCACTGCAGACCAGCTGCTCCAGTATGGAGACCAGACACATCCGTTTCTTTGCTAGACAGGTCTTGGATGATGCTTTTAACATGAGAGGATGACTTGGAAGAGGAACATTTACTCCCTGTCATTAGTTACCTGATAGATCAGTAATCTGTAATATTTTATGTGGTGCCTTAAGGCTAGCTTTACTCCCTTGGAGCAGGATTTGTCTCCAAACTGAGCAGGAGTGTCCTTGGCATGTGCTGAACAGTCCAACTGTGACACCCACAGGGCACAACGTACTTTTATGATACCATGGAGTGATATTAGAGCACGTGTAAGTTATTCAAAGGGTGCTTCCAGCCTGTTCAGAAGGAAATCTACTTCACAGATGAGATATAACCAGGAGAGGAACAGGTTTCAGTTAGGCTCTGTCGGACTTTTAACCTCTTCTGAGCAATATGCATGTACTTTTTGTATAAAACAGTTTTATACAAAAAACGCTGAGTTAACTTCAGCCATGTGTAACAAATCACATTGGCACAGGGCAGCAGGTGGATCACAATTCCCCCAGTAGGAATACAAGGAGATGGCTGAGAAAACCAGATTAAAAAACAAACACACAGAAGCAACCTAATGATTCTGTTAAGGGAAGGAGCAGGAAGAAGGCAACAACGATCAATATAAAAAATAACTGCATTTAACTTGCACTTCAAACAGTGGAAATAATTTGAGAAACTGCAGTAAGAGGAAGCATTGATTTGTTCTACAGTCTGTTATCAAAATTTGAAGCTGTGAGGCGCACATACTTAAATTGAAATAGTAGGATAAAATGTACATGTAATCTTATGGATAGAGACTATAATTAATATATCAACTAATTACTTTAAACATAAGGCTTCTCCCAATTACTTGAAATGTTGTAACTTCACTTTGAACAGGTTAGCAGATTTGAGACATACTTTTTAAGACATTTCAGAAAATACCTATTTTCTTCTGACAGCCTACTTGCTTGAGTGATAGATTTTTTTTTTTTGGTGATTAAGCTTACTTCAACTTGAAAAATATCAGATATGTGATCAAAAAAAGGTGTAACAGGTTAATACTCAGATTTGTAAGGGAATAGAGAACTTCTACTCATCTGAGGGAATTTTCATACTACTTTATGGATGGTTCACAAACATTCAATGTGTCATGAATAGCTAATTTCTATTCTATGTTATATGTGCAACTTTCAAGGACTTTGATGTGCAAAGGGTATAATTTAACATGTAACTTGGCAAGGGTATGCACACTTAGAGAACCCAAGACTTTTAATTTAGTAATGAAGCTGCTAATCACAGTAAATTCCTGCCCAAAGAGACCAAGTCTTTAAACACAAATTATCAAACAGCTCAAAATCAATCTAAGAATTCGAGAAAAAACCCCAAACCAACAAACACCTGATTCTGCAACAAACACTTATCCTTAGACCACACTGAATCATTGGTATGATGTTTGTGATTTTACCTATTAAATACAACATCAATACAAGACTGCTTATCCACTTCAGTCCAGGTAAAGACATGACTTCCAGTGAAGGAAAGATCTTGGAAATCTTCACTGCAGATTATGCAAACAGCAAATGCTTGTTTTATACAGGTATTAGCATGAGTCAAAGTTGTAGTGAGTCCTGTGTGCTCTGCCTGTCTTGACACATAGATGGGCAGTGACTTTACACTCTGGAATGCTCTGGAAATTTTTATTTAGATTCTGTAAGCTAAGAAAGAGACCAGCACCTAAGGGATTTCACTATTCACTAATAGTTTCAAGCTGTTTCTTTTCCCTAGACTACCTTACTGCTTGAAATCAAGTCCTAGCCTTTAACAATGTACTACTGCTTGTTCTGACCTTCTGGAGAGATTGCAAAAAAACCTGATGGAACTGTAAAAAGAAATAGGGTCCTTCAGAGGAGCATGGAAATGGAAATTTTGTCAAAAAATCAGTGGAGACTCCCCAAGATCCAATGACAAGATTTACTCCCTGAAGCCTGCAGAACAAGGCCAGTGGAAGCAAAAATTGGGAATGACTTTTGAAAAAGAAACAATCTGATCTATGTCTGTTATATGTTATTACAGGCTAACTCCTGCTTGTGTAAAACACACATTTGGGATACACTGACTCCATAACCAGGGGTGTGGACATGCAGTAACAAGTATAATTCATTAATTGTAGTTGGTCAAAGACAATGAGCATGACAAGGGCTGTGATGGCAACATTTAATAAACAAAATGGGTCTCTCTGGGGCTAACAGCAACCTCCTGAGGGGCAGCCATCTCTGCCTGTCCCTTCTGGAAGGTATTTTGGCCACCTCCAGGGGTTGTCTGGCTTGTTGCTTCCTCATCACCTGCCTGGGGCTGCCTGCAGGAAGCCCTGAAGGGTCCCTTCTCCCTGCCCTCCCATCTCCTTTCTTCTTTCTGCAGCCTCTCATGCCATCTGTCCCACAGACTGAAAAATAATGTCTGGGAGCACACAACCTCAAAAGTAATAGTGCTGTCATATGGGGAAGGGGGCAAGATTTGTTACTGCATGTGAAATAGAGGAAAGGGAACCCGTCACCTTGGTTTGAGAACAAGCTTCAGAAGCTTGAGGAAAAAGTTGCTCAAACTCAAGATAAAATGATTCATAGCTGGAAACTTCACAGGGCTGGAATGTTTTGAGCAAAGAATTCAGCCTTTCTGGACTGGATTCAAACATAAGAGAATTCTCCAAAGAGTAGATGCTTCACCATTATTTCATTCTCTTGACAATTGATCTGCAGCCTACCTGGAAAGCCAAAGCTTTCCACAGAGATGCACGGAGGTGGCTCTCAAGGCTGGCCACTCCTCCTGCCATGATCTTTCCCAGGAAGGCTAAAGAGGAACTCGGAACAAAAAAATACAATTCTAGTCTGCAGACAAGCATGGGGTGCTTTGTCCTATTTTTGCTACAGATCATATGCACTTACTTGTGCAGGGATTCTGGGTTCAAAAAGTGAATTTTAAACCAAAGGACTTAGATGTACTTCCTGGATGTTAGTGCATGATTCTCTCAGATCCTGCTTTCATGTTGTGGCAAAATATAGATAAATATCAACCCACTTATCACGCACCCTATTTTCCATCAAAAGGAAGCATGATTTTGTGTGCTACAAGGATCTATCTCTTATGACAGATAGGCAGTGACAGGGCAAGGATCAATGGGAAATGCCAAGGACTACATTTATTCTGCACTTCTTGATAACTACAGAGGGCTACTGCAAAATCTGCTAAATAAAACAGAAGTTTCACTGTATGGTTCAGTGTTCACAAAAAGAAAAGGGAAAAATGGAACGCTCTGATCCTCTAAATCAGTATCAGAGCAGCATTTGTGATCTTAGGAGGGCACAGGACTCACAATAAGCAGTTCTGAGAACACAGGGGCTGAGGGGTTAAACATGAGTTAAAGGAGTCTATCTAATATAATATACTCATATAACTACGAGACACAATCTGATCTGAGGAAATTCATAAGTCCTCTTCCACAGCCTACTGCAAATTTATCTTGGTGAAAATCTGTAATTAAAACACAAATATAACCCAAATGCAAGCGATGCCAATGTTATTACACACTGTAATACCAAGTCTTTGACTATTCAAGTTGAACAGAATTATATTATGAACTTTGAAAATGCTATCTCTGTTTCTAAGGAAATTGTATTTTTCTTATTGTTTGTGTGATTCTTCTTGTAAACGGACTCAGTTCTGATTATGAGGGACAGTGTTCACAAATCCACAACAGTGTGCTCGGTGCATGAGCAGGAAAACCTTTCAGAATCAAATTCTCTCCTGCAGCCACCTCTGCCTATCTGAACCTGTATCTATCCTAATTTTATACGTGGCTTTATAGATAAGGCATTTTTTCATATCTAAAGAAACAGACTGGCTGAGTGGAAGGCACAATGGTGCTAATGGTCTAAGACTAGACAACCTAATTTAATGGAGTAGCAGCATCAGAGGATAAATATTAATGAAATTTCTGCTTTTGCAGTGCAGCAGAGTAGCATTCAATATCCAGATGTTCTATTATTGTGATGATGATTACCATTTTTCTTATATACTTAAATAAAGGGGATTCCCCCAGTAACATTAACAACTGTTAATAAATAGATAAACTTTCACACGCCACACCTGTGTGAACAAATTGCTCTCTAATTTCATCCCCACCTTAGTACAGAGGAAAACAGCACAGAAATTAAGGCTTTGTTCACACATATAAGAAAAATATTGATAAAGACGAACCAAAATGTGATGACCTTTAATCAGTTTAGACTCCCATGGCAATCAAAGAGTTTACATTTTGATGTTATAGGTGAGAAAGAGATTATATATCTCAAAATCTTTAGTGAAAAAAAAAATTAATAGAAATTTAAGCTGAAATGCAGAATTTTGCTTATAGTGCTGAATTAACCTTTAAAAGATTAACTTTACTAGTAAAGCACTGATAAAATCCTGGCACTTTCAGGCATACAAGATTCATCACCATTAATATTTGAGTGGCAAAAAGAGACATGGCTCTAATAAAAAATAGTATCAATCCTTAGTTTTGCAATTTGAAAAGATAACCAAATGTAATTTTCTATAATGTAGAATATACAGTGGGAGCTATACACTCTTAGTCTAGCTTGTTTTATGAATGACAATGGAGGTATTCAGCTCATTGAGTTTCAGAAGTAACAAAAGTCTTCTTAAACTGACCCTAGGGAAAAGGATTTCCAAACCTTCTTCCAGCTAAAACAAACTTATTGTGTGCCCACAGCTTTCAAGTGTGTATGTGTGTGCAGAAAGAATCCAGGGAGAGTAACTGAATTTACTATCAGCTGCTTGCAAACACATTTTCTAGTTTATATCTATTGTCCTGCAACATGAAAATTCTGAATTAAGCCACATAATCCTGCCTGGCCTTTTCAGAGCTCTGTTATTTAACTGAAAGAAGTACTAACAGAGATTAAATCTATATACTACAGGAACCAGGTCTTTATCCTGTACACTGAAGCACAATGTCAAAGCTGAATAAGTACCACATTCAAGTAAAGAAGATTTGGAGTTTCATGATTCAGACCCTATAAATGTTTAAATAAAAGCACCAATAATAAAAAAGAAATTTTTATGAGACCATTTGGTCACATCTTTTCTCCTTCCTAGATACATCAGTTTGAGGAACACACACAACGTGACCTACAAAGGAAGAATCATAATTTTAAAGGAATGACCACGATTCTGGAAGACAGCAATTTTTTACTGATCATAGCTCTAGTCCACTGTGCAATGAAATCTCCAAATTCTTCCTTACTTTTCCCATGGGATCAGCTATGCTGGCACTCCATTGTCACCTAACTTTAATGCTGTGATACACATTAGGATAACACAGTAGTTAATTATTAGGTATAGTCATTAACTGATTAACCAATTCAAATAGAATCTATTAAAGACAAATAACATCAAACTGAGGAGTTTGTGCTTACTCTCTGTGATCAATAAAAAGAGTCCCCACAGCTCTAATTTATGGAAATTTCCTCTGATTTATACAGTCCATATTCCTCTCACAACAAATTTTCCCCTCATAATGCTCAAAAAGTATTTTCTTTCTTTACAATAAAGTATTTTCATAATACAATTTCTGAATGCCTGTTGCCTCTAGTCATAGAACCTTTCTCACCTTACACAGATTGTTGTAGATAAGGAGTAATTACACTGACATCAACAAAATTAACTACACCTGTGAAACTCAGTGTCTGTCTTTGAAAGCTTCTTTATATTCACTAATTTGGTGCATGATTTTCTCCTAGGAAACTATTTTGACCTACAGTACATCAATTAACAGGAATGCGGGCTGTAATACTTGGAGATTTTAGAGAAAAGATTCATGGGTTCAAAAACATGCTTCTAGCATTAATTACTATCTGATTACAATCTGATCAGCAGGATTAATTAAATTGTAATTGTAAGGTAGAATGGTAAGAAAAATTACAATACCAGAACTAAAAGACAGCACTCAGATTATTAAACAAATGCACTTCCTAAAACCCTTGTATCTCTGGTTTTCAGCCAAACAAGAAAGTTAGAGTAAATTTAGAAGTGATTGCAAAGATCTGAGGACCAATCTGAACTAGGTAGAAAACTGTGGCAGCAAAAAAGCAGGGCCATAGAGAAAATTGCCAATGGCTCTAGTGCTTGCTTCAGAGGAGAAATCTGCAGCACTTAGAGGCACCAGCCCCTTCAGGCTGTAACCCTCTCCCTTCCCTCCTTGGTCTCCCTCGTGATTAATCTGAGATGTAACAGTCTGGGGAGCTGAAACACTCAAGTGTCCTTTACCTGTTTGGCCATTCAATATTTTATATTTTGATTGCCTGTCAGTCAGCTCATCACTTTCTCCACATATAAAGTGAAGCTGTCAACGTGAAAAGGGGAAGAACAGATAACCAATCATAAAGAAAATACAGAAAGGTCAAACCCCAGACAAACTTCATTTTAATTGGATTATATACTCGGAAAGGCAGAAATGAGTTGATGTGAGGTGAACCATGAAAAGCAGAAAATTAAATGAGGAGAGAGATGAGGACAGGGTGACTCTAAAACAGTGTTAAAATTCTCGCCAGCACAGGGAGGTGAGGGGTGGGCAGAGCAAAAGCTGTGTGGCCAAGTGGGACAGCCAGGTGAGGAGGCAGCAGACAGGACACAGCTCATTGTCCTGACAAGGAGATTAAACTGAAATAAAAACAGGCTGTGCCTTAAGTTAGGCATGGAACAGGGTGCAATCCAGCACGTAATAAAGGCAGCTGGAGAACAGGGCCTGAGTTGTCAGATGAACACAGATATTAAATCCCATCTTTCTGGCAGCTATGAGCTGCTCTGATAACGGTTGTTTGCTAATTAAAAATATTTACCAGTGAAAACATCTTCACCAGGCTCTCCAGAAGTCTCTCTAACCTCAGCATATAAAAGTACTAGCCTCTCCAGGTGCCTCGAAGATTTTTCTTATTTTTTCAGTCATTTAATTTTTTTTTCCAGTTGGAAAGAAGCAGGAAGCTACTGCAAGCATGAACTAAATTTCTAATGGTAAAACTCAACTCAAGTAGTACTCAAAATTCTCCTTTGGACAGTAAAGCACAGTTTCTCTTGGGATATCGATTTTGCTTGTGGCTTCCAAAACATCCCAAGGCAACAAGTTTAATTACAAACCGTGTTTAAAAAATACTGTGGGGATTTTTTTTTTAAATCTGCTTCCTGATTATTTTATTGAATATACTTTAGTTTCTTGTCTATAAGAAATAGGAAACAATCCTGAATATCAGTGATTTGTTCAGTTAATTTGAAAATATCTGTGTATATCATAGAAACAGTACTTCTAGCTACAGATGGGAAGTAGGTCACTGGATAATGAAATATTTAAATTGAAAATGCAAGACCCTGGAAGAAAGATAACAAAAAGGGATAACTCATGTGATGTGAAAAAACTGCAATGTAAGAAGTCACAGCCCAAACACCTGAAGGTCTCCAAGTTGCTGAGACATGGGGCACTCTTCTCCCACCCAGCACTATCAGCATGGGTAACATCACAGCTGGACACACAGAACTATGTCCCTCCATGGCAGAACCCAAAACTGTGGTGATCCCATTTCCTACTGAAGTGTGAAGGCAATTTAAATGTAAAGAAGCATCCTACAAGTGAAGAGGAATTTCAATACAAGAGCAATCATCCAATTCTTCAGAAGACTTCTGCAGTGATGGTGACAGTACAGAGTAGCCAGTGCTCTCTTTTGACAAAAAAAAACTCCCAAAACCCCCCAAAACCCAAAAAAAACCAGGAAAAAAACCCCAAAAAACAAACAAACCCAAACCCCCAGAAAATCACAACAAATGTTCAAAGCTGTGGAAATCAAGTGATTCTACCAATCCAAAAATGTAGTGCAGCACTGAGTCAGCTACACAGAACTTAGCTCTAATGGGGCTAATGACATATTTGCCTAATGCACCTAATTTCAGGCAGATAAGGGCCAGGATTTGGATTAGGGCTCCCTTTCAGTGCTGGATATTTTGTCAGGTTTGTAACATCATGCTGGGAAATTTTCACTGCTGTGTGACATTTGCAGCTCTACAAACACCCTCATAAAAACACATTCTGCAGTAAAACCACATTCTGTACTAAAAACCTCTTGTGGAAACGTGCCTTTCCAATTCCTTTTGAAAATGTGTTTCAGCCTTTTAGGATGTTAGGACAGGCAGAGTGACTGGGCTTATTTTAAGATGGGTTTAAGCTTAGTTTGAATCTTCTACATAAATACCTTTTAATATTAGAAGAGCAGATTCATGTAGAATTTTCTCTTTTCATTTTCTACTGGATGTTTCCTGCCTGGCAAATCCAGAGAAGATCCTTTTTGATATAAAACAGCTTGAGAGCAAATTCAGTGGTATTAATAAAGCTATCGCTTTTATTTAAGTAAGCAAAAGATCTACTTTTATAGATTGAATTGATGCAGATTGCTATTCAGATTGCTATTCTGGAAAAAAATGACTGAAGTCATTAGGATTCATTTCAGACCACATGAACATTATATGGTAACAAGTCTTTCAGATGCTGTGAATACACTTCTTTGGGACAAATACTTCCCTTTTGAAAGAAAATCTGGATTTATAAGTATAGAATAATGTTGACAATATTAAGATAGATTTCAACCATCCAATAAAAATCAATTTTGGAGGAAGAATTTTGGCTCTAAAACACAAAGTCTGACACTGACTAGTGTTCGACTTTAATCACTGCAATACAAATAATAAATCAGAGGCAAGAGGGAACCTTCTGATGTCTGTAGAGAGACTGTGTATTGTTTTTCATTATGCAAGCCTCTTCAGATATAAACATATAATAGCTATTGAAAAGTCACTGAAATATCACATTTTTTGGTATATTTGTGAGCTCATCTTTTTGTGTCTCAGTGCAGGCAGACAGCAAACATCCATCTTGTAATGCTAACTCAGAAGGGCTGACTTCACCTCTGGTGTCATGAGCGTACTGCAGAACCTGGCAATACATCAACAATAAATATAGCATATTCCTTAAGTTTATGTTTTCTTCGAACACCTCGGTGAGTTAATGGGGTGTAAAGCAAAAACAGCAATCTTTTTTCCCATTAGTTGAACATGAATTTCAAGGGCAAAGTAAACAATCTAGCAAGTAAATCAAAATGCTGATTTTGCACTTCCAAAACTGACAAAGCAAGTTTTTGCTCTTTTTTTCTTTTGGGAAGTGCCCATTTCTGATGTAGCTAACTTCAGCAGAAATATTATTTTTGCAGGTGGTAAAAACAACAACAGCAACAAGTCTGAAAAAATGTTAAGAAATTTACAGATAGGTGTCAATACCTTTTTAAAAAGAGCTGTTCAGTCACTAAAGAATTGCCATTTTGTTAATATAATATGAACACTTGTAGCATATGCCTGAAAACCAGGTAGTTTGTGCAAGGTCATTGCAAATACAAGAGGCATCAACCTGGTGAAGTTCCTACAGCAACGTAAATGTGTTTATGAGCAGCAGGTGAATTCCTGCAAAAGACTCTAAAGCTATTAACAGCTCGGTAAGGAGTACATAATAATAGGTTGTTAACTTAGCCATCCCAAAAAGCACATCAAGAAAGGGCACTTTGAAACTATTAATGCAAATACATTAAAAAACTCAAAAGAAAAAGAGAGAATTTGTAACATTTTGCTTCTTTCAATCAATAAACTAAACATTTGTGGGTTTATTTGGGTACAAACCTAACAAAACTGCATGGGAGTTACTGAATAAGGTACAATTTCTGTGAATTCAAGTTGGCTAATGAAATTATTAATTTCAATGAAAAGCTCCTCTAATGTTCATTTTGATTGTAACAACCACATCCCCACACCAAACCCACAGCTTTTGTTTAGTAGGTGGTAAAGTGATTATATGAATATTAAATATGAAAGTAGTGGTTTTAGTGCATTAAAATGGAGTGGCTCTCCCTCAATGAGCTTTCCCTCTGGGTTTTTCTCCCTTCTCCCAGAATAACTGCTTTGGGGACACTGCTACTTAATAAAAAAGAGGTTGCTATTTTTATGCAGTCAGTGGCTTCATCTTCATTTAATGTGAAAAAAAACATTCAAAGAGGAAAACTAACATCCTGTCCTTTTTTGTGGTTAAAGTACAATTGTGATGCAGTCTTAGGAAAAAAGAGAGAGAAAAAAAAGGAACTTTCTCTGGTTTTACTCTCCAAAATGACGCATGCCTTTGTACCTCCTCAAGTACCTCTTGAATGCATTGAATATTTCAGGAAGAAACCGTAAGGGAAATGATCTCTCATATCAGAACACTCCTTCATTTAGACAAAGATATAAATTCACATCTCAAGGTACATATCTTCTTGATTTAATCTCTGAATCCACCTTTATGGCTGCAAATCAACAATTTATGAACAGTAACTCTTTTGTGTATTATGAAAACAATGTGCTAGCTTCAGTTTTTGACATAGTTTGGGCTCACAGATGATTTTTGGGAACTCTAAAGCTAGTTCGTATTTTAAGAGGGTCTAAAGGAAACATTCTGACTGGTTTTAGGGAAATGGAGACCTAGATATTGTACTTAATTTATAAATAAGGAAATCACTTTCATTTAGATGACTATCTTTTGGCAGGTATGCTCATTATATGTAGGTCATTGCTCACAAAACTCTCTATTCTTTTTTGTAAAAATCTGTCAAACTTTCAAACCCAAAGTTTGACTCCTGAATTTGTCTTAAGGTATCTGAGGGAACTTGAACTCTATTATCATATGCAACTAAAACATACTGCACCGAAACTCAAACGTGAACACACTGCAGGCAGTTAATAATAACAGAAACAAAAATAAAATGCTTTGGGAGTACATTCTCCATTTTGTTAATTCACAATTAAACATGTTAAACTCCATACCACTTCCTTTGGTGCAACTGATACATTATCTCTGAGGAGAAACATTTCTTTTTTACAATGTACTCATCAAAATCATCTAAATGTTGTCCTCAGCTGAAACTTTCTGCTCTATAAAACAGCTGCTTCTGATTTTTGGTCCTACCAAAAGACATACTTAAAATTAACGCCGATTCCTGTGGTTAACATTGTTGTTATTATTCTTGCTGTGTCAGTACACAATTTTGAAAACTATTTTTCCTAATGTTCAAATGCTGTAATGGCTAGAAAAAAAAATTAATAATTCCTTTTATTAGCAGCCAATCTCTGACATCAGTGGATTTAGCTTTCTTAGCTTAATTTGAGGTATGGAACTGCCTGTGTTTGTTGTCTTGTAATAGTTTGCATACCTCCTATGCCTATTCCTATGCCCTTGAAAGCATTTGAAAACCACTTATTCAAAACCATTAATACACTTTTTTCTGCATTTATGCAGCTCTTCTAGCAGTTACTGGAATGAGCACTGTACATGTAATTTTCCTTGGAGAAAATGATATTGGCTGCTGGCAAGAACACAAGATCAGCAGAGACTTAAGTATGGGGTTTTTTTTTAATATCAAATCCACCAGGCTTGCTTAAACAGCATTATACTTCTCACTGAGAATTTTTGGTTCAGCAGGAACAACAGTAATACCTCTATAGGCTACTTTGTTATTAAATACAAAAGTTCACAAGCTATTTCTAAATAATTGACAACAATGATTAGTAGACAAGCCAAACCAGGCATCTAATAGAGGCCTGGCTCAGAACTTCTTTGATAAGCCCTTTGCTGCATGTAATTGATATTTAGACACCAGATTTCTTTTTCTCCTAATAGTAATTACATCGGTGTCATTAATAATGGCTGCTGCAAGGTCCTTAGGTTCTTTCCTGCAGGCAAAAATTATATCTGGTCAGAGAGTCTCATAATTATTCACTCTCATTTTCAACAGTTCTGAGACCTATTTTTTTCTCTTTTTAGAATCTGAGGCTTTTACATTTTTTTCCCTTGGGAAACTGGGTTAATAACAGCAGAACAGGAAAACTGAGAAGCTTGTTTAACACCACTTACTATGCTAAAATAAGCTGAGCGATTTCATTTTAATGATTATATCCCAAAGCACATTTGTAGTGATTATTTTTTAAAAACATTCAGCAGACATGGTTCATTTCCCAGGAGCTACGAAGGGCCGAGAATGCCCGAGGCACTCCTTGGAGCCCTGGTGCCTCCCTGTGACATGCTGCTCTGTTCCTGCAGCTATGAACAAACACCAAGGGCTGCCTAAAACTACTGTCCAAAAACTCTTGTACATCCCAAATACTCAGCACTCTTGTTTTGATGAGAATTGTTGAAAATGTAATGAAAACGTATTATTGCATGAGTCCTATGTTTTGCGATTCCAGTCACATCAGAAATATTTTGTAGGCAGCAGATTGCTGCTTATGCCTTAAATGATTTGAATAGTTCAAAAAATATTACAGAAGAAAACTGTTCATTTAAAAAAAAATTATTAGCATGAAGTTAAAAAGTGCCCAGCTGATTATTTAAAGCAAACAGCTTTTTTATACTGAATATATTCACTGACTGGCCAGGTACCTGAAGTGCTCACATGCTTATTCCTACTGTTGTAAGTTTGTTCCTGTTCCCCAATCCTGTCACTGATATTGACTTTAAAATGTAGCAAGGTTGTCAAGAATAGTACAGCAGGGATAGCAACAATAAAGGAACATGCCCAGAAAAAGAACATTGTGCATGCCAAGAACCCAGCCATACCAATACCAAACAAACCACCTCTGCCCACGGATAATGTCACATAGCCCCCAGGCTCCCTTCAACCTCATGCCACTGGGAGCTGCTGCATGTATTATTCTTCATGATAGAAAAATCTAACATAAAAGCAAAATCTGAACCAAAAAAGTAATAGCTGGTGCTTAAAGGAAATAGGGGAGTTGTAACAGTTGTGTCTGAAAAAGTGTGTTCCTTCCAACTTAGTTAAACAATGTGCAAAACTTTGATTAAAGAGAGACTGGAGAGGTTTGGCTGTTTAAGCACTAGGGATGTTGAGGGGCAATGAACTTGACACACGCCATGCAGACCTCACAGAAAGGCAGAGGGCTTTACAAGAGAAATGACTGATTTTACTCCACGTTTCTAGAATGTCACCCAGAAATTCAGAGGACTGAGTCTCATCTACATGAGGTGGCTTCTTATGAGAAATGTCCTTATTTTATCTAATGAGAACACGTGTGGCTCCTGTTCACTGAGGCTGATTCCAGCCTGTACTCAAGCAGGGTCAGGTTAATTAATGTGAGAAGGTCATAATGCAATATCCCCTTAGCTGGAGAAGACACAGAGGAATATCTAGTGTTCTCTAAACCGGGATGAGTCACATGATGTTTATAATTTTCCATATTAATTCTTGTAAAAATACTTCTGTCATTCAAAACATTATGCACTGAGAGTCTTAAAACAACTCATTATTCCTATCATGTAATTTACCTCAAGGTCTGTCACTCAAATTCAGGGTGGCTCATTTTAATTCATATTAATGATTACTCAAAGAAATAGTGGTCTTTGTTTTAATATTAGATTTTAAGAAGGAGCATCATTTCTTGTATTAGTTAAGTAAAGACAGCTGTAGACTGATAGAAAAATTAACAAGGTCATGCTGTTTTCTAATTCTTTAAATCTGGTACTTGCCTCTATCTCTCTGCCTCATCAGCTCTTCATCTCTTTTTCAAATCTCACTGGAAAACTAATTTCCCCCTTGCCTCTACTGCTCAGTTATTTTCTCACCTCTATTTATTAATTCAACTCTAAATAATACTGGGATGAAGGAAGAGTAATAACTGACATCCTACATATCCTGTCCACTCAATGTCCTATGAAGGGGGGTAATTTTTTATGTGAAAACAGCCTGTGAGCTGCAAATTGAGTCTCCCAACAAAATGAAGTATTTTCTCCAAGGGATTTGGCTTTAAATTTCATCAAAAGACAAGAAAGCAAAGAAATAACAGCCCTTTCCTCCAAATCCCGATTCAAAAGATATTCTCTAGTTTCTCTATTCAGAGATTTCATTGTAATGCCTTGGGTTGCTGCTTGGGTATATTCCATTAAAATCTCTTCTCTACAGACAGGCTTCCTTAGCTAATTATATGTTATCTTGTGTGTAAGAGGAAATGTGATCCAGCTGGAGTGCTTGGGCCATGTGGGACAACAAACTTAATACAGTTGCTGATACGTGCACAGCTTGGTGTGCCTAATACAGGTCTCAGGGAGCATTAATTTTTGATGATTAACTTTATGGGTTTGGATGGAAAGGGGAGGAATAAGCATTTTCCAGCTCAGCTGCACAACCTGGAGTGCAGCTGCTAAGGTTTTTATATCCACTGTGTGCTGTGTTCCCTTTCCCATGAGGGAATTCCTACAGAAGGACTCAGTGTCATTACAAGGCTCTAACAAGGCCCCACTCCTTATCTGCCTCAAACGTGCAGCCCTTTTGATGAGAGGGAAAGAGATTATGATGCCCTGGAATTCTGCAAATAGTACAAGCTTTGGTCAGTGTCTGAGTAATAGTTTAAAGTATAAAAGAAAAAATAATTGAAATTAGCAATGACACTGAGATTATGTTGATGTCTCGAGTTTGATTTTTAAAGGGAAAGAAAATACTGCCCATGAGAGAGTTTTTCTTTTAGAAATAATGCTTGTGGATGATATCAAGGGATCATAAAATATAATGGACAGACAAAGAGGGTGCAGAACACAGCAGACAACCTCTATCAAGAGAGATTATTTGCAATGTTTAGTATCTAAAGACCCCAAAGAATGTCTGAGAAGAAATGCTTTTATGAGCACATCTTAGGTCTCAAAGGGCAAACATTTAACTGATCCTGTGTGTTTCTGTAAAGACTCACTTATTGTCAAAGGTATAGTTTTCAGAATGATTCATAATCTACCCGAAATCAGGTATTACAACTACCTCAACACAGGCAATTATTTCAGGATCATGATATTTTCTCTCTGGTTATATCACACAACTATTCAAGCACTGGAAAACCCTTTCTCTTTGCTGTGACAGAACTCAAGAGTATCTTGGACTGAATGTCGAGGAATTTTTGTTCTCCCAGGCCAAATCAGCTCTCTAATTATGTCCTAGGTCAGGTTCTGTTCACTGCATTTTTGGCTGAAAGGCTGCAGAATGAAGAGGCCTCTTGTCAGACAACCACATAAAAATGTACCAGTGCACTCCTAAATAAGAAACTACAAATCTGTACAATTGGCTCACAACACAATTTTGTTGTTGCCACAAGATTTTCATTTTTAGAGACAATACTTTGTGAAGTTCTGAGTGTTTTACAGCAATTCCCTGGAGAAATGAAGGTCATATGGGGAAAGGTACTTTAAAGCAGAAAAATTACTGATCTGCTTTATTGTATTCTGAAATTAATGTATGTTTCCATACTTGTAACTTACTGAGACCCCTGTATAACTCTCCTTCTCCACATAATTTCTTTATAATTTGGTAGTCATTCTCAGAAAAATATTTTTCACAGAGAGAGCTTGATCTTTTGATAGTTCTCTCTGTGTAATTTGTATTCTACAAGAGTATAAATGTAAGTTTCTCACATAATTAGCACAGTCTAGCCTTCTTCTGCTTGTTCTGGCAATGCATGGAAAGATGCATCTCTTTGTTCCATGTTCACCATTAATTTGTCTTCCTTATGAAATTGTTGGAAACTGCCCCATTTTGTGGAGTGTTTACAGTTTATTGGGCAGCTACTTGATTTCTGAAGTTTACATATCTTCCAGGAAAATTTGGGAGCCCATGACAAGATGTAACTTCCATTTGTGAGCTGCAGAATTCCTACTGGTGATAATTAAAGGCAGGCATGCTCCCCATATGTGCTCCCCAATGATGTATTGGCAATTTTTCAAATGTCAATAAGGAACCTTAAAAGAAATAGCAGTAAATACTTGTAAAACTTTAGAATATTGCATAATTCTTCAGAGCTTCACAAAGTTAAGAAACTGATATAATCAGCTGAATTTGAGGGATTGAGTGGTTGTATTTGATGGAGACATTAAATTTCTTATATTGTTTGACAGAACAAAACCCCCTTTCTTTATTAAATGCAAATGACAGGCAGAAAGGGATGAAGACCGGACTGCAAAAGTTGTTCCATTTTTCTACCTAGTGTGTTTATTAGTATCTAAGACCACTGTTTTCTGCATTTTCCTTGACTCCCTAAGACATTAATAAAATTTCTGACCTTTTCATATTTAACGTGTTCTTAAACTTCAGATGCATTTTTGCTCTCTGTTAGAGAGGGATGTCTTTGTGATAAATTCATCCTAAATGCAGCAGACAATTATTTCACTCTTATCATATTTCCTGTGGGCATGCAACAACATCCTTATTTTGCCACTTTGCTGAGAACAGGAATGCTGATATTCCCCTCTTTCAGAGTTCCTGGGAAGGCTGAGAGATTGCAGTGTCACTTGCTATATCCAGCCCTGACATAACACAAACTATGCTATTTAATATACAGATCTCCACAGTGAAGAAGAAAAAAAAGAATCAAAACTGTTAATAATCAAATTAATTGTGCTTATAAATATTTTTCGGTTTTGAGGTAGGAACCATCCTTTTTTTTTTTCTCAATATAAAATTTCATTTTCATTTGTCAACTATGCTTACCCAGT
The DNA here is from genome assembly GCA_013397055.1 of Pachycephala philippinensis. Classification (NCBI taxonomy): domain Eukaryota; kingdom Metazoa; phylum Chordata; class Aves; order Passeriformes; genus Pachycephala; species Pachycephala philippinensis. Next base: position 248,681 of record VWZT01001214.1, read on the forward strand.
GTTATAATGTATGCTTCTTGATTTAAATATTATTAAAGCAAGATTTAAATATTATTAAAGTGGTGTAAAATAACATTTTCTAATTTAATGCTGTAAATAAGCAGACTGACTTGCAGTACTGGATTATTCAGCTCTCTGATCTAGAACCTGGTCTCCAAGAGAGTTCTTGCAAATTACACCTGTGCCACAGCACTGGAAGAAGCCAGCAGTGCATTTATCTCCCTCAACGGAAAGAGTTTATAGGCAGAAGATACTCCTTATATATTTTAAAAGGTGAAAGCAGAAAATGGTTCACTGATTTTTTTATTTTTTAACAGCTAAGAGTGGTTTAAACTGTATCTAGGAAAGGGCCATAAAGCCTGTGCATGTAGTCTTGCAGCACAATGGTCAAGGCTCAGTAATAAGGAGACCTCTAAGGAAAATTATTTGCCTTGTCACTCAGCACTGACTGGTACTGGCACATAATCCACTGATGAATGAGTTTTATATATAAGATTTATAGTTTAACATCCATATGAACGGCTATGGATCTTTGGAACTGTTCCTATTCAACTGTATAAAATGTCACAATTTGTGGTGTTTAATTCACCTCTTCAATATCAACGAAGAAACCAAATTTCAAGTCTTAATGTGGCTTACTATGATAATGGATCAGAACATGAAGGACTTCCATTAGTGTAGAAAAATGGGGCTCCTTGCTTTGGTTAACCAAATGTCTTCCCCCTCTAGCAGTGCTATTTAATTTGGATTTTTTCCCACTCTACTCTTACTTCTGCATCATTGAAGCTGCATAATCGCAACAGAGAGGTGCAGTCAAGGAATAAAATTCTCAGATATTTACAGAGCCTAACATCCCTAAAACTTTCTTTCATGACTTGGTTTGTATTTCTGTTCTTTGTGGTCTTCATACACGCACATCAGTTCCCCTGTGCCTTTAGATGGGGGCAGAGAAGCAGCAAGAACTGACTCAGCAGGGAACTGTTTAAGGTATGGACACCAAAAATTTCCTGTCTGTGTCTCCAGGATTGAAGGCACTGGTCAGCACAGAATTTTTTTACTGGTACAAGGCCCTGTGGCAACTGCAAATGACCAAATGTGTTTTGTGCTTACAGAGAAGGAGGCTTCAAATTATGCTTTCCCAAGACATGCTGTGTGTGCACTTTGTACCTTGACTTGTAATGCATGTTGTAGGTCTCTTCTGTGTGAAATTGCCTAATTTTGACAGAGCACCAGAAATCCGACAGTTTCTCTCTCTTGTAACATTTTGTAACCCTCTAAACAAGGCTGGTACACTCTATCCTTTAAGCACATATTATTATTTACTTAGCGATAATAAATAAATACATCTTTTGTCTCAAAATGAAATTATGTTCCCATTCACCTTAATTCTGTTGTGTCAGTGTCACTCTAAAGTGAAGTTTTTACAATCCATAAATCAAAATATGCTCAAGCATGTGATCCACTTATCTATGTTTGTAAATGTAGTTACTATGAGACAAGTAAATGTACGATCTGCTTGCTGCCCTACTCGATTCTGATGTGAAACAAGACAGTCATTAACAAGTTAGAAGCAAAACAGCAAAAAGCACAAAATAAAACGTCTACTTTAGCATACACAGCATTGTATGTGGGGTCAAGTGAAAAGTTCTTAAAGAATACTATTAAAAATATGAAACACATTGTTCTTTAGGATCTGAGTGTGGGTGATGCTGTAAGTGAGACCTACTTTCTCATAGTACTTGATCTCGTAGTCCAGAATTGCTCCATGGGGAAAGTCCGGCTCTTGCCAGGAGAGGGCAATGCTGTTTTGGGAAGCCCAGTCCTTCCTTACCATACCTATCAAGGTGGGTGCTGAAAGGGAAAAGGATAACTAAGGGTTAAAGACGAAGCACACGGTTTATCCTTCCAACCTCCTGTCTGAGGATACCAACCCGAGGCAACTTGGAGTGACCTCCAGACAGAAAAGCATGACAGATGGCAATTCTCAGGGAAACCATATAACCTGGAATTAATGTCTCAAGTACACGCTAGGAACTCCTCTGCTGAAGTGCAGAGCAGCTTCTGAAAAATGGCTCTGTATAAAAATACAGAAAGAAATGCCTGTGCTGGGTCCTGCCCCAACCAGGCTGCACTGCTGGCTCCGAGGACACCGTGCCCAGAGCAGAGCCACGTTTCAGAGGCAGCAAATTCTGCACTCAGGTTAATCTTCATTAAATGATGTAATTCAGCTGTTTGGGATGTACATTCAGTTTACTTGCTGGGGTAAAATAAAGCGACACAGCTGAAAACAGACGCAATGAATCCTTTTTCGTTTTTCTTTTGTGATGTGTCTGTGTGAACGAGGAGCCAGCTCCTTCAGAGGCCTCTGGCAGCGGTTGGGTTATGGGCAAACTGGGGGGCAAAGGTGCCCCCAAACCTATGGGCCATCACTGATAGCACAGCCCTGCAGCAGCACAGCAAGGAGGAACTGCTTCCAGCAGCTTCTGGAAGGGGCCCAACATGCATGGATACACCCAAGAGCCAAATCATCTCACTGTGGGGTTAACCAATTTTAAGACACAGTTTTTCTGCCTTTTTGGAAAAGAAGGTGCACGGTTATCTATGCAATGATTTCAAATGGTGCAAAAATTGCATTCTAGAACACGATCTTTGCTTATTTAATTGATCTGGTCTAGCATGTAAAAATATTCTCCAGACACTAATGTTGTTTTAATGGCGTTGATGTGCAGCTTTCCCAAATGTTACAGCAAACCCAGTCATATTGTTCAACAGCCTTGAACACAACTAAGATCAACAATCCAGCTACCGTAAGTGGTTCACAGATTTCACTAGTTGTCTTTCCACTAAAAAATATCAGTTTATTACACACCTTCCCCCATTCCTCTCTACTCTAAATCTTACTTAACTTCTTCCAAGTTTCCATGGAGTTGTCTCCTAAAAATAACATGTTTTTATGACTTCTGGTTTTATCTTTTGAAGGAAAGAGTCTCCGTAGGAAAATGAAAAGAGAATCTGCTTCTAGTCACAAAATTTCACGCCTTAGTTTTCTTTCCTGTAAATATTTCAGGAAGTTTAAGAAATGAAAACAATAAATAAATTCTAGAATGCAAACAAACATGAAGAAAACAAAACCGTGTGTTTGCCTTTGAAAAAAGCGAAACTCTACACAGAGACGTGTGCATCTTTCTCTGTGATAATGCATTTATCTGGAAGAGAAAATTAACTTCCATCCCCTGTCAATCTTCCCTTTGGGTAACTGTTCTGTGGGATAGTAGCTTGGTCCTCTCTGATGTGAAAATAACCCCAAGTCAACACATAACACCAGAAAAAAAACCCTACCAAAGTGCAAGATCTTACACAGGAAATGTCTACACTTCTGCCATTTTAACCACAGGTCTGATGCTAGGGTATCAGAGGAAAAAAAAAAATATTTCCTGCCATGCAGAATAAAGGATTAACCTGGTTTTCAGGAAGTCCTTAAACAGCATAATGTAAATAACTGAACAGAATAAAACACAAACTAATAAATAAAAAGCATTCACAGGATTTGAATCAAAATGTTATCCCTGGGTATGTATAACTACTCCCTCAGCTAAAATGAAATTTTTACTCTAGAAACTGAGGGTGAAGTTGAGCTCTGGTAATATTTCTCTGGGGTACAATCAGCTTCTCCAAGCAAGATACACAGTCAGGTCTGTTTAAAGGAAAACAGGAGCTAGCAAACATGGATTTGTAATTGCTAAACACTGATCAAGTGCCTAGGAGGGCACTGCTCACATAAACTGTTTTACTATTTGTTATTTGGAGTCATTCACTGGCATTGAGCTCTGATTTCCAGGTGGGTCTGAGGGAGCTATAGCAACCTTTCAGATACATCTGGTACCCCGTGTGCCTGCTTAGAGGTGATGGGTGTCAGCTGGGCCACCTCCCCAGCACACTGCAGCTTCATCCCACTGCATTTGGGAGTTCGCTGGTCAGACAACACAATCCTTGCAAAATTATTAAGATTGATGACAGAAACCACCAGGTTAAGCTGTAGATAAAATTATATTCTTGGCTCTTTTAGGCTTATAAAATATAGACTGCTGATATTAACATGTCTTCAAATTATGGCCTAACCTTTACAAGCCTTCCATATGTGCTGCAGGACAGGGATTTTATTTTGTGTTCTGACTTCCAAGTTTATACAGCAATTCATGCATGTTTTCAGCCTGAGCTCAATGCATTAGTTCTTCCACTTGAGGAAGTGCATGTCAAAGCACAGTCCTGGAGCACTGGAAGATCCTCTCAAAACTTCAGTATATGAACTAATCCCAGTTGTCTTCCTGGGAAACAACTCAGTAGAAAAATAATAAAACAAAATTATTTTAGATCTCTCCTAAACCAGCTGTGCTTGACCTGCACTTCAAACCAACAAGCCCATACAGCAAGGCTCACATCACACCTGTAGCACTGGGCCAGCACTGAATCCTCTAAATCAAAATGCAGAGATGTGCACATAAAGCTGTGAATATGAGAAGTGTATTTGTGTTTGTGTTAGGTAAAAAAAAAAAGTGTACCTTTTAACAAAAAGACCCAGAAGAGTCACCATTGACCATTTCCTGTATGTGTAGAAGGATGATCCTGTTTTTGCCAGATAGGATTCCAGTCAGAAATTTATTGTAGGAAGAAACAGACAAAAAACCCCAGGTAATTAAAAGCACAGCTAGCTGAGTTTCTATTTCTTTTGTTGTGAAGTGCTACTAAAGAGCACTAATTTCTGTGGAGAAATTTCAGCTCCTTATAACTGTTGCTTACTAGAGCAGAAGTCAATTAGACCTTAGAGATCCCATCCATTTATTGTTAAAGCCCTTTTTAACCAGAAGATTGTAAGATAGGTAAATCCTATTTTCCCATTCCTAAAGACTGCTCTAATGTCCCTATGATGAATCAATGGGAAGTTCTTTTAATTAGTTGTTTCAAATCCAGTAGCTGCAGGAGAGCTCTCATTTGGTTACCCAATGAAACCATTTGAAAAAAGAAATGCTTAGAAGAGCAGCATGGGTTTTAATCACTTTAATGGCAGCATTTTCTTGCCACTGGTCCTAGGCTGAAGGGTGGTTTCTGGCTCTTGAGCTCAGCACTGATCTGTATTTTGTACTGAGGATTCTTTGCACCATCTGTTTTCTACTACACTGTTATAAATTTCTTGAATTACAATGAGTCATCTACAATGGGGTGAACTCCTCATTTAATTTAATCTGATAAGCCTCTTGTTCTTTTCAAATTTTTATTGAATAATGGAAGTTCATTCCTTAATTCAGAGTGAGTTGATTTTATCCTAAATTCCTTTGGCTTCTCTTTTTCAGAATCCTTTTTTTCTCATGTGCTCCATACAGGAGAGAAAATGTGTATTTTAAACAATTACTGGATCACAGTGTCTTTTCCCTAGAAACTTTCTCTTTTTCTGAAGCTGACTTCCATTATCTGTAACTGTCTGATTTCAAAATAGGTGATCTATAGGGTTTCTGAAGCTTTTTTCCTTTAGTGCATTTTCTAATTGTGCTATTTGTTGTTTCACACTCCTGAAAGCAGGCAAAGAACTGCCTCCTGTTTCCAGGACTGAACAACTTTTATAGGATGCCCATTCATGGTGAGGAAGCTTCTGACCCAATGGCAGCTGATGACCAAAGCTCGCCTGATTGCTGTCTGTACATGGAGTTATTTCACCCCTCATTTAAAAATCTTATATCTCATTTCAAATCTTATTTCTTTAGAGAAGAGAAAACATGACAGCTCAATGGCCTCTCCCTGGCTGAGAGTAGAGGCTGTAGCAGGTATGAACAGTCACTTTCTTGTCAAAAAAAGTTACCATCCAAAAAACCAAGAACAGCTGCACCAAGAGTTTTGTCCTTCCTTCTCCTCGAATTGTATCTGTTTTGCCCAAAACCAATGAAGTGCCAGCAGATACAAATTTGGAGAGGAGAGAGTGGAAGTGGGATCTGAACTGTACGGATGCAACCTCACTCCTTTGGACACCATCCTCATGAGAAGGCTGTGGGTCTCAGTATGTAAAATATTGGGGGTCTCAATATGTTAAATAATGCCATTTGGGATAATGTGTTCAATTCAGTTTCTTGTTTCTATACCTCTGCCATTACCAACAATAATGTGAATAATGTAATTAAATGTTATTATTTTCTTGAGGCCTCTGCCTGCTTCAAGGTACAGGAGAGACCACACTCACCAAAATATAGGGATTTATCACGTGTTTTCTGAGTGCGGGTTTCCCTTTAGAGGAGGGAATCCACCCTTCTCCCTGCCTCTTCCTTCTATCTCAGTCACTTCTCAACTACAGTTATGGGGGAATACTGAATAAACCCTACTCAAAAACCTTGCTTCTCTTTGAAAACTCATTAATCCCTCCTAGTTTCACCCTACAGAGGAGGAAACCTGCTTTCACATCCTGCGGGGAGCCTGCATTCCTCCTGTTGGGGAACAAGTTCTTTCAGTAAGAGAAGGGCAGTTGAGGTTGGAAGAGATATCAGTGCTGTAATGACTAATTTACATTGACTGTGTTCAGTCAGAAAACAAAAGAAAACTGTTTTCCTGTTCATTAAAAGGAAAGAACTTCTTCAAGCTTCAATCACAGGTTAATGGCACAAATTAAACCAACAGTAAACTATGCTTAACACTATAGAAGTTATAGTTACCTAGTAATTCCAAGCCCGTTAAACAAAAATGTTAGGAAATTAATGAAACAGAATAGAGATGTATCAAGGTCCAAATCTGAAGTGTTTTTCCAGATGGTAAAAACACTTTCTGCACTTTTTCTATACCAGAAAATGCTATTATAATTTTACAGTGTTTCACCAGCCTAGGTTCTGTAACTATATTAGAATTACTATGCTATTGGACACTGAGTATGATTTTATATTATAAATATCAATAAAAAGAGCACTGAGATTTTATTCACAGTGCCACATTAGAAAAAAAGAAAAGTTATTTCAGGGCACAGTCAGGAAAATATTGATTTTACTTCTGATTCTAGAAAGACTATTAGAAAGGTAATAAGCAGTAAAAAGATGCTCTCTTAGAGAAGACGTTTTACTCCAGTAGCAGAACTGAAGTAATGAAACGTTTCCTGATAAATGACAGTGCCTCCAGTATTTTACCCATTTGAGCTATTTACCAAGGATTTTCCAGGGAAGTTAAGAGGCCTGAAGCCTTCATCCTGCATTACTAATGCCATGGGTGACACGTATGATCATCTTTCAGCCATCTGAAGGATGTGGTTGTGCTGTCTATCATCCAGAGCAGTCTTCACTCCTGCAATGTGGGTATTAATCCTCCAGCAGAGATGCAGTTCATCCTTTCTTTCTTTTGTGTTTGCTCATTCATCTTTCTGTTGCTATCTTTGTAGGATAAGGGAAGAAAGACTTTCGTATGAACAAGGGATGTGATAGGGATCCAGGAGACCTTTGTTTATATTCTTTTCTGGTTGTGCTCCAGAGACTTTCTTTAATCTTTTGACTGAGCTATCTTAATGTACAGTGTGAATGTCAATAAGCTCCATTATTTGCAATACATGAGCACTTTCTTGTTAGAACTGTGTATGTGAATATAAGAGATTAAAACCTAAGCACAAGTTGACACGGGAAAAAAAAAATCACAGAAATATGAACAGGAATTACACTTCCATAAACCCCCTCCCAGTTCATAACCCATCTCTGTGCATTAAAGATGTTCACATGGATGACACATCTTCAGGTTTATACCGAATTCAGTAAGAATTTGTTTTCTTACCACATAAGCTTGCTTTCAATTAGTACAGTGACTAGATAAGATATTTGATTCTTCCCATAATAGAGTATCTTATCTTCCTAATCATTTCAGCAGTAATTCACAGTTACAATGCTTGGAAGGGATACTATTAGTGGCACTAACCTTGGAGTTGAAAGTTGAGCATGCTGTTTCCCTGACAAAGCATTACAGCTAGCAAATTAACAAGTTTGGGGTTAATAAAAGTGTTTTTTACTTCATTTTCTTGCACTAGTTCCCTAGAGGTTTGCACTCAAAGACAGCAGAGCAGTGTGCTTCTTTTGAAGCACTTCATTTACTGAAAATAGGCCTCCAGCAAGTCATAATTATCATCTCTCCCTCCATCTTCAAGTCTTCCCCCTCGCAGATTTCCTTTGCTTCCTCAGAAATGGTGGATGGAAGCCAACTGAACCCAATACCCTTGTCAAAAACTGGATTCTGCTACAGAGTTGTGGGCTAAAGGTCATGATAGACACAACCCTCAGATTTCCTCCAGGGTAAATGTAGATTCAACATAGATTTTTTTTTTTCTGTTCCACAATGCAATTCTTTCTTCCTTGCTGCTTAATTTCTCTTTCATCTATTGCTGATCTTATGTAAGGAGACAGTAATTATTCATCCACATGATTTTGCAACACTACAGATTTTCTTTCGCTTACAGAATGTGCTGCCATTCTCCACTTTTCAAGCTTCAGACAGAAGCACTCCTAAAGCTTTACTTCTTACAGGACCTACTCAGCTTCTGATTCTTCAAAGGGGATTTTAGGAGAAGATACTTAAAACAACAGTATAAAATAAAGCCTTATCAGCTGTCAGTCAGATTGTGTGGCTGTTCTGCACTCTCTGAAGAGGGATATGTGCAAAACCCTCAAAGGTAAAAAGCATTGTGAGATATCTGACATAATTTGTAACACAGTGAACAATTTAAAATATTTTAGTTAGAAGGGTTGTTTTAAGTAGCGTCACTTCAAAAAATCATACAAACCCTTTACGTAAATGTATGTTTCAAGGAGTTACTTTATATGCTCTCTATGTCTGAAGCAAGTAGAATAAATTCAGTTCAAAAAAGCATAGTGGGAGGGTGTGATTCCAGGAATCAGAGGCAGACAGAAAAAAAAATGCAAAACTAAACCAGGTTGCCTGTCACTTAAATGGAAATAATATCAAATCAACAGGCCTCTGGCAGCCAAAGGGATTTGCATCAGAATAAGCAGATTCTTGGCTCCTTTCCACTGCCTTTTAGGGCTGGAGCAGCAGGAGGCAATGAATGACTTAAAGACCTAATAGGTTACTGGGATTCCTGAGGGAACAGTTCTCTGCAAACCAGAGCTGCCCTCTCCTTGTTTGGCAGAAGACAAAGCTGAGGTTGTGTGGCACTGGTACATCAGCTCACAACAGGTGGCTGATGTATAACAACTCCTGTGGCTGAATGGCACAGTAAAAACGTGCTAACTGGGGAAAAAAAGGCCCTTCTCTTCACTGGCTTCTTCTGGGCATGTTGTTCTGGATCAAAAACCAGGGAAGGGTGCAAGAGGCCATTCCAGGCAAGTCAATCCCCTTCCTATCACTCCTTACGAGGATTAAAAACCCTGTTGTGGTACCTACAGGAGAAGTAACAGAACACCACATCCTTAACCAGCAGATTTCTGCTTTCACAGCCTCAAATGTTCTGTGTTGTGCTGTTCACTGCTCCTCCTGACTCAAACACTTTTGTGAGCCACTGACTGTCGCCTGGTGGCACGTTTGAAATTGGTGTGTGTGCTTTCCTGAGGTACCACTCCTGACATGCAGGATTCCTCTAAAGAGAAGGCAGAGTGGCTTAAAGGGTTTCCTTTTTAAGGAAACCTGTGCTAAAAGAGAAGGAGGTGGGCAAAATTGGTTTATCAGCAGATTCAGATTGCTATTATAATGATGTTAATCAGCATGAAGAAAGATGTGTTCCAGCCTGTATGTTATATAAGTTAGAAATATCATGCCAGCACTGCTAGGTGCCCTGTGATGTGGGGACAACCTGTGGTGACACATTTCTTCAGAGAACTTTGTTCTCAGCCTCCTGGTGTAACTTGGGTACTGCGATAAATTTATTGGAAATACAACTTGAGGTTAAAAAGGCGTCATTTATTGCAGCAAGGTGTCATTATGGAAACAGAGCTGTAACTAAGTCTCATTCAGCAACAACCCCTCCAGGGTCAACTGCAACCAAATTGCTCTGCAGAACTTCCTGCTGCTAAATTGATCTCAGAAGTTTGAAAATGAAATAAGCAGGTTAAAAAAGCACTAGGAAATCTGCAATCTTTTCACTCCATTAATTGCTACTCATCCTACAATGTAACAAAGGCAAACATAAAATGTACACTCATTTCAGCAAATCTTTCCTGATCTTGTTTATATCAAAATATGAGGCTAGATCAGATTGTAAATAATTTTCTGTCAAACAGTACTTTACAGGTCTGAAAGAGGTTTTTCTTTTAGCAAGAATATCATGAATATTTTATGTGAACATCTTCTGTGAACCTTCTGTAAAAGCTGTGTTTGTTGGCATGTGCAGAGAATGTCAGAGCTACTGTACTTCAACATTTTAAGTGAATGTGTGTAAGTGCATGAAGACACATCTGATACTGACTTCAAATGTACATCTTCAAAGAATTTCCCCAAAAACGTTGATTTTGACAAAGCATTCTATAAATCACACCGATGCTAAATAAATATGCCCTCATAAATTAATTCCCAGAGTGATGTTACAAACAAAATTATGTAACTTATTGAATACCTCACAAATGCTAAAAAGATTCCAAAGGTGTAGTCTAGCTCTGTTTTATTGAGGGTCAAGTATCTTTCTAAATCTTTAATGTGGAAACCTATGCACAGAAAAGCAGACCCTTTTAAACTCTGGCATACAGACAAGAAACACTTCTAGGAGGCCAGGAAGTCCATGGTTTGTACTTGATGCAGGGGAATCACTGCAAAGCACTGCTGCTGTCAAATGCAGGTCAGGTGTTCAATTTCTAGTCAGTAGGGTAGAATTGACCTGACTCAAATAAGTTAAAAAATTGGGGATTAGTTGTCTTAAATCCCTCTGTAGTTGGAAGATGAGATGCTGAACTTGCTTTGGGTGCTGGTTGATCAAATGCATGCCCTGGTTTTAGCCACAGCATTCAATACATGCATCACTACCATCAGCACAGAAGCTCATTGCAAAATCAGCCATGGATCTTCTTTAAAGGGGACCTTTAGAGCAATGCAAGAGTAATTTAGATATGTCAACATCCCAAATAAATTGTTTAATTCTTTTTCCTTTTTTTTTTTAGTTGGGTGTACCTATACAATACTTCTACATGAAGTAACATGGTTAAGTTATCAAAAAAACATGGACAAAATATCAAGGCACATGCTCTGTATTGAAAAATCATTTATGTGTTCTTTTAGTTAGCTCATTGGGGATGTTTGCACACCTCTGAGTCTGAGGGCAGGCTCTCAAGGTGATGGACAGAAGCAATGACACCTGAAGGCATCACAGCAAATAAACTCTAAAAGCAAAGAGCCATCAGCCTTTAACTTCTGTTATGTCTAAAACCTGAGGTTCAGAAGAGGCCAGTGGCTCTTTCTGGACTACTGTACCCATATTCTGAAAACATGTCACACTAATATTAAATGAATTTGAAAAATTAATGTCTTTTTTGGCGTGTTTTCCTCTTTCACGAAGACTGAGTTGCTTTTATTCGCAAAGACAAAACTCAGCAGAGTTGCAAAACCATTGGGATCTAAAGAGTTTTCATCTTTCTGACTTGTAGAAAAATTAAAACACCAAGAAAGAAGAGCAGACTAGAAATTAGATCAGATGATAGGCAGTAAAATACGTTTCAAAGCAAGGTTTGTGGAAGCCTGGGCAATTATAGAATAACCTATCAAAAGGGAAGCCTCTTCAACTATTTGCTGCTAGTTAGCTCATGCCCTGCAGCTTGTGGTTTAATACTTACTATACATATCCATGCTCATGGAGAGGCAATCTCCTGACAGAGATTCATGTGAGGAAGAAACCTGAACATCCACACTTCCAGGTCAGTACATCACTTAGCTGAAGGAGCCTGTCCTTTCTTTCCAAGAAATTAATTATCCAATGAATGCCCTCCTAGCAAGAGACTCTGAATTCTCAGAACTCTTCCCTTATGCCCCTTCGGTATTTCTATTCTTTTTCCTGACACTTAATGAGTTTTTGTGTTCTTCAACATTCTGTGTGTTGAACTCTGCCCTTGGAGTCTTTTTTTCCAGGTCTGTTTTTCATCTCCTATCTCTAGCACCACAACAAATGTGCTTCCTACAGAAAAAAGAAAAGCAGAAAAGTTTGAGGACAGCTGAGCACTGCTGTCCTACACAACCTCTTCTTGTCCAAGGGATGAAATCTAGGGGACCTACCGACACATGCAGAGTTTGCACCAGTTGTTTTCTAAAAAGGACCATAAAAATTCTGAGGTCTCTAAAAAGTGAGGGAGTTGACAGACACTGAGACAAGAAAGAGAGAAAACATTCCTTATTAACTAAGGTGCTACTGAATGCTGCTGGGAACTGCAAGACCACATATGGAGAAGCATTATTTGATATCTTCCTGATATTCTTCCATCAGTGTCCCCCACAGCTTATTGCCAGAGAAAAAATAATGGACTAGAGGAGCCTTCTGAAATTCAGAAATGCTGTCTGGTTACAGAGCCTTTTGTTTAGCTCAGTGCAAAGGCAAGCTGGCTACACACAGCTTCCTTCTGGAACAAGCTTTTATCTACCCCTGAAGAGTCTTCTGCACTACAGAAATTTTACAGAGAGAAAACACCCAGCTCTGTAGCTCTGGTAGCTGCTTGTAAGAACTAATGGCTCCTATCCACACAGTACATTAGTGATGTGCAGCTGAGCGCTTCGGGGTCTAACTTTTAAGTGCCTGATCCTCAGAATGATCCTTTGAGTTATGTTCCACGTCCAAGCTCCTCAGCACTGTCAAAGAGGAAATCAGAGCAGGCACAAAATCAGAACCTGAGAATTTAGCAAACTTTCAGTTTGACAGCTCAAGTTAAGCACCAGGGTTAGACAATGATATTGCACTACTGCTTACAAGCAATACTGTTACATTGGAATAGCTCACAAAATAATGATTTCAGGAGCAAAATTTTGCTCAGCCTCTTTTATTTTTACCATGAAGAAAATCTTCCTTCTTTGAATCCTCCTTAGGTGTTTTAAGTAATTCTCTTTGCCCAATATCACACTTTGTTTTGTGATTCGATTTTGAGTCTGTAGTTTGGAAAGTCTGAGAAATCAGCGTGTCCATACAGGATATTTAAAGTTCTTTGGCACACAAACAAAACCAAACAGTAAGGCCTGCTAATTCAGACCCACGTCTCAGAACTTGGCAGTGATCTCCGTTTCTGTGACCTTCATTTTAAAATTTCCACAGCAGACAATCATCTCAAATCCCTCTGTACTCAAACACATGGTGAAACCTGGGCAAAAAGAGCCCAAAACACCAAAATCCAGCAGCTATTAAGGAAATCTTGGATACAGGAAAAAAAATATCCTCCACACATGCAGCAATTCCTTGAATGCTATGTAGAGGACACTAACCTCCCATGGCTATGAAAGGGTCCTGACACACTCAAATGTGTCAATTCCAGATGTTCTAGCTCTTTATATGTACTGTTCAGAAAATAAGGGTTAGGAAAATGTGGTCAAAAAGAAAGTTTAAAAATACCAACAGAAGAAATAATACAGGATAACTTTGTAATAGCTTTCTAAAAAAATATTATTCTGCTTGCACAGATTAATTCTGTGCCAATAAATTTGTGGAAAATTACTGGAAACCAAAGGACTATTTGCATGTTGCAACTTTTCTTCCTAAAATATACTGGTTATTATTTTGAGGATCCTGCATCAATATAATGAATTTGCTGAGCCATCATGCTAACCCTGCAATAAATAAGAATTTCATTAATGATCATGACCACAAAGTATTTGTGGTGTTCACTTAACTACTCATGACATGGTTGGTCACATGTATTCCCACTGCTTGTGTTATGCAAGGTGATCTTCCCCTGGAATGTCCTTCCAAAAAATTCCATGTTAACTGAATACATAAAGTCTTGAGGAAGAAAGGCTATCTTGATAATTAATTCATTGGCTCTGGCTGACAAGAACTCTTCAAACACTTTGAACTCTTTGAGTTTGTCAGTGTTTATTATCAGTCTCCATTTGCTGGTCAGGTCCCATTAAATTTACAGCACCTATTCTCAGTTACTTTAGGCATCTAATTCCATGGGAACATCTGAAGTTAGGAGTGTCAGGACCCTGCAAAAATAGTGTGGACAGATTCAGTGTCCAGATGGAGATGCACAGAATGCAGCTGAGATGTCTGAAGTTACTGAACACCCCTTTTTTGGTGCCCCACAAGTAACTCAGGCTCAGAGAGGTACCCTCAGGGGCTGTATGGGATTTTGTCTTGTAGTGCTGCTTGCCTGGAGACAGACTAGTCAGACTTTCCTGTCCTCCAAAAATCCCCTGCACCATTACCTTTTCAAACAGTGAAACGAGACCTTGAAGAACACAACAAAAGCCCATTTAATAGAAGAAATGTAGCAATTCTATTTCTTCTGAAGTTTGTAAGATGGCACATCTTAAAAATGTTATGACCTCAGCCTGCCTGGTCCATGCTCTGCACCTCTTCTCAGTGGCTACATGGGAAAGAAACTGAGTTCTCTTTCCTCAACTAGTGAAATATCTCACCTTTAATCAACACTCACAAAACCACCTTACTGGGTTTTTTTAAATAACAATCACTCTAACCCTAGTCCATTCTATAAACTCTGATATCACCATGTAATATATTTAAAATTATGCATTAAACACTTTCTAATTAAATCTTTTGCATCTGAATCTCCCATCAGGTATAATCCTGCTGTATTGCCAAATTCAGTGTTGTTTGCTTCCCTTTAAAAGAGGCAGAAATATGAGCATGGAGCCTCAGGTTCTGATGTAATAATAATCACTGTTACCTGACATTTTAGTAAGCACACAATCCTGAATACAAAATATAAAACAGCTGATAGGGAGACATTTATTAGCACTCCCAAGTAATTGGAACTAGCAAGGAAGACAATAGCTGACATATTTCAATGCTTATACAAGGTGATGAAATCATTAAGAAAATTTCATCTCTTTAAGAATGATTTCTAGAAGGTTTATGATTCAGAATAATAATTTGTAAGACGCAATTGTTATGACAAATACATAATTGAAATATTCAGCTATCATAATTCTGTTTCCAGGGTCATATGTAGACTGTTCTCAGTGTCTGAAACATGTCCATATTCCACATATGCTTTTTGTTTACAGTGGAACAAGGTTACCAGGAGCTTCCTGCTGTACATTTTGCTTATCCTGTGCTGTTTGAGATGCTCATGAATGATCTGGTGAAATGACAAAGTCTGCTAAATTTAATCAGGGTAGTAAAAAGGGAGGACTAACAGTGCAGAACTGTGGAGGGGCTCCATGAGATCAGCTGAGTGGGTAATAAAATGGCAGATGAAATTCAGAGGAGGGTAATGCACACAGGAAAAGAACCCCTAACTTCATAAGCAAAATGAGCTCTGAGCTGACCATTTCCACCCAGGAACAAGATTTTTGAGTTCTAATAAATAGCTAATAAATAGATCTATGAAAACGCCAGCTCTGTGCTCCAATGTAATAATAAAAAAAAAGAAGATTAAATTAAATGTTAGGGATTATAAAGGAAAAGAAAACCCAGCAGACCTTCCTACTGTCACAGCATACGTGCACATTTGAAACAGATTTTGAACACTGTGTAATTTTGGTTCTGTCACCTCAAAAATGGTATGTTAGAACAGGGCATAGCTGCAGTAATTATTAAACTAAAGTTGTGGAATGGCTTACACACAGGTAACTCAAGAAAAGATGTGGACTTTCCAGTCTGAAAAGGAGGATGCAAAGAAAGATTGAAGCAGGAATGATATGAAGAACACAAGGTGTGATCCTTTCTTCTTGCAGCACAAAAGCTAGACGTGGCAAGTGAAGTCAAAAGGATGGGATTCTTAATAAAATGTGAAATTAAGCTGCTGAATTCCTTGCCAAGGGATGGCATTGATTATTTTTTTAACACGGATTTGATAATAAATTGTTAAACTGCTACTGGGCAAGGACGTCCCTAAAGTACAACTTTTCAGAAGTCAGTGAGTACTCAGGAAATGCATCTTATAAACTTCTTCTGTTCTCTCAGCTCTAATGTTCAGTTTTTGGCTACTGCCAGAGAGGATGTGAAGCCAGATGAACCAATGGTGTGATCCAATACAGCTGCTCTTTTGAATAATCAACAGGAACAGAAAATGAATGTGAGAGGAGAGCGGGGTTGCTGCCTGGTTTTATACTTAGTAGCTTGACGAAGAGTCTTAGTCCTTTTTTTGTGTGTGTTTCCATCTCTCTGTGTGTATGCATGGTGGTGAGACGCCCGGAGTCTTGTCAATGAATCTGCTGCACGTGCGTGGAGAAACTGCTTGCATCTTGCATATTGTAGTGGATCTGCACCATCTGTGGCACCTCTGCCATATCTCAGACTCACTCATTCATCCACCTGCATGTATTCAACAATTGCTTTGTGAGGAGGGAGACAGCTTCTCACAAACTGGAAAGTGCTGACCGTGCCTGAAGTCACAGGAGTGAAATACACAAGTAAACCTAAAATACACAAGAAACCCTAAAGTGAAGCACACTCCCACAAGAGCCTATGGACCACGCACCAAGGGATTCTTCAGCTCATTTGGAGGCTGAGGCACTGGGTGCTACCCCCATAGTCAGGCAGTCACCCAAACACTGCACATCTGCTCTCTGGACAGCCAGCCAGCATTCCAGAAGGGAATGTGCCAGGCAGACAGGCCAGAGAAACGTGGGGATTTCTTAACAACGGGTGCATGCATTTGGCTGACTCTCTGGGGGAGATAGATTTTGTGTCTTTGGCCTGGGGCAGACTCATCAGAGGACAAACTGCTCTGGGATGGTCAGGAATGGGAAGAGTCCTCTCTGCACCACTCGTTATCCATGTACTGGGCCTGAAGATGAGCAAAGCAGCAGGATATGCATTGAGTGAAGGGCAATGCAGGAGCAAAGAGACTTCAAGACATCAGACCTACTGCAGCAGCGAAGGAGGAAAAGATCCTGTGCAGGGAAGCACTGCAATGAAACTTACTGGAATATCTACAGGGAGTTAGTGGTACCAAAAATGGGGTAAGCTGAAATATTAGTCCATCTGTGAGTGGATTATTCAAGAGACATCTGCATTGCCTGTGGATTTTTATAATCACATGAAGTAGGTGCTGAAATTCACACACCAGTGGATTGATCTTTTTTCATAAGCCTCAGAGTGGCTGAGACATTAATTTCTTTAAAGTATGAGCTATATTCCTTAACATGAATTTCTTGATTTAAGAACTCAGCACTGTCTTAAGTATCATCACCACCAAAACAGCAACCATTTAATTCAGTAAAGATGGGAATGGATGGAAAAACTCATGTGGAGAGATTTATTACTTAATAAAGTTTGCATAGCACATTTAGTGGGGATGTAATTCATAAAACCTTGGATGTTCACTGCCTATATCCTGCAGTACATAAAATAAGGAGTATCTACTCCCCTTCCACAGGTCAAGAAATAATAAGCACACTTTGGCTACGGATCAAACTGAACATATGTAGAGATTGAAGCTGCCCCATCTGCGTGCTGGCAGCAGAAGGGCTGAGGAATGTTGTGTGTGAATCAGAGACACGAGCTCAGCCCTGCCCTGCCTGTGCCCTGCAAGCCCCCACAGCCCCTTCAGCTGCAGCTGGAGGAGCATCTGCAGGCTCAGGGGCCAGGGTGGCACTTCGGGCTGTCAGTCACATCCTGATGGATGTGTCACTGTCACTGCCTGCAGATCTGCATGCTGTGCCCACACCAATCCAATGGATCACCAGCACAGGAACTGGCCTTTTGCCTAAACTGTCCAGGAAGCAAGGATCTGCAGGGATTGTTTTTAAGTCTGCCTGGCACGTGAACTTAAACATGCATAAAACCAGGCAGCTTCTGGGTGGCTTTACAATGCATTACATTTTCTGTCATTGCAAACAGGTGTTAGAAAGGAGAGATGCCTCAGCATGTGAAAAACCAAACCAGAACATCCCTTCTGCTCCCACATTTTCTATTCATGATTACGCTGCTGTCATGCAATGGAAAATAGACAGACACAAACTTCTTAGGAAGTTTAAACTGAGTTTTTTTATCCAGTGGCAAGAAACAACAGTTTGAATACAGAGATATACCAGATGGCTTCAGTCAGGTTTTACTAATTTACTGAAAAGTTTTTAGGCAGAGAACATGTACATTCTGAACTTGAAGTACATGGCATACTTGTGAAAGTCTGTATGCATTACTTGGGAGGTGTGAAGCAACCACAGTGATATAAGATAAAAACAGACTTCCCACAAAAAAAATCAAACCGATATAAAAACATGTTTTCAGAGAGAGAATTTTTGTTGTCCATGTTAAGAGTGTATTTTGACTTCAGTCTGCAGCACCACAGTACTTTCTTTTTCAGCTTTTTCTTTCATTTTCCTAAGTCATTTTGTATCAGAAGCATATCTATCCCTAACACTTGCAGTAACACAGTTACCCCTTCAAACAAAATTTTTAAAAAATAAATAATTAAACTCCCTGACCCCAAAACAGGTAGAGATCAGAATCTGTTATTGTTTTCTAGTAACTGCACTAGACATTTTTTTTTACTTGATAAATAAGTGCATATAAAACTCACTGATTATTTACCTCAGTGTTTCCAGCTGCAAGACACAGCTGTATGGCTTAGCCTTGTGAGTAAACATGTGCTACTTGGGATCAACTGGGTGAGCAACCAAAGGAAACACAACTCATTTAGACATAAAACTCTAGTTTTTCTTTCCACATGGCTTATTTCTGCTCTTCTTAGTGCATGCTGTTTAAAGGAGGCATGCTGTCAAAGTGGTCAGTAAAACACACAGAGAATACTTCTGTCCTTAGGTTTCCTACTTAAAAGTCATCCTGGTCCTCTTCTGTCTTATCACTGAAGCCAAAGTGTTTTCCCAGCCAGAGAAAATCCCAGCAGAAAATAAAGATTGTTTGTACTGTAATTTTTTATTTCAGTATTTTTGTAAATAGAATGAAAAGCTCACATAATTTAGCCCATTACTCTATACATTTTAATTTGGGAATGCCTGGGGTGTTTCTTTATGAGTTTTTATTCAGGTACATCATGACTTTGTTCCTTTACCAGATTTCCTACACGCACCACTCCTTCTCTAGTTGTAAAGGAGGCAGCTGATCCTTGGGACATCAGGCCGCTGTGATGGATGTGAGAAACTGCCTCAAGGAGACAGAAGAAAATGGTGACATGAGCAAATTACAGCTCTGATCACAGCCAAAATTTAGTTTTGAAATGTTTGTTTCTGAAAGCAAAACCTTTCCAACAAAAATATACTTTGCACAATTAAAATGATAATTTTAAAGGAAAAACTTTAACCAGTTGGTCTGCATTTACATCTATAAGTTTTCTGCTTTCTCCCTGTAGGATATACTTACATATTTAAATGTCAAAATGACAGAAGATTTGGATGCTAGTGAGCACATAGGTTCACCCTGGAGCATACAGGACTCTTGCGAATATATATCTGAGACACAGGCAGAGCACATTTTTTAAGGAATTAAAAATCCCTCTGATCAAAATGATGCACTAAAATCCTACAGAATTTATACACCACAATGATCAGGTGAATGCAAATTAATCCCAGAACTCCATGGGCTGGCTTCACCACAAGCATTGCAAATGAGACATTGGAGGAGTGAGGGGAATTTTCAAAATCAAGCTGGGAATCACATTCCTGAGACAGAGAGAATGTAGTCTTGCACAATTTACAACGTGGTAAAAGCTCTTAAGATGTGATAGATGGAAGAAGTGTGCATCTGAATTCTTAGTCAATGAAATCATAAAGAGATAAGACTGCTACCAGGCTGAAGTCTCAGATTTACTGCATCTGGAAACACTGAAGTGTAGACAAGATAAATACTGGAGATGACACTGGCAGCCAATAAAAGTACTTCAAAGTGCTTGATTATGATCCATAATTTATGATCTAACACGAAAACTGTGAGTAGGAGGAAAAGGTCCCTCTCTCAAAGGCTTGAATATGAGAGATGAAGGATTAAGAACAGAAGGGAAAGTAAGACATGGTTTCCTAAGTGAGGACATAAATTTTGTTTTCCTGTCACTTCTAGCAGGCTGTCCCCATGTCTGGAATATGTAATAATTATAATAAAATGACTTGAAATTATCTGAGACCATTTGTATCCTAAATAATGCATAAGCAGTGCTGGTTACTGTTGGAATCATTTTAGACTGACTCAGCTTCAGAAAATAAAGTGCCTACATAGAGTCAGCTTTCTTTAAAGCTACCTATAGAAAGAAATGTGTATGATCTTTAAATTAATCATTCCAGAGCAGCTCACGCAATTATATTAAGATTCTAAGACTCCTGTTACAAAAGTGGACAATTTATCCTAACAGCCATTCTTTTGAAAAATGACTTGAAATAGATCCTTTTTTAGTACTTAAAATCTCCATGTTCTCCTACCACAATGAAGAAAATTATACAGACACAAAAATTTTGGTTTTATGCTTTGACCAAATATCAAGAACAAAAAACGCCCCAG
Organism: Pachycephala philippinensis; assembly: GCA_013397055.1. NCBI lineage: Eukaryota > Metazoa > Chordata > Aves > Passeriformes > Pachycephala > Pachycephala philippinensis. Next base: position 269,241 of record VWZT01001214.1, read on the forward strand.
CCTGTAATAGCTTCAAATTCACCAAACTACATTAAAACACATTAAAGGGAAAGATAATTTAAATGAAATTTCAGTACAGTTCTTCACTGTACATTGTATTCAGCACAAATATTTCACTCAATTGCATTTGTTTACTCACTGATCCAGAAAAGGATGTCTCAATGTGTAAAGGCAAATGAAATAAAGCAACTCCATTGTTACACAGCAGAATCTGGCCTTCACACAATCACAATGACCTACTTCACATTTAAAATATTCTGAACACAGATTCTGAACAATATTTGTCTCAGCAAAATGCTGCAACTAATCCTAAACTGAATCTTTAAAGATATTAAGAATAACTTGGGAATCATCAACATCCATTCCTTTCATGTCTCTTCAGTAGTAATTAAAAAAAAGAAGTATATTGTCTAAATACAGAATGAATGAGTGTTTCTCCCCTGTAACTAAAAGTAGAACCAAAACCTGTCAACAACATTCTTATTTGCTATCATTATCCTGACAAAACAGGGATATCTCTGTTGTCAAAATGGCAACGTTCATGAACATTTTTGTTCATGTTTTGTAGTGCCCAGGATGGGGTGCTGGGGGTGGGGAGGGAAAGGGCAGTTTGTTCTTCAAGCCACCATCCAGGTGGTCTCTTAGCAGCACGTTGGCTCAAGCAGGCATTCCAGCCTCAAATCATTTTGTGAGTGCTTCTGTGCATGCTAAACAAATCCTGCCTTCCTCTCCCAACTCCATCACCCAGCATCTTTCAATCAACAAATTGCACTTTGGCATGAACAAAAGGTTTAAGATGGACTTCTGCCACCCTCCCAGTCCCAAGCTAAATGGCTGTGAACATATGCAGAGATTGTGCTGCTCATTTTTAGGGCTTTATGATGGCACACTTAATTGTAATAAAAGTGCAATTGATGGAAAGTGAGTTAGAGATTGAACAGGCAGTACAGCAGATGTACAAGGTCATTCAACAAGGACTACTCATTACTTCAAATTACCACCCATGAGGAGAATCCACAGAATATGCCAGGATGGAGCTCTTTCTCTGACACCTCATCTTTCAGTTTCATCCCAAAGGCCATCTTTGTTTCCTTTACGGATAGCGTTTCCCAATTAGAACCTGCTGCCTTAAGTTACAACGACTCAATTGCCATCTCTAATGCAATTCACACGTGTGAGGCTGCTCCTGCTGCTCCCATTCATTTTTACAAAGGTGATTGCTACAAATCCCACACAACAGTTTGCCTGTTCACAGACCTGTGTTTCTGCCCCATTTGACAGAGTGATGAAAGACAGATGCCTTGTTTAGTTTGAAATCACATTTGCATTCGATTTTCATTTATCTTTTACTTTCATAGCTCCTCGCTGAGCTACAGTCTGACAATATTTGTCAAGAAAAAATATCCCATAACTTGCTTAACAGTTTATAGGATTTGGCAGTGTTGGAGCTTTTTCCTGATTATCTGTCCTGGCATTCACAGAGAATTAGATGGAGACAGTCAGCTGGAGCACAACTTTGTTCATTCTTCTGGGAATCAGCAATATTTTACTGGAGATAGCTCATGATCTTTTTTATTGACTGCTGCCTCCCAAAAAGCCAACATCAGAACCTTCACACTTTTCAAGTGATTTCCCAGTGAGCTGGAAGGGAAGCATTGCCCTTCCTATAGAGCAGAGATGGGTGAGATGGAGTTAACAAGGTATTCATTAAGGAATGCTCGTTCCAAGACCTCTTTAAATTTCATTTAATAGAAAGTCAGATTTCCTATCCAAAGAGTTCCTGCCTAAAGCAGAAGAAAAGGCCAGCAATTAGCTCAGCCCTCTGCAAGGCTGCCTTGCACTGTGGCCTTGTCTCACTGAATTCTTACCAGGAGGAAGGGGCCACATGTCCTGTCCACCCCTTCAGAGGATGCTTTTCTGACACCTTCTTGCCCTCCTTCCAAATCCTAGGCCTCTTTGCACTAAAAATTACTGTCAATAGTTTAAAGTAATTAATATTTAGTTACTATAAATACATATATATAAATAAAAATATTAACTATATTTTACTGTATTGGTCAGGAAATACCTCATAAAATAGGTACATTAGGCCCCTTCACCTTGTATTTTTGTGCTGGGATTTGGTGCAGAGTTGCTGATAAAGGAATAGAATAAATACCATATTTACATATAGGAAAATGATGACTCCTATTGATATCACCTTCAATTTACAGTCTCAAAACTGCTAATCTAAAAAAATGCCACGCAATGAAAAAGATAAAGCTGAACTAGAGATCAGTAGCAATGTTGTTATTTGCAAACACTATCAGCAGAGAATATCAACGTTTTTGTCAGGAGTACATCAAGAAAATTGATTCAAGTTGCTCTACTTTGAAATATTGTCCAATAGCTTTCAAACATGCTCATTAATTGTCCTGGCAAATACGAAAAAATACAGGTTTTTTTACTTCAAAATGTAAAAGAGAATGTGTAAGGAAATGATTTACTGGGTACATTTAGTAATGTAACTGATAACACTTATTCTGAATGGCTGCAGAACACCCAGAGCAGAGTAAACGTCTCTTGTTCATTTTCATGTCTTCCTGTTTCTCCAAAATCTGACATAAAATATATTTATTTACGAGTGGTCACCTATAAATCTAATGATAGGAACTGTTTCTTACAACCCAAAGTGCTGAGATAACATGTTTGTTTAACAAACTATTTTTATCGGTGTGCTGTGCACATCACTGTGCTGCCCCACCTTTACTAAATTCAAGTGCTACAGGGCCTTCAGGAGCATCAATCAGCCAGCAGATGCACTCACTGGAGGTTTTATTGTTTTTTAAAACGGAACACAGTGCACGGACTGCACGGCTGCCACAACTGATAAGAGCCCCTCGGTGCTGGACAAACCCAGCCTTATTTCGTTTTTCTGCCCTCATTCTTTGTCATTGTTTATCTCTTTCTTGCAACACCTAGTTTTTGTAGTTGACAAATACAACTTGTAATATTCATGTTTTTCTGAAAAATGTTAATTTCACAGTGCAAAAGTATTTCTTTTCCCCCTCCCCATAAATCCAACCTGCAATCATTTCAAAAGGCATGTGGCTCTCACAGCACTACCACGGCTTTTGGGTTCTAAGAAGCTGTCTGCTCAAAAAATGGCTAGAAACAGTGGTGGCAGTAGTAAAATACTGCAAGAACACACCATTTGAATGGGAAATATTTGGAATCTATGAGCATTGATAAGGCTCCTGTACAAGACTTTGAATCATTTAAGAAGAGAAAAAACCCTTTGTTTTGCTTTGTTTTTCAGAGAGTACACCCCATGCACTTCACAAAAAGACATTAAACATTTCTCAGATTAAAAGAAAGTTATTAAATTATTGCAAATAAAAAACTGACTGTAAAGTCAGAGATGTCAGTACTGTAATTTAATTTAATTTTAATAGACAGACACCCTGACTGTTACCAGTAAAGCACCAGGTCTGATAGAAGTCATAGAACCCCAGAATGATACTGGTTGAGAGACCTCTAAAGATCATATAGTTCCTACCCAGGGACAGGTTCCACTAGATTTGGTGGGATGCCGTGGATGAAGACAAAACACTTCCAGAAATGGTCCATTGGCATTGAAGTTGAACTGTGCTGATGGATCAGTCAGAACTCAAAGTGCTGACCTTTGCACCACCCTTGTTTTCCACCTTAATATGAGTTCAGCCTCAAGTTCTGATACCTCTAATCTTAAGAAAGCAATACAGTCACTACATTTTTAAAAAGGGAAAACTTCCCTACATTAGCAACTGAGTAAATGAAATATTATTTCTACTTAATTTATTGATTAGTTTTCTTAATGCTCTCAAATTTCCACTCTCCCGTGTCAATTCCAACTGAGGAAGGTATCAATAGTTAATGAAAAAAAAAGTTCTAAATCTGACTCTAAATTGGAGTAGGAAAGGCTTTTCTAGGATTTTATAAAGAAACCTTTACTAATGCAGCGGTACTGCTACTACTGAATTGTCTTCAATAAATGTATTATTTTGCTTAAAAAATGTATGTAGGTTATTCAGCTATTTATAACTTTGTTTCCACTTTTACCCACAGAATATTCAATTTGGAGGACACTACAAATATTAATGGAAAATTGACACAGGTAGCTCAATTTGTGTATGGATAATCATTAAATCAATATCTACACAGCTTGAATGAAATTGATGCAACTCTGAGCACAATGAAAGGGTTTTTTACAAAGAGTAGAGAAAAACATCACTCTATATCTGTGAAACTTCAAGGTAAGAAACTCAATCATCTCAGCAAAGGGCTGGATGTTCGGTGTACTGGAGCCCACAGTTCATAAAACCTTGTATTTCAAATTTAGATTAACTTCTTTTACAGAATATCGAATTCTTATTTGCTTAGGGGCATCTCTTTAATATCATAAAGAATGTTAGTAGGAGTTAATAGAAGAAATTCTGAATCACCAGCACTGAAGAAAATTGGATCCTGGCAGGTGTATTGAATAATAAGATGATGAGGACATAGGAACTGGACAAAGCTTTATGCAGCTACTACCATGCCCAGGTAATGCTAAATTCGTAAGAGACGAAGATCAGAAAAGTCTTTCAAAAATTAATTAATCAACCTTCACACCACTGAGATAATACCTTCTTTCAAATGTTTTATCATGGTTTTTTTTGACAGCTTCTGCTTGCACAAATCATCACCTTAATTTCAGCTACCCCACAGCATAAGTGAACCATGTGCGCTTCACTGTTTCAGAAGACATTTTCCAAACCCTTTTTTCATGTTGCCTATATATATTCCACCAGGACATTTAAAACTCAGGAGTGCTCTGCATGAGACTTCTCTCTCCTCTTTCACCAAGCCTGAAGGGAAAGTTTCCGAGCAGTGTCAAAATAATGGCATCCATTAGGGAGGAACACTGGGAAGGAGAGGGAGAGACGAGCACACGTGGTGTGTACTACTGGGATCTGTGGTGTAAAGAGAGAGCAGACTAAACAATTTAACTCTGTCAGATGGAGAAAAGTTAGCAAAAAGAAATGAGAAAGGGAGTGGTAAGACTGAGAAATGAAAAGCACTTTTTGGATCAGATCTGTACAGAGAGAAAATTTCCATAGGCCAATGATCAACCACAGCCTGCTACAGCTGGAGCTCCACCAGGACACATGTGGGTTTCCAGAGGAGTGACCAGTCCCTAAAGGGCTTTAAGGCCTGCTCAGAAAGCCAGAAATCAGCTCTCTCACAGTTCATGGGCCACTAAATCTCCTGCCTGGCAGAGCAGGAGGGCTACCACAAGGGCTGCTGGGCGAAATGGACCCACAGCAATGCAGAATAAGTGAGACACCTACAGGCAATTTCCTTGGGTTCTCCTGGCAACAAGATGTCTTCTGATTCCAGCCCTGTGTCAAAAAGGAATCCAAAACCTGGAGGGAGCTTCTGTAATTACCTGGTGGCCAGCTCCTGTTTGTCCTCTGCCATGTGGCACACAATCCACGTCTCCTGATCGGTCACGCAGTTTGGTGTGTGGCTCTCAGGGTCTCATGGGACACTGATTCAGTGAGCAAACATCCTAAGTTCTATTTTCAGCAGCCATTCAACACTTTAAATGTGTGTTCCAGCACCCATTAGAAGGACACTCAAGGCTGCACTGCATTTTGGAGACTCCTCGGCTTTCAGTCAAGTGTTGTATTTGGAGAGCAAACAGGAGTGAAGTGGAACCAGCTCCACATCAAGTTCATGGTGCTGCTTAGAATTTTCTGTTCAGCTCAGACAGTTTCCATTCAAGTTCCCACTGCTCTCATGCCCCATGCAACTGTGGACCACAGCTCTAATAATTAGGTGCTGAATAAATGTCAAAAACTGCTATCTGATATTTCTGTAATACACACTGCATTAGTATGTGCCATGATTGCTTTCTGTTGCTTTCCCATCACACAGCGTGGTGGTGCATAAAGGCTTTCATCCCCAGAGAGCTTTTCCTCACAAAAAGTGCTGAGACACTGTAAATCTATCCAAAACAGTGCTGCTATCTTGGACTTTGATACACCCAGCTACTCAGTAAAAAGGCAAATTGGAATACACTATGAAAGAAAAAAAAATACACTCAATTCTGAGTTGATTCAGTGTTGATGTGTCTGAAAAAAGTTAGGTAGCAAAGCACTTCAAAGATCACTCTTTCAATAAAAAAAAACTACCTTAAAACTTGACATTTCCAAAATGATGAATCTTGGATTGAATCATGTGAAATGTCAAAATGAAGAGAAAAAGGAAAATCAATAGCTGTGCAGATGAAGCAATGTGAGGTCAATCACACTGAACTGCTAGTGCCAGCCACCCATGTCTTTTTAATAGCAGTATTTTCAAAGTCCACAAAACCTGAAAGACACTAGAGATTAATTTTCTAGACTGAATGCCCTCTTAACAATAAAATTATTACACATCTTGTTTTTAGAGACTGGAGCAGGGGCATAATAAAATTGCTAATAAGTCATCATACTTATTACTAATAAAATTAATTAATTAATTAAATTTCCAAAAAGGTTTTTAGTGTATTCTTAGGATTAGTTTATCAACATTATCCTCAGAATTTCATGTTATATAAATTTTCCTTTAAATCTGATACCTTTTTCCTGCGGGGTAACTGAAAGTTTTAATCAGAGGAGGGAAAAAAAAAAGGCTAAGAAATCATCACTGCTTTTGAAATTTGTCCTGAGCCAGCTGCTGACCCTTTTGTGACAAAACCCAGTGTTTTCCTGTGAAATTCATAGTTGTGTCATAAATACACTTGGGTGTGTCCTGATGGAGTTGGCCTCTCATTCCCAGGCTGTGTGGGAAGCTGATGGTGGCTGTCAGAACAGAGGTGCCCAAAAGCACAAAATATCAGTACCCTCTATATTACATTTCAGTCTGCATCATTATGAAGTAAAGTTAGGGCATTTCATTTTCTCCCACGTACTAAATGTTAATTTTTTTCTGAATTTATTTCTGAAATGGAACACCTCGGACTAGCCAGAGAGGGACTTGTTGAATACTGGCAGGTACCTGTACGTAAAAGAGGATAATCACCAAGTAGGATTGCTGTTGTTGTTGTTCCTTGTTGTTCTAGGAAATGTAATGATTTTCCTATTACCTATAATCACTGGTTTTATTTAGGTTTAAAAGGTTTCTCAATTAAAATATAGCCTAGACATGGAATATTAGCACAACTGTTTTTATTGCAGCACTACTCACATAAAAAGGTAAAATAAACGTGTGCTGGAACTGGATTACTCCTGGATAATTCTTTCAGAGGGGAATGAGAAGAGAGAATCTTTTGTTTCTTTTTTTTTTTTCAATCTTATCAGTGGAAAAGAAGGTTTATTTGAGGAGAAAGAAAAAAGAAGGGTATTTCAGAGCAAAGAGGATGTCTGAACTGATATTAGAAAGTAGACTTATAATGACTGATGTTAGAGATTAGTGCTGAAAGATTAATGGCATTAATTCATAAAACCATCCCTAAACCTCTCTAGTCCTTCTAGGACCATATAAAATCATCTATTTTTACAGCCTGAGATGTTTTAGAGCTTTAAGATGGAGACAAAAATGGAGACTCAATCTAAAAAACAGTTAGTGCTGGTAAAAAAAAACTAACTGCGAAGCTTTTCTTTTAAGTCTTCCTACAATATTTCCTACAATATTTATTATCTTCTACTGCTGTGTAAAGAGGAAGTTGGGGGAAAACCTTACTTCAAAGGATATGAGTATGTTTTTTTTCATTTTAAGACTTTTTTACAGCTGGGAAAAAAAAATCAGGTAGCCTTTGAAATGAGATTTTTTCACTCCACCACCCAGTGCAGAGCTAAGGTAAATGTGGTGTTGAACTGCACCAGCCTGGATCAGTTCTCTCTGTAATTACTAAGCAGACAAGGGCATTTCAGAGCATGACTGATGGTTTGCTGTTTCTCCAAATCTGGCAGCAATCTTATTCAACTGGAAGTGGCCAAGAGAAGCAAATAATGTAATATTTATTGGTTTTGATAAGCTGATGGTTAAAGAGCTTCTTCAAAAGTCTTGGCTTTTGCCAAGGCAACACCTTCAAAAACCTTCATGCCTTTGAAGGAGATGGAGAAATGCCCCAGTTTCCCTTTCTGGCATTGGCAAGTGTACAGAAAAGCAAATATGAACTGCTTTATTCCTAACAGCTTAGATTTAGTAATGTGACTGTGATCCATGACATCCAAATGATAAAAATCTACAAAGATGGTGCAATGCAGAAGAAAACACATAATTTAGCTCTGCCCTCATGTGAATATTAATGCTTGGAAATCACAAAGTGACCAAGGAGGGGGAATGCTGCTTCCTGTCTGAGAGCTCAGAAGAATGCCTTAAAATCATGTTATGAGTGAATGATTTTTTTTTTTTCCTGTCAAAGACAGGAATTCCTCTTTATCTACCAAATCTAGAAAAGTGATGTTTTCAATAACCTCAGCTACAAAGTACTCTCCTAGACAGGCTCTTCCTTTCTACATAAAGGACACAGAGCTCTTGTATTTACTGCAATGATCATTTTTCAGGTATGGGGCTCACAGTAACTTTTAAGATTGTTCTCAGGTTTATATTTGACCTATTTGGAAATCTTAACTTTCCTATTTAAACCAAAGTCTGAAAGCAAAAAAGCATTAGAAATGCTGTTACTAAGAACTACTCGTTCCTTTTCTGCTTATAGACTAGAAATGTTTTGGGACCCTCCTACTCCTATAGTCTAAATATGTACCAGATGTTTGTGAAAAAAAATCTGCTAATCAGTCTAATTAAACCCATAGATTTTATTGCATATTTTAGCATTTCGCCACTGGTCTGTAAAATCAAATTGCAAATGCTGTTTACATGAGCCTCAAGTCAAATGCAAGCAAAAAAGCTAATTCAAATAGGGTGAATTTTCGTTTTATTATAAAAATGTATCTTGCAGATGCTTGCTACTTCTACCTAAATTTAGAGTACTTGGATAACCCTCTTCAGGATTATTGTTAGCATCAGACTTTAGGAAAAAAGACCTCCATGGTCTGCCATATATACCTTGTCAGCATCTCCTCAGAAACTTCTGACCTAATGGTCAATCCCAATCCAGCTGGACACAGAAACTGGGAACAATTTGGAATGGAAAGGACTTTGGAGGGCACCTGGTCCAGCCTTTTGCTCAAAGCAGGGCCCAGTTGCATCTGGGCTTTGTCCATCAAATTTTGAGTATCTCCCAAGATAGGACAGAAGTCTGCAGTGAGTCAAGTTTCCAGAAGCATGAAGTATTTCAGCAGATTAGAAAACTTTTCTTGCCATACTTTCCTGAATAAAAGGGTGCTCTCAGCCCTTATGAAACACCACACAATTCTCACAGGAGTGTCTGGGACCTGAAACCACAGCTCATGGGATTTCTCTGGGTTTATTGGTTTCAGAACCAGCTGTTCTGCTGAACAGAACCTCACAAAAATCTGACACAACTTTCTAACATCTACATCATAGCCAATTATAATAATACATTAGCACTAAAGCATCCCCTTAAAAATGCTAAATTATGTTAATCTAATAAGTACAGAGGTAAATGATTATTGATTGTGAATGAAATTATACCACAGAATTAGCCTGGAAAATACGTTTAATGAGCCTAAGTTTTCCATCACTACATACAGAAAGAAGAAGTTTTACAACAGGTCAGTAGCTGAGACTATGAGGTTTGGTTCTTCCCTGTGATCTGGAGCTGGGCTCTTTGCCCACGTTTTGTTTATTCTATTTCTCAGTGTAAAGAAAAGTATTTAAACAAATAGGATTAACAGAAATCTTAGTCTCAGTAAGAACATCAAGTGATCTAAAGATCCATTTCTCTCCAAAACTGCCACCCAACAACTTTTAATTTGGTCCTAAAGTTTGCTGAGTGCTCAACAGCCCAGTTGAGTGAGTTAAGCACTGCTAAACCTATCAGTCAAGCAACCATAAATCAACTCTCTGGAAAAAGAGATTGATTAAGAATCATGTAGTTTTGTAAAAAAACAACCCAAAATCTTTTAAGCAGCACTGCTAGGATTTGATTAAATCTGTGCTCACTGATTAAGGTAAGCTTTTTGCACTGACTTGCATCTCCAAGTCTGTTGGCTGTTTTAGCCTCTCTCCACAGGGTTCCTCACGCCAGGAACTTTGCCATTCCTTGACCTGAGAGTGAGGTAGTGCAAACACACAGGCACAGCCTGGAGAGCTTCAGTTTCTGGTCATGTGTCATCCTGGATGTCACGGAGCTGCCTCAAACATTTTCCCCATGGCACATTTCCCACCAGATACAGATTCCCTAGAATACAGATTTAATCCTTATGTGGGAGGAGACCTCAGGCTGATTAACTAGGTATCATTAAAAACCTCCACTGATCAGAATAGCTGTCAGGAGCACTTTGGAGAAAAGATAAATTGTCTGAATAGTCCAAATTTAGGTTCAAGCAGTTAACAGTTCAGTAAATACGATGCTGCCATTGCTTGTGACAGACTAGACTTTGGTTTAAGCTAAAACCACGGAGGTCTCTGGACTCAGCTCAGCCCTTGGTGAACTGTAACTAACGCAGATTATCACAGCAACTACCTCAGGTGCAGGTGATTGGTTCTCTAATTTGTTTTAGCTTTTGCTTGGCTCTGTGATGATGTGGTGCAGGACACTGTGTTATATACACACAGTCAGTTACTAACTGTTATTTTATGTTGAATGAACCATCCAGGACCAAAGAATTAACCACAGCACAAAGGAACACAGGCCCAGGATGACAGCACACACCTTCAAAGTGTAGTCACAGGATGACACCAGAAACCCTAGGGCTATGAGCAACTCAGTAATCATCAATTACCACCATAAAAGGAAGGCAAATTTTGGAGCTGGGTAAAACCATTTCTAAAAGTTTTAATAAAAAAGTAAAATAAAACACAAAAGTGAAGAAAAAGTAGCTAACACACCTTAAATGCCCACCTCACTGGGCCCAATTTGACTTAATGTCTTCATTAACAATTGAGACAATGGGATGAAATAAACTCTCACCAAATTTGTGGTCATTACCAAATCTGCAGGAGTGACTGATACACGGAGGGAAAGAGCTGCTAAAGCCTGGGAAGGCTCAGGGAGGTGTTACTGCTGTCTATAAATACCACATAGGATGGTTTAGAGATGAAGCTGACTGTTCTCAGAGGTGAACAGCAAGATGAGAAGTGAAGGCTGCAGCCATTCCATTTTGATTAGATATAAAGAAATATGTTTTGCTCCTTTTAAATGATTAAATACTGCAGTAGGTTGTCTGGAGAGACTGTGGACAATTCTTGGAGACATTCAAAACTCAAATATAAAAGGCCTTGAGCAACCTGATCTTATTTGACATGTTTTGATTTGAATCTGACAATGCATAGATACCTTATCTGACCTAAATGATTCTATGATTACATTATTTCAACAATTATGATACAACCTAGTAAGTTGGTAATATTATATATGTATTGCTATCACAGGTAACCGTATATTAAATTATGTTAAGAAGGTAAGATTGCAGAGTAAAACATTCAAAATTTAGAAGAGTTTAGAATTATGGCTTGCCATTAACTAATTAAATACTATGCATTTAAACCACGACACAATCCTTAATTACATGCATGAATCCATTATTCCACCACTTCAGTTACCAAATGGGATGAATCATATTCAGTGAATAGAAAGTAATTCAATATTTCTTATCTTCAACCAACATGGTCCCAGATCATATTTGCTGTTGGCTCTAAAAAGCCACGTTCCCATTTTAGAAATCTGTAAATGTAATACCAAGACATAGTGTCAAAATAGTCTTTGTGAGGTGAATTACTTTCTACATTTAACAGGGAGAAAAAAAAAAAAGGCAAGGATTTAAAAGCTATTTTTCTTTAAATGTGTATGCTGCCTTTGGCATAGCAAAATCTATGCTGTGATGGGGTGTCCTGTAAGTTTCCATTCCAAAATATATCAGAAAAAAAATCATAATCCGTGGGTTTATGGCATGTTAAACCAGTACCACATATCACCCGTTATTCCTAGGTTTTGGCAATACCAGTCCAACACCAGAGCCTAATTTCATGCCTCAATTTATTCTTGATGAAACGGGTGGAATTGGAACAGTTGATAATGGGAATTACAAGAGAATACCCTGCTTTTTCATACTCATATGTCATAATAACCCCCTTCCTTTGTTAAAAGAGAAACATGCAGTGTTCAGCAGCACTGATCTAATAAAAGACACCCAAACAGCAATTCAGCCACGGCACACATATTCTCTGGTGATATAACCACAGTGTGTGAGGGAAGGTTTTGGGCTAAAAAGCATGAAATGCTGACAAACCACCTGCTGAGATGAAAGGGGAAGAGCAGGGGAGCTCCAGACAAAGAGAAAATTAACAGAAGACAACAAGCAGAGAAAGCACAGAGCAGCAGATCCAGCTGAGGGGGAGGATGGGGAGTAGGTGCACTGGCTGATTGGGAAAAAGAAGCTCAGAGGCATCTGAAGATGGGAATTTTTTCTCATTTTTTATCAACTACAGGACGAAAAGAATAAAAAATACTATTTTGATGACGTGTCAGAATAGCACCTAGATTAAAAACGCACTTAAAAATTTCTTCTGCTTCAAGTATTAAATAAAGTTTAAGACTGTAAAACTCAAGATAGCAAAACATAGTCTTCAGATAGTACAAGTCCCAAAGATTAAAAAAAAAAATTGTTTACAAGTCAAGGAGGACATGGCCCTACATGCATCTCACCTTTGCATGGCATTTGGCGTGCATTTAATTAAGAGCACATTTTGAACAAGAAGATTGCATCAAGAACATAAGTTCATAGAAATCAGAGATATCTCAACTCATACATTATGGAGACAAAACCACAGGTATTTTCCTTCTTTTTTTTTTTTTTNAATTTAAAATTTGCTTCAGTTAGTGACATTCACACTGTAACAGCTCAATGAAGATCTTACACAAAATGTTAGCAAATGCCACTGCACTGCCTGTAGAGAATAAGGGGCTTATTGACACCGCAGCTTCCAGCATAAAATGTCATGATTGCAGTATTGACTAACAGCATATCAAAATAAACATCTGAAAGTCGAGGTAATGCTTGAAAACAATCATCCTGAACCACCAGCTCTGCACTTAAACAACAAAAAACGCCCATGCCTACCTCCTGGAGCATTTTAAGATATAAACTAGAAATTCTGTTCAAGTGGTTGAGGCATAACATAAAGACTCTATCAATTTAGCCTTCTGTCTTAGGCAATTTAGCTCTTGACATTTGTCTCATTATTTGTGCTCTGTATCTTCAGTATGTATCATTCTGTGGGCATGGCAGCAAAGAGTACTTCATTTTACTTTATCAGATATACTTGAGAAATTGTCTTGGGAACAGCTTTAACAGTGAAGCAACGTGCAAAACAATAACTTGCCTCTGCTACTGATTACTAAAACAGCACTGAAGTGTTTATAAAAATAAAGGTCATTCAGCAGCAGCAAAATCCACCCTATTTACCTTATTTGTATTGTAGGTGCCATAGGAAAAAAATAAGCAAGCCACATTAGAATGACTGTCTGATGTTCTTCTCTCATGAGGGATTCAAATACACTGATGCTCTTGCTTTGTCAGGCTTCCCACTGACACCAGTGCCAGGAATTAATTTGTCCAGCAGAATAAAAGTCCTTAACAGGAATGGGTTAACAGGAACAGGGTTTGGCCAGAGTCTTTCACAGTAATATTTGGACACATCTTTAGCACATGATGGGTGTATGAAATGCCTTCCTGAGGTTAATCTGGTCTCTCCATCCGTTCTATTACTGAAGTAAAAGGAAATATGGATGGGAATGCAGGATTATTTATCAAGTTTTATTTCTTTAAAGCAATACCAAACAGCTCAATTTATGTTACACACCCACATGTGACTGTTTTCTATTCTGTTTCTGGGCTAAGGCATAGTAGGGTTTTTTTAACACCGAAGTCCTAAAGTGCATCTATATTAAAACAATACTTAGACTCTTCATTGGCTAACTGTTTCAAACAGTTCTTTTGGACTTAGAAGTAAAAATGTTAACTGCTGCACTAAAAGCTTTCAGCTCAGCTCTGAAGTGCAGCCTTAGCTGCCAGAGAAGGGGAAGGAAGCATAATGCAGGGTCAGATTTTAAACAGAGTTCTGGAGGTTTGTGGTGTCACTGCAAGTGAAATCTCCCTTGCCTCATGCCTCTGTGCCTCAGCTTTTCCACTGATCTGCAAACCTGAGACAAGCACAGCTTGCACCACAAAAATTCAGTAGTGAATGAAGACTGATCAGTGGACAACGTGGGGACGTCCCAGCCATATGGCATCTGCTGCAGGTGCATTCTCTAGGGAGCTGGGCAGGAAAAAACCCAGGACAAAATCTTCTTTTTTGGAAATGGGATCCACACTTTTGGAAACTGACTCTGACAATATTAAAACTAAATAATTGAAGTCTGTGTCTCCAAGTGTGGTGTGCAGGCTTTTTTCTTCCTGAAGAGTTCATGCTGTCCTCTAAATAATCAGCTTTTTATAACTTCTGGGACACTCACAGGTACCTGGATATTTGTGCAGGTTAAATATGGGCAGATTTTCATGCTGTCTGCAAGAACAGGAGCTCAAGTCAGCCCTGGTTCTGTCTCCTGCCTATAAAAACACGTTATTCGAGGTCAAGTACCATAAAATTGCTCAGCTGCTTGTGACAGACTGAAGCTGCAGTCCAGTAGTCTTCATCCTGCTCAAAGCAGAGAATTTTTCTCTTTGCTCAGGCTGGTCCATAAGCCACAGCACATTTTAAAGTGGCTTGAATAAGTTTCCATATAGTAATAACTGTAAATGGTATCAGACATGCTCTAGAATTGGTGCCCCACAAACCTTTCCTCGTGGCCTGGCCTTTGCTTGTTGTGCCACTCTCCATTCCTGCTGCAGCTGACAGTAAATAAACTTCTCAGTTTAGCTGCTGAAGCACTGTGAACATGCCCTAATTTCCAGGAATCATTTGCTTTCTTTTATGGCAGATGTATTTTGTGGCAGATATAGGCACATTGAGTTGGGTCAAACAGTCAAGTATGAATTAAATTACTTTTTTTTTCTTTCCCTGACATCAATAGCTAACCCAGTTTTAATCTGAATAGAGATATCAGCAGTTTTCCAGTTACTACACGGAAGAAACATGAAACACTAATTCTTTCTTTTCATTTTTTTTTTCAAATGAGAGAGGTATCCCTTTCTCATTGCCTAAAAGAAGATCCTCCATCAAAGTTACTGTCTCTTACTGTGAAAGGACACAGATTTTTTAGTTGGAATTTAATCTCAACTCACCTTGGATAATTCCTTGGAAAGGATTACAGGAAACAAACCTCATTAGGTAGGCAGTAATAATGAAATAGGAAAGGTAGGATCTCAAACCAGAGTAAACCCCATTAAAATTTATGCTCCTTTACACCCCTGAAAAAAGACAGATATTATAAATTGATATGGTAAGGAGGAAAATTTAAAAAATAGATTGTTTTTTTACTATTGTAAATATGTTTTTGCATCTACAAGGTAGAGTTTCACTTGTTCAAAAACCTGAACTTTTAAAAACAAAAAAAGCATTCTGGAGAAGATTCCAGGTACTTTCAAACTACGGACTTAACATTTTTTCCCTCAGCTCCTGGGAAAAAGCCTCTGTTGAACAATTTTCTGACTTTGCCTGGGTCTGATGACAGGACTGACTTTTAATGCTCAAAGGGAAACTGCAAATCAGCTCCTTCTACAGAGGGTGAAAATTAACCAGCAGCAGTGAGAAAAGCAAATTCTGGCTACATGGCAATCTGCTGCCTTATGAAAACTAATAAATAAACCTCACACCTGCCATATAATTGTTCCTGAAAGCTAAAGATCTTGTCAGCAGGGAACTTAGGTGCCCAGAGAAACCCTCTGCACCCTCAGATGTCTGCTGCTTTTATCTCCAAGGATGGAGACTCCACTTCTCTGGGCAACCTGTGCCTGAGCTTGGTCAGACTCACAGTAAAAAAGTATTTTAATGTTCAGACAGCACCTCCTGTGTTCCAGTGTGTGCCCACCAACCCTTGTCCTCTCCCTGGGCAGCACTGAAAAGAGCCTGGCTCATTCTTCTTTGCACCCTCCCTTCAGGTATTTTCAATCTGCATTTATTTTTCATCCTATGGAACAGCCTATCTTAACTCAGCAAATGCAGATAACAATTTGAGCATCATTATACCTCATCCTGAGGAAAACAGGCTACTAAATGAGAGCCAGAATGGGTTCTGATGACTCATTTGGCCCCCACTACATTTCCCCAATGTATTTTTAAAGCCTCACATTTTAACTCACAAAAAAGAAGTAAGTTTGAATGCCAATACTATTAAACTTGAAAGAATTTTGCTTGCAAGGAAACTGTTTAATTAATATGAATAGAAAAGAAGCAGAGATGTGGATTTTTAACTAAATTACTAATAAATGAGAAGTACAGATTAACTGGAAAGTAAACACTGGGAGAGCAAAATTCTATCTCCATTACAAGTTGCAGCTCAATTAACTCCATCAGTATTGCCTGTGTATAACAGAACTAAACTGACTGGTGTGCAATTCCAAAGCAAGATACCACTTCCTTTCTTTCCTCCCACCCAGAAACATGTGCTAGAAGGGAAAAGACAAAATTAATTGCATAACTGAACAGGATGCCTATGATCTATTCATTGAGCCCGCAATGTTAAATACACGTGGGCTTCATTTATATTTTATTCTGAGTAAGTCAGCGGCGCTGATCACAAAATGTATTTATTTCCTTGAATTGTCAACAGAATTTAAGTCTCACGCAGTGCTGGATCACTAAATGAATGTGAAACTGGATCAGTATAACTTAGAGTGCTCTTTGCCCAAATAATGCTAAAAGTGAAATGTTTTTCTTCACTTGTAGCACTGCTAAGAAGCTGTCTGCCTAGGTCACCTCACAAGAATGATTACTAAAGAATGAGCTCTTTAACTCCCTGGGGGTTATTCTATCTCAGAAAAATTGTTTTTTTGAAAAATTGGCCAGAAAATGCAATAAATATTTCACAATAATGTGTGTATAAAGTCAGTTACTTTATACACACATGTGGAATACTTTACTGTGCAACAGCAATTCAGCTAATTTCCAAATGTAGACAGGCTATTGCATGCTCTTCCCTTCAGGAGGATGAGGACACATCTTGCTTATCTCCCAAACCTTTCTCGGTCACTCACAAGAAGAAAGCTGAAGAACCTTGTACCTGAGGAACCCTCAGAGCAAGTGATGGAGTAATTGCCATGGGTCTCCCTGGAATGTTTGTTTTCATGGGCTTTGTAATCTGCTATTTTCTCAGAGATCAAAAGGGAAAAGGATACACCAAGAAGACAAATATTTACTCAGTTTTAAGGGAAAGGTGCCAGCTGTGTTGTGTTGGCCCTTTATTCCCTACCGGTTCTGTTCTGGTTTTTATTTTTAATTTATAGCCAGCGTTGGGTACAACCTCCACAGCAGATGTTTATTTTGAATATTTATGTAACTTGCATCTTGCGAGGGAGGAGAGGAAGGAAGTTGCCTCGTAACCCCCTTGAAGGGAGCTGCTTTTTGTCCTGTCACTTTTCTTTCCTTCCTGTGAAGTGCTCATTTGTTGCTTTACCTGAGAAGGATTTGTCAGCCCGGAGAGTTTCGTGTAATGCCAACTCTCCGAGCTCTCTGAAGTACGTCATTATCCGAGGCAGCGCTTCACCAGCAAGGAGCTTGTTTACTGCACATCCACTGGCAGGTTCTCGCACATATTCTGCTCTGACAGCATCCATTCCCTCACCTCTGATCATGCCCTGACACTTCACCACATTCGGGAACAACAAGGAGCTGCTGCCCAGCACTGATTATTGAGTTGGCCAGATGAGACATCAAAAGGATTTCAGCACAGGAGAGACACCAGCTGCGGTCTTGGCAAACAAAGGGAGATTTTCCCAGCCTTAGCGCCTCTGAAAAGATTATAAACACTCAGGTCTGAAATGTAGGAGAATTTGAGCCTAAATGGCAGGAGAGAACACACTGCTTTCAGTCCTTACAAAGCTACAGGTTACTGCTGATATTTTTTCTTATACGACCAGACCCTCTTCACTTACTTGGTAAAACGGAGTGTGGAAATTTCTAACACAGAGAGCTATAGTAAGCATTTAAACAAATAACATTAGGTTTGAGTCACAGATTTCCTTGAACTGAGTCTAAATGAATATGTGTATGAAATTTAATGGAAATATTTAATATTTAAAGAGTTATGATTTCTGGACTAATGATTATATAATATTATTAGCATCCTGTTGTGTGAGGCTTTCAGTTCATATAATTAGAAGATTACTCTAGCAAGAACTTAAGAGTAGAAATGCATTCATATGAGGCAACTAAATTAAAATTATAAATCTGGGTAAGTTTATACATCTTACCTCAGCAGCTTTGTAAAATTTACATGCTTCAGACACACCTTCATAATACTGGAAAATCAAACTCAAGAAGTTTTCCCAGCAGTGGCTGCAATGACAAAAAACTTCTCACCAGCAAAATGCATCCCTCTTCTTTCTCCTCATTCTCATTCTAGGGAAGTCCTTCACCCTCTCCCCTTATCTTCCTCCCACTTTTTCACCATTTAATACCTTCACATAATTGTGATTTTTTTTCCCCAAAACCTGTCATGCTCCATTCATGACACACATGCATTCATTCCTGCGTCATTGTAACATTACAAAAAGAGGCAGAAGAGAAAACCTACTAGCTGAAGATTGCTCTGAGAGGGACAATGTCAGCTTACATTGTGTTTTG
Organism: Pachycephala philippinensis; assembly: GCA_013397055.1. Lineage (NCBI taxonomy): Eukaryota > Metazoa > Chordata > Aves > Passeriformes > Pachycephala > Pachycephala philippinensis. The sequence goes on from VWZT01001214.1 coordinate 288,099, forward strand.
GGTTTCTTCAGGACTGCTACAGCAGCTCTACCAGCACACAGCCTGGGAATTGTAGCAGCATTCTCTGTGCTCACACCTCCCCTCCCACCCTGTGATGGACTGAACAGCAAGGCAAGGGCTTCAGAGCTCTCATTCCACATCCTGTGCCAACGCTCAAAATTTCTGTGGATCTCACAGTCTTTTAAAATCCCTATTTCCTATCTTTTTAAGAGGATACAACGATCATCAGTCACACAGAGAGAGAGGAAGAGGGGAACAAGATGAGATCTATCCAAGCACTCTGAGACTCCAGTGCTCCTGGTTTTGCTCTACAGTGAAATGTCAGTGTGGTACTGATTCCCCACAGCCCTTGAGCTGCTGAGGCAGAGGAGCTCTGAAGACTCACGTGGTCCCAGAATAAAGCCAGGCCTTTGGTAACATCCTCCATTTTTAGTCACTAGACCGTACTTCGTTAATGCTATTTTCCTGCTGTTGTATTTTCAGTGCTTTAATGCAAGACCCGTTCTGTGAGATGTTCACAAAGACATTTAACAAACTGGTGTCTCTGGAACTCAGGCTTCGCTCTTGGTGGTGAAGATCAACACCCCCTATTCTGTCAGTAAGGTTTTTATCCACTAAATGAACCCAGAGTGTTTCACTTCATCCTTCCTTTCACCCCTTTGGACATACAGCTGGAATGCTGACTTACCCACGAGACTGGACTAACATCATTTTATCCCCAGAGGAAATGTACTATTGACCAAGAACGGTAGGGGAACGAGTGAGGGAAGCTCATCTTCATTTCATTAAAGTATTCAGAATTCTTTTTTTTTCAGGTAGAGTTAATTTCCATGCAAATTAAGTGGGATATGCAAAACTATTCATAATAAATCTGAATAAGACACCAGGAACTTATGAAAAGATCTGTAATTCTGTGAAAGCCTTTATCTTTCTTGTCAAAGTCTAAGTGGTCCAGCACACTGGAAGCCTTCAGAAAAATGCCCTGTTGATGCAGTTCTTCATCCTCCCTCTGAACAGCCACCTGGCAATGATTCAGGGGTTTCTCTGCTGTTCAACCCTTTGGTTTTATGCCTCTTCTAGATGCCTCTTTTACGCCAGACTACCCTGAGGTTCTCACTACTAGAAAGGCAGTTTCTCAGTAATTGTATTTTCATTTGCCACTTCCTACCCTCAGATAATTTTGAATAATTTTTCACAGCAGACCTTTCTGTTGTGATGACACATGTTATGTTTTTTTCTGTTCAAATGGAGAAAATTACTCTTCCCCACACTGTGGTGGAAATTTCACTGCTTTAGGAGTCCGTCCAGCTTAGAGGATAAGACTTGCTTAGAAAGCCTTCGAACTGCATTTTTGAACATTCAAATAAACTGTTCTCATAAACCAATTTCAAATCATCCTGTTTCTAGCCAGGGCTCACAGATATAAAGGTCAGGTACAATTGCTTCAAAACTCCCTGAATTTATCCAGACTTTATATGGCCTACTTATTGCTTAGAGGTGACTAATGTAGCACATTTTATAATGAACAGTGAGATAGAACTTAGCTCTTTGCAGAATCTGAAATACAAAGTTTTTGATCTGACAGGAACAAGATTTTTCTGAACTAGGTTTTTCTCCACTGATCTTAGTTGGAGTTCACCAGAGGGAACAGTACAGTGCTACTGCTTTAAAATCAATTTAGTTTAATTTTAAATCCACTAGGAATGATGAGATGTTTCCATAAAAATAACTCAGTGGTGATCTTTTAATCTTTTGTTCTGCTTTCAGTACTTATGACTATGTTAAAATGAACAGCCATTTGCAAGACAGGCGCCACTTTAATAATACCTGAAAATTATGGAACAGAATTGCATAAAATTTCTAAAGAACATGAAAAGATGTGCATTGACTTTTGAGCTATTTTTAAAATTGCTTGGTCTTAGTGAATTTGTTTTCTTGCCTAAGTCAGCACACACAGTGGAAGAAAAAGATGGGCTTAATGTCAATGAGGGGGTCTGGGGCAGGATGTTTGGCCCCAAGAGCAGCTGAGAGCAATCACAGAAGCTGTTCAGCCTGGCACAGGCTCAAACACCCTGTGCCTGCTCAGTGTGGCTGCCTGGCCAAGGAACAGCGTGGGCACAGGGCTTCCAGGACAAAGCACCTTAATAAAAAGGAGATTCCCAAAGGAGTTGTTCTGTTTATACCAAACTGCAACAAAAGGGAGAACAGGAATGAGAGAAATCAGCCATACTATATTTGTATTTGACAGAGATAGGCCACCTGTGTTGGTCACTTAAGTTATAAAGCCTACAATAGAGTCACCCAAAATGTCACTTTGAGGTCAGTAATAAGAGTTTGTTACTAACACAAATTCTGCTTTGGTAATAGAAGCAGAGGATGCTCTGAACTACAGCACTGTGATCCACTTAGTATCCTGCTCCATGCTATCACTCCTAAAAAAAATCTATTTATTTAGCGATTCTCAGCATCAGCTTTGAACAAAAGCTGCACACATGGACAGCTTGGAGAAATGTGCAGGACTTTGCAGAGCCTTTATCAGGTATCTGTAACATTTTTTTAAAGAATGGCATATTAGTGAGGCTGTTCCTTGAGGAGATACTGAGGCTTACTCATTGTTGAAATGTATCTTCTGTAAGTACTTACATTCATACAGTATGAGGGCTAAAAGATATCAGCTCAGAATAACAGCATTTCCCTTCTCTTTGCAAAACTGAACACGTCTACACAAGAGGAAAAGTAGCAAAGGATCACACACAAATTTCCATGTGTTTTATTACTACTTTTCCTTCTGGCTGAAACCAAGTGCAGCCGTAAGTACAGAACCTGAATCATTCTCTCTCAGCTGAGAATATCCAGCAGTACATTAGAGATAGATTAAACTATCCAAAATGACATTTTGAGCAGTATGACTCCATCTTATACCCAGAAATAAGTGGTAGCAGTGAAGCTGTTTCAAGAATACATATTCCTGTCTTAACATTGTATTCTTCCTTTAGCATTAAGCAGCTTACAGTTAAAAACTTCTTAATTCTGCCTATCACTTAGAGGGCTGATAGGTCATGAAAACTCTTTTGCTGTCTCATCCAAGATTAAACCATCAAATGTGGTAATTCTGATAATTGTGGTATACTGCATTAATACAGATGTGGGTTTTTTCTGACAATCCTTCTAATGAGATGCTGAATCACCTTTTCTCTTCTCTTCCCTCTTTCCCTTCAATGCCTACAGCAATACCCCTCTGGCTATCGTCTTGTCACATGAGGCCAGTAAGGATCTGGATAAGATACCTCTATAACAAATCCAGATGCTGAAGGAATGTTTTTGTGATTGCTGAGTAGTTACTACTCTCTAATAAGTACTGAATCAATGCTGAAGTTATTGTGTGCTGTTTATCACAGAATATTCTGAGTTGGGAGAGACCCACAAAGAACATCAAGTCCAACTCTTAAATGAATGGCCCATGCAAGGATCAAATCCATGGCCTTGGCATTATTAGCATCATGCCCTCACCAACTGAGCTATATAAATATATATATTTAGATCTATAAAAAGAGATTTATAAACAGCTGACATATATAAACAAGCTTCTGATGGTCCAGAGCTGCTCAGTTCACATAAATATTCACCAGTAGTACTACTCAAAATGAATTTGAGAATGTGTGTTTTTCCCACTTCTGCCACTTTAATTCTCCTGTATTTTCCAAAAATAGTAGTTTTTATGATAGTTCCTACCTGGACCCTGCTGCATTAACTCTGACTTACTTTAGGATCTTTTCCATGAGATCCCCACGGTTCAGTGCCATAGTGTTACTCCTCAGGATTGAGAGCAAACCTGTGCCATCTGCTTGTCTCATTTGTGTGTGGGCCATACACGGTGGTGCAGACTGAATGAGCACACAGAAGGGACCACATCCTTTTCTATCCATGCTTATTCTTAAAATCTAAATTCCTCTGGCAATCTGCCCAATATCCTTCTCCATGGTACTATTTTCTTAGCTTCTGAATTTGTAACTCTATTTTGTAACTGCACATGTGACATGGATACACTCTCAGGAGCTGGGTTATGAAAAATTAAGCTCTGAATTGCAGAAATATTCATATGGAAAATGATGCCTTCTCGCTCAGGAAAGGCAGTAAACAAATTAGCCCATAATACCTCATTATTTTGTAATATTCCCACGTCTGTCAAGACCAACAGTTGCACTAACACTTGCAATCTTTGCATTATTACGTTTCCTTTATTAGCTTCCATTTTAATTGAGAAGAAGTTTTCATAAACCCCTCTATTATTTCTCAAAGAGGATGGAGGCAGAAATAGCCACCTGTGGAATATTCCCCCTTCTCCTCCATGGAGTGCAGTATGTACTGCTGTTCATTTCAGTTTTCTATTAGCTTGACTTTCTACAAGAAAAACATCCTCAAAGGCCTGAAGCTCAAAATGCTACCCCAACCTGATAGCATCTTAATGTGCTCTTGTAATGGATTCTGGAACAGGTGGCTAATAAATTAACCAGAGGTATGCAATCTATTATTGACTGGCATCATTCCAACCACATAGCTCTCAAATGACAGCTTGTTTCATGTAAATTTTATTGTACTGAAGGTTTCATTTGTTACCAAGAGGTTTCCTTACAGATGGAAAGAAAATGCAAATAATATTTTCTACTTTACATAGGATAATGCTTGGAAAAAAGCAAGCAAGCAGCATTTTCCTCTAGGCCTTTCATACTCTAGGATGTTAACTAGCAAAGTAAAGATGTTAAAAACATAGCAGCTTGGTAACAGAACTGATAAAAATAATTTATAAAAAGTAGTTTGGTGCTTTTTCACCCTACTAAACACAGCAACTCTGAAGCAGATTATGAAGCTCTGCACTAGCAGACCTCACAATACTGCAGATTTACCTTACTTTTGCCACGTAATTCTGTGTAGATTATTGAGTACATTTTAATTTCCCTCTTAAACTGAGCCAAATGGCCTCTTAGAGATTTCTGATCTCTCCTCACCCACTGATACCCATCCCTAAACAAGTAAAGCAAAGGCATCTCTGCTCAGCCTGTGCTGCCCTTCCTTCTAGCTGGCTACTTATTTCCTCCTGGGTATAAAGCCATGAGAAGAATACTCTTAGGGGAGTTATTCTGGAAGGAGAGATTGTTATTCATGAAAGACTGCCAAAATCTCTCTCCCTCCAATTCCCACATCAGCTTGCAGGGTATTTTCTATCAGAAATTCCTGCAGCACTGTAGGTAGGGCATAGAACAGGTCACACGAGTTGTGAGCATCCAAATCATGCACAAGGACTGAACCACAGAGTTTGAGCCTGATACATAAAGTTTAAAAGGACTGTAGGGCTTACAAAACAGGCACTAAGAAAAGCTGTGTATTTTCATAACTAACAGAGATTTGAGTCTTCCCTTGAAAGTGATTGAATTTGGTCTGGAGAGAAAAGGAATTAGAAATCAGTATTTCAAGCATGCATCATATTACTCATAGATTGTTGGAATGAGCACTTTACATGCTATGATTGGCATGTACATATGTCAATTTTCTAACTTTAATGTCAAAGGAGACAAGGGGATTGACACCTTTTCCTGTAATACAGCTGAATAAATACATTCTTCTGAATTGATGACTGCCTTTGTTAATCCTTTCTGCCTAACAATCCTATCCCAATACATTTGAAGGACAGTGCACTAAAACCAACTCAAATATTTCCACAGATAGACCTATCTCATCCTTTACCCATTATTTTGCTGTTTACCATTCCATGCTCTAATTCTGGAAAAAAAATTACTTCTGCAATGAATTGTAGTTATTGATTCTGTATTTTTCTGTCTTTACTCACTGATGTTTATAAGATGATCCACTAAGTCTTTTAAGAGTTACTTTATTTTTCACCATAACCACAGCAGCTGAAGCATAATATTTAGTAATTTATAGAAAAGGGGGTTGTTTATAGAGAAAACAAAACAGTTTTTTTCTTTCTTCCTTGGAATCACTCACACGAAGAAATACATTGGTATTTATGATATTTAAAAACCTGAGCTTTGAATGACTATTTTAAAATTAAATAAAGAATAAAAATCAAGTACTGCATTTGTGAGGTAACAACTTTAAGAGCACTTTGGCCACTTATAAGAAGGAAAGCACTCAGTGAAATTTTCACTGAAGAGTTGTGCTAAAAGCAGCACCACAGAGAAACATGAACCTGTCAAATACACGTTTAGGGGTGTCCCTAAGTGAGTACCTTCACAGCATACGTAAAAAAATAATAATAATAAAAAAATCTAGTGTCAGTAATGAAATTTTCCAGTATAAAGCCATTAAAAAAACCAAGGAATGCTGTAATGTAGCACGAATAAAATAAGGAATGCTGAAATATGGCACATTTATTCTTACACATGGTTTCTAGTTAATGAGTCTTGTTCTGTGGGAACAGGAAACATTGTTTTCTGAGTTCTTTTTATCTGCCTCCCTACTGCCAGTGCTTTTTTACTTCTGTTCAATATGCATACAAATTAAATAATCGCTATGGTTCTTTATTATTTTTGCTTTATACAGAAAAATAAAGGCCATCAAAACAGGCTGTCTTGATATTCCAACAAAGCTTAATAATAAAAGCCAGCTAATGGTTTGTACCTATGGAACCTGTCAGGAAATACCAATAAAGCACGGCAGGTTCCAGTGGCCTAAGGGAAGCCAGCTACCCTGAGAGAGAGAGAACTTCCATGTTAAAACAGGAATACTGGGAGTGAAACACCTACTTCCTAATTAGCATCCAAAAGCTTTGAATCATGTGTCAGTACATCCTTTTCTGCCCACAGTTGGGATAATATCCCTGCAGACGTGGTGACAGTTACTCAGAATACACCACAGGAGAGAGCATTTCAAACAAGAGCAACAAAACTGTCAGAAACTCATCTGTTCTCCCTCACCACATCAATTGCATTTGGGATCTACCACCGTGGGCCTCACACCTTCTCCCCACAGCACAGAGCCTAAGCCAGGGAAGCACAGAAGTCCTGGGAAATCATCCTAGGCCCAAGACATCACATATCTCTGAGAATCATCAGTCTCACTCTGTCTAACACGAAGTTTATCCTTTCTCAGATTGGTATCCATCACATGATGCTGCCTGAGCAGGGTCAGGGCACTGTCCTGCAACGGAGCTTTGCACAGGCAGCCAGGACTCCTTTTAACCCTCATAAATTATGGAGAGAAAACATCAGCCAACCTTTTCGATTTTCCTGACCTCCCTTGTACCCTTTTTTTATTGTTCTGAATTCAGTTCTATTCTAATTACAGCTTATTTTTGCATTAAGTTGAGATGCAGTGCAATCCCTATCATTTGTTTACTGGGTGGCAATAAGAAACCAAGTACTAGTAATCATCAACTAACTAATGAGATATTCATGCTGGCTCTTCCACTGGCATTTAGTAATTATTTTGATGTGTGAATTTAGGTTTATTCTGCAGAATTCCTGACAGTGTAACCTCACTTATCAACACTTTTTGTGTTACATACACAAAATTAATCTTAAAGCTTAAATTTCATTAAGGCATTTCACTTGAAATTTGTGGATTTAATTTCAAATTAAAAACTGCATTTTGTGACTTCTAGCTCTTTCCATATTTATAAACTTTGCTATGACAAGTACTTTTGTCAGGATGGTACAATACCAAATATTTTCCAAGGATACTTTGATGTAATGATGTCATTATTGTACAGTTATATACAAACAGTATATTTTACTAAAAATATGTAATTATGTAAAATTTTTATCCCAAGGAAGATACCTTTATTTCATCCTTTTTCTTCAGAAGACACAAAGGAAAGCTAAAATAGTTGGATGGTCAGTTTGATTTAACTATTCTGCTGTTCTGTTTCATGTTTGCCCCTGTGTCTTCTTCTGTGTAGGAACTTTTATTCTTATTCTGAGCCACCGGGTGCTACCATGGTAAGAACAGATATTCACAACCATTGTACAGAGCACTGGATAAATCTATCAGATACCATTATTGCTACATTCATCAGGCTGACATTTAAATTGTCTCAGTCTGTTTCAGTACAGTATCATCAGAAAATTTCAAACTGCAAACAGTACAGGTGAAAGTGCAGAAAACAGTACAGAATGCATTTAAGAGATAGCTGAAATAATGGGATGAAGTAAAAACATTTGCATTGTTTTAATCCAAGGGAAGAATTCCTTATTCTGAAAAATCAAATAGTGACTGACTACTTGACTTCTAACTTGATAAATCACTTATAAAATAAAGTAATTTTGTGATTTTCCACTGTTTTTCTTGTCACTGCAAACTATGCTCCCACCCTGGGTATTTCTATTCCACTGTGACAAATTGGCAGCTGTTCCTTTTAGTGTATAATATCAGCAGTCAAACAAATAGAAGACCCATTTAAAAAAAAAAAAGCCAGCTTCTTCAGCAGATCATGTAGATATGCTCCAATTGCATACAATTAAAAAGCCTAACATTAAAAAAAAAATAAAATAAAACTAAAAAATAAATAAGACAGGATAAGTAAAGAGGTGGTGGAGGAGGTAGAAAAGTAAAAGGTAAAAAAGTGCTTCAATAAGCAAGAAACCAAAAACAGTCCTTGGGGAGAATTTTGTGTTTCACTGTTATCATCCCACAGTGCTTTCATTCCATGTGCAGATGCTCCTGGAACTGTCTGGGTTTGAGCTCTCCAGGACAAAAAGCAAAGCAAGATCTTCTCAGTGAGCTGCCTCCAGCCCTGGAAGTCACACACACCTTCAGTCCCCAAAGGCCTCAGCTTTATGGCGAATTTTTCTGACACTGAGCAGATTCCTGGCTAAGCCTCTGAGAATCATAAATGTTACAGCTTTTTTTTTTTTGCTTTTTT
>VWZT01001214.1:296986-370539 GCA_013397055.1 Pachycephala philippinensis
TTTTTTCTTTTTTTTTTTTTTTAAGTCTACTGCAAATAATAGAGGGCAATGTGAAGATCTTTGCGGAAAAAAGGAATATTTATCTTTCCAGCATGAAACTCTAAAGTTTTGTTTCTGTGGCAGAGAGGATTTTGTGTTTTCTGAACCAAATGTACCTAAAACTGACTGGATGGTGAGAGATAAACAACACAAAGTTCTTTTAAAGCATTAATTTTGAAAGGGATAAAATCTAACAAATACTGAGAAATACACGACATTTCACTTCAGATTATGATCTTGTAACCAGTAAATGGTTCTTGAATTTTACTCCGAATTCTATGGTATTGATAACTGTCAGAAAAAGTAATTAATGGCTTAAGGGGATAATTGATCTGATCTGCTATAGCACATTTTCCATGCTAAATTGAAAAATAGGTAAACATTATAATTATTGTTAAAAAAATTATTCTAATTCCCTCCACTGCCAATCAGAAAAGTCCTTGACGTAATGAAGTTCAGAACTTTCAGTAGAGGAAAGATTACTTTATAAATAATTTTATCTCTGTCCAGCATATTTACTGGCATGAGACATTTACTTTAGTTAATCATACAGACACAGTATGTTTATCAAGAGAAATTTCCAGACAGAAATATAGCTTTCTTCATTTCTCAGTATAGGCAGGACCTAATGCCACTGAAAACATTAAAAAAAAAGAAATTCTAGGAGCCAACTTCAAAGGAACCAAAAGGCAAAAACCTCCCCAACTTCAGCAGTAACTGTAACCATTTAGTTTCATTACATGCTGCCAGTTATTTTTTTCTGTATTTCTAAAACCATTTCCAAAGTTACTCTTTGAGAATCAATCCACAATATTAAAAAGAAAAAACCCTCCAAAGCAGCATGCATCAATCATCTTGTATCTTGTGCTTAGCTAATGACTGACACTAAAAGATTTCATAATTGCTAAAAATGAGAACCCTTTATCAGGGAATGATGCAAAATCTCTGTAAACAAAGAAGAGAACCATGACAGGGTATAGCTGTGGCTAACACTGCATTTTAACAGCAAACACATCGAGCAATTTATTTATCAGTCAGAATTCTGAGTCCCTGTTATTGACATTTGACAGAATCATGGCTATGGTATAGACAGCTTCTCAGACCTGTCATTTAAAAACCCTGCAATTTTAAATGGACCCTCCATCATGTCTAACACCTAATTATCTTGTCTAAGTGGTTTTGCCAGGCAAGGAAGGTAAACAATTATCAAGGAGGGTGCTGAATTTGGAACGTTCAAAAACTGATTGCATTTGAAGAAAGAATGCAGTTTTAACCCCTATATGAATGCTTAACTACAACCTATGTTTCAGATTTTTTTTTTTTAACACTCAATTAGTATTATTTTTTCAATTTTCATTATAGCCAGTGAGATGAAAGATAATTATTCACACAGCTTTGCTTAAGAGACTTAAGTGGTGATGAGCTGGGAAATCATGAAAACACTGTAGTTTACACTGACAGAAACTTTGAAGGCTTTCCATGTTTACTTGGGCTGTGAGACACGTTCTGAACTTGCACATCCTCTCAAAATGATGGGGTTTACTTTTCTTTTAATTTAAAACTTAACTACTTTCCTTTTTCTATATTCTATTTCCTACAGGTGTGCACTTCTAGAATCTGATGTGGTTTCAACTGCTAAAGTTTGCTGCCTTTCTCAGCCCACAACTCCCTGCCTTTTGTCCCTGTCCATGGCAGGGATGTTGGAACTGGATTATCTTTAAGGTCCCTTCCAACCCAAGCCATTCTATGCTGATTTTCCAAAGTGTGCATTTTGGCACATGGATTCGTTATAGGAATCCTTTAGAAAACAATAGGTAAGCATACAAAGCCTAAAGAAAAGCAACTGTACACTTCATTTCTTCATGGAAAACAGAAGCAGCAAGTAGGAGTGGGACCACTTTAAATGTACAATAAAGATATATTATCTTCATATTATTTTATATGTTCCCCAATTATGAGAAACACTCAACAGGATATTGTGTAACTACACTCCAGGCTTGAATATTATGTTTTACTGAAACCAGAAAAGTAATTTGTTAGGACAGGAAATGTTTCAAAAGTCTGACATTTGTTAGAAGATCTCTAGAATAATTTAAGTTTGGAAGTAAATAAATCTTTGAGATACCTCACTGCAGATGTGAACACTGTGTTTAAAGCACTGTGGCTAAATGACCATCCCCAATACCCCAGCACCACTCAAACCCTCTGCTGAGGTCCCAGTGGAGAGCAGGTTATGGCAGCCTGTCCCTGGGGATGTCATGCTGCACTAGAATGTAACAGTTTAGCTAAAAGGAGAAATTATTCACTGTGAGAGTGGTGAGGCAGCTCAGGAGGTTGTCCTGAGAAATTGTGGATGTCCCTGGAAGCGTCCAAGGCCAGGCTGGATGGAGCTGTGAGCAACCTGGGACAGTGGAAGGTGTCCCTGCCCACAGGAGGGGTGTTGAAACTGAATGATCTTTAAGGTCCCTTCCAACCCAAACTATTCCATGATGCTGTGATTTTTTTGTGCATCCTCAGGTCACAAAAGAAGCACTTAGACAATACTATTGCCCTCAGGGCAGCCTGAACAGCTCATTTGACGGCCTAGAAAGTGTTCACGTAAAAAAATGACACCCAAATATTGTTTGCCACATTTCCAAACACAGTGGCAAAGGTACAGGGACGCTGCCTACAGCAAACCTTCAGAGCAGCTGCTTTGTGTCCAGAAGGAAGCACTTCTCAGCACCTTTCAAACCAGACACGGGTGAGGGGGTGACTGCTGAGGAGGATCTCCATAGTTTTGTGAGGGGAGGAGATAAAACCTCCACCTCTTTTCATGGACACACTCACCAGCAGCACCAGCAGATCACATTTGCTTGTTCAGCACCTGGTTTCATCCCAGAGCTTTCAAAGTGTACCTGAGAAGGTACAAAGAACTGCCACAGTTAAGGAGTGAAGTTCATATTATTTATGGAAGTCATAACCAGGACTGCAGAAGACAACTGCTGCAAGCAAATTGACTTGTAAAAAAATACAGCAGATTTTCAGAAAATGATACATTTTCAGTTTGCACAGCAGAAACCAGTAAAGTGCTGTGTAAATTTATATACAGCAGCTGGAACTGCAAAACCACTAGGAAAAGCTGCTTCTCACAAGATTCTTGCCAGCCATATTTGGCATGTTGAGTAAAACCAAATAAAGTATTCCTGAAGAATTAAAAACGTAGCGATTTGTACAGGATTATTTTCCTTATCCCCAATTGCTTTTTCCCCCCCCCTTTCATTGGTAAGGCAATTAAAATTTTAAATAAAAATGGAATGAATGCTAGTGAGCACTAATGCAGAACATATGAAGATGGAAACTGGTAACAATCTGTTCTAGCAACCAAAATTATGTCTTCCAGGCAAGCAAAGGTCTCTTTCTGAAGTGACCTAGCCTGTAATCCCTCGAAAGTACATAGGTTGATGCAAGTAATTAGCTCAGCCAAATAACTAGATAAATGCCCGTGCAACACATTCTCCAACTAGGATTTAGCAACTGCAATAAAAATGGTTTCTTAAAACCTTGATTTGAAATGGAAATTGGGTTCCTTACCTGAACTCAAGAATTCCACTAAAAATAAGGTTAACACCTCGCAGTCTGATGGGAAAAGATACAACCCAACTCAGAATCCCTCCCTTTTTCTTTCACACTCAAGCATCTGACTCTAGGTAAGGACCACAGGAGGGATAGCAATATTTAAAATAACAGGGGCAGTAGGACTAACAGTAGGAGTGGGGATAATAAAAGTAACGAAATAGGAATTGATTTGCTGCATTCTGATTACTGAGGCTTTTGCTATTGAGCCATAATTTGGAGAGCTTCTTCACAACTGATCTGAACATTATGGATCTAGAAACCAACATGAAAATGCCAGAACTGTCACCATCTCCACTCTGTAGCATATGTGAAAACCAAAATGTCTTAAGCTGTTTGGGGTATTTCTATTTCTGCTCTGTGTTTCTGAGTACAAAGATGTCATTCAGTGTCTTCCCTGCCTGCATCCATTCTCACAGCACTGCTTCCAAAGCTTCAAGCTGCCCAGAAAGTGACTCCTTTGTAATTCAAGAGTACAGAAAATGGGCTCTGATAATTTTCCAGGCTGATAGGTTTGGCTCTAATAATTTAATTTGCATGGTCACACATAAATTGCATACGCAGAAAGCTTCAGAACTTAACAAAGGCACGGATTTGGTGATGGGGAAAGGGACTACCTTACCAGCTCTGCTTCATGAAGTTGCCTGTTTATGTGAAATATAGCAAAAAGATATGATTTCCCTACTTGCATTCAAATTCTCAAGCCTTAGCTCAGTCCTGGGGACTTACTGCTTTCAGGACTTTTGCAGTTGTGGCATTTCATCTTGTTTTTCAACTGCTGACAAGTAGAAGGAAGTATTTGTGTATCAAAACAGAAACTGAGACCCTTCCTGAAAGAAAAAAGTACCCCAAATTATGAACCCTAAAGCAAAAATTACCTTTAAAAAGAGTTTTCTGAAAGTATAGCAAATATAATCACAGAATATGCTGGGTTGGAAGAGACCCACAAGGATCATCCAACTCCTGGCCCTGCACAGGACACGCCAAGAATCACACCCTGTGCTGGAGAGCATTGTCCAAATGTTTACTGAATTCTGTCAGGTTTGGTGCTGTGATCAGTTCCCTGGGGAGCCTGCTCCACTGTCCAACCACCCTCTGGATGAAGAGCCTTTTTCTAGAATCTAGTAGAAGTTTTGGTGTTTTTTGGTTTTGGGTTGGTTTTTTTTTTTTTTTTTCAGATTACAAATGACTTATTTCAACTGAATTTCAACCAATTCCTAATTAGCTGATTTCTAACTGAAGTTAGTGCAAACCAAGATCATTACCCAGTAAGTCACAAATATCAGAAACCTAATTTGGCAAAACAAAGGTTTTACTGAAGATGCCAGATCTTCCAGAAATGACCTTGTCCAATTTTCCAGGGGACTTCTGAGTAAAATAACAGTTTCTGCCCAGAGTACATCAGTGCGAGGCTTTGACTGATAAAGGTCAGAGGCCATGCAGAAATCTTGGCTTCCCAATCAATGCACAGCCCTTCCCAACACAGTGACTGTGTGAGGGAGGGTCTCTCCCTCCCCATTTCCCCTGAGGTCTGACAGGACATGACAGATCTGTCACCTGCAGGCCTGTGAGGCGTGACATCCAGCAGCTTTGCTGGGATGCTGCTTTAACAGTGACTGAAGAGCAAAACTCCATTTGTAAAAGCTTTCACGATTCCTCCATACCCATCAAACACGAGAAAAAAATCTGTCAGAAGCTGTTCTGTCCCAGAAAGGAGTGAGGGTGGGCATCAGATGAGGAGAAAAGGCACTGCCATCAGCTGGCAGTGGGCACCAGCAGCCACCCTGGGCAGGATGCCCAGCCACCTCCAGTCAGGGCTGCAACAGGAGCTGGAGCTTGGCCCCTTCCTTCAGTTCTAGGCTCAAACTCCTGCTCTTATTGTCTTGCTGTGGCTCTGTGGGACAGCTTGGGGACAACAGGGCTCACTGCTTATTCTGTGACACTGCTGTGCTGAGCTTGGCATGGTGAGATTCAATGTGCTAAAGCAAAGAGCTCATTCTCCCAATGGCAGAAATGTCTTTATTTCCTAGGCTGGACTTCAAAAATAGACAAGGTGCAAGGAGATGTGGAATGGCACCAGGCCACAGTTCAGAGAGCAAAGCTGGAGCTGGCCAAGTGTTGCCTGTTACAAAATGGAGAATGGGTTGAAAGGTGTCAAACTTTCAAAATTCCTTCTTTCTCTTTCTCCCTCTGCATAAATATGCATACAAGCATGCATATATATTTATATATGTCCATATGTGTGTCTGTGCATATTAAAATCAGGCCTGACAAGCCTACAGTGAAAAGCTGTAATGAATTTATTCTGGCTTTGTCATTGTCTCTCTTCAGCAAACAAAAAAATTAAGTAAAAGGAAAAACTCCCTCTTAAAAAGAAACAGAATTTCCCTCCTGCAAAAGCACTTTATGGGAGCGTGCCGTTTGCCCATCTTTTTCCTAGTTCTTCACAAACAACTCTAGAGCAAACTGGCAATTTTCACACAAATTTAGAGAAGTTCAAAAGATCTATTTCTGTAAATTTCATGAGAATCAATATCTGAATGAAGACAGACCCAACAATAAATGTGTAACCGTAAATGAGTTGTGGTAATTTTCACCCATATAACTGCCAAATTAGCAGGAAACAAAGGAAACAGCCCCAAGCACAAATGTGAAGGAAATGAAGTTATACCAGTCTTATTACTAATACTACAAATCATTTAGTCTTAAAAAATAATAATAAACAAATTAAGAATATTTTTACAAAATCATGGAGATAATACATATTAAAAAGAAGCAAAAGGCTGAAATTTGCTAGGCATGACTTTGGATAAAGACTTTATATATGTCTTGATCTATTTATTTCCTATATTCAGACAGAGATATCACTGGATATGAGAAAACGTAGTTTCTAAAACTTTCTACAAAAGGAAACTTATTAAATTAACTTATTAAATTAACAAAGTTCAAACTAAAGACCTGTATTTATGAAGGCATGGTACTAGGATAATTAAAATTTCCAGAGACAAATTAAGTGGAACCAATTATATTAAGAAGCATCATGGTTTTTAGAATTGAGATGAGAATTCTGTTGCCAGCAAAAAGCAAAAAAAAAAGAAAATATTGTGATTTTGATGTCAGTCTTTAAAGACATGACTCCAAGTTGATGCCTCATTTCTAAATGACTGCAGAGTAGTTAAATCTCTTTGTTAAAAAGTGTTCTGGTAAATGGTTACACCCAGACCCTCACTGAAAATGTCACAGCAGAATCTGTGATGGCTTTGGAGTCTGTAAAAATAATCTGTTCCTAAACATGTTTCTTCCAAAAAAACAGGGGTTTATACAGAACTACTCAGGCAGATCAGGAGAAGCAATATAAGCAGCAAATGCCTGAAACCAACTCTTTTAAACAACAATTAAACACTTTCGAATTGCAAGATACACTGACTACAAACTGCCGTTTTCACATATTCTAATATGATATTAGCAGATTTTATCTAAGTGTAGTTATACAACTTTAATAATTCTATCAAAAATAAATTTCAAAGAGGTGATTTTGAATGCAGCAAATGGTGGACTATTGAATTTCAGATAAAGCTAACAAGCCAGGCTTTTTCTAAACACAAAGTTTTGTGTTTCTTTAGTGAGCTCATGCCCAGCTCTGTGAGCTTCAGTGAGATGCACAAGGATTGCAAACTGAATTTCAAGGTCTGAAGCTCCCATGTTCCAGTCCTAACATGGGTGCTCAAGTACTAGGCAGGTATTACAGAACACCAGAGTTTAAACAGAGCAGAAAGCTGCCCCTTCAAAATCCCATCAGAAGTCGTAGCTTTCTTTGCAATCCATATAAAGAGCTTTGTTTTTTTAATCTTTCAGTTTTTCTGTATCAGTTGGTCTGTCTTTATCTAGTATCTTGCAACATTTGCTCTGCTGCAAGGGAAGTTTTAGTTGTGCAAGAAAAGGTTTCCAAATTAATAGGACCTTTTCTCTTATCATGATACCAGCCTAACACAATTATTTTAACAGTTTGTTAAACTTCAACTCTTGCTCTGATGCTCTACAACAAAACTGTGACTTGAAAAGGAACGTTTATGGTGGAATCTTCAAGTTTTGAAAGCATGTATGGTAGGAATATTGGAAAACCATGAACTCTATAAGCAGAACCAGTAACAAAGTTTGATTAAAATAAGTAACAGTAACAAAATTTGATCAAAACTGTACATCTCTCTCCAAAATAAAGAGGGCTTGCACAGTGACAGATTGAGAGCACACAGCAATCAACTCACTTCATGATTAGCAAACTGGCACAAGACTCAAAACTGCAGAGAACACTGAAAGTCTGCTGTGCATTCACTCATGGGTTAAAGCAATTTTTAACTTTAAGGCTATGCCCTCTAAGAATAAGCAACATGTGGCAAACTTTCCAAGACAACTGGTGCCGTACGGATGGATGGATATATGCATTACAAATCACTCCAAGGCAGAACAACACCCACAAACCATCAACTTCACAGTGGCAAAACAAACCAAGCAGGAGAGCAGAAAAGAAGTGGAAGGGAGGAGAAGAGAGCACCAAGGAAGCTCCTCAGCAATGAGGAAAACAAAGCACTCAGTTTAGTATTCTTATGTATGCTTTCACACTTGCACTATGGGAGCTCTGTCTTAACTCATAATAAATGTTTAACTTCAAATACTTAAGTCCTTGGTTGAGGAGGCAGACTCCCTTGCATTGATGCAGCATTTGTAGTTGGTTTGGGTTTTTTTATACTTTTTCACCTGAGGCAAACAGATAATATTTCACCACTTTATGTACTATCAAGGGCCTTTTCATGCTACTAATCAGGAAGTAATGCATTGCTAGAAAGAACCAACAACTGATTAGTTGTAAAATATTCCCACTGATACTGAAAACAGCACTACATCTAGAACTTCAGAAAAGGGAAACTCTTGTCTGGCGAATGCCTGAACGTTGTTGTGTCTGCTTTTGTATCTGTGCATTCTGGACAGAGAGTAAAATAAATGAGAGACTAGTTAAGATTTACAGCTTTGCTCACTTTTTAAGGTCACACTCTCTTAATGAGTAATTGTTCATCCTGGCACTTGCTGCCACTGAAACAGTTGATAGCAACTGTGATACCAAGTCAGCAGTGATAGAGATGTATGTCCCTAACCCCCAACAACCTACAGCTGAGGGAGAACAATGTCTCGTGCATCTTTCAATTTTCTCTTTCATTTTTAGGCTGGCAAATGCGTTCTGAAGGAAGGTCACCTTCACAGACACACAGCTATTGCCACAGTTACACCCATAACAAATGTCCATTTTCACAATCACAGTAAGTTTTATTAGTATTTCTTTATCTTTGATATGTCAGATGGCATCGCTGCAAGGAAAAAAAAAATGTTTTATGACGGCTTTTCCAACCACCATCATCACTTTTATACCAACCTAGCAATTAACATTGTGCCTAATTTGTCACAATTTAAAATGAAATATGTAGCAATGTTTAGAGGCAGAGTCATGACATTTGTGTTTGGCTGAGGCAGTGGTCACTAGCAGTCCCAATTTATCACTTTTAATTTAAACTCCCATGCCAATGATTTTCATTCTTAAAGCTATGACTGGCATTTATGGATTTCAAAATCAAAGGGAAAATAAGCTGCAGTTAGGAATTCAACCACTCAGATCAATGGAAACTTGTTTTATAACCGAGAGTGCTCCAGTTAAATCCCATCTGCCTGACAGAAGGAATTTAATGTTTCAAACAGTTCCTTTCCCACTTTAAACTGAGAATAACTTTTTATTGCAGCACTAAGCCACTACTTGCTGGACAGATGCAGACTATTGATGTTGTGTTCTCAGGAAATATTGTGAAGCAAGTAAAGGTGAGTGCATCAACCTAAAGAACCATGCACTAATAACCAAATGTCGATCCCTGAACTGTCTGATTGTTGCTACTGTTCTCTTTTTAGACAACTGATGCACTATTTCACTGCTGGAAGGTAGCAGCAAAAACTTAAGAGAAATTAGGAAGTGGAAGAACATACTTCGTATGAACTTACCGTGAAAATAAGTGTCAGTAAAATTTCTGAACCACTTAGAAGGTGAATAATCAGGATTATTTGGTCCAATATCCCACAATTAGCAGTTAATTTGAATTAGAATTATTTTATATCACTTTAAAAAGTTAAATAGATAGGTAAATATTTTTTTTTACTTTTATTACTTGCTAAAATATGTACTAAAATAAAGACTGAATAGAGACATCCACATGTCTGTGTGGTGTCATAAAAAACACTCACCCACTCATGTCAGGAAAATAGAGAGTGAAGGAGAGAAACAGAAGTCCACATATTATTCCACACTACTCTATATTACGCAATAAGAAACAATCTTGTTCTATGGAAACTGGGAAGTAATTGAAAAATGTTAAAATAGACTTCATTTGGATATTTGGACAGAATGCTTTGTTCTGGTTTGTTTTCTAAATAGCCTTTCCTTGGCCATAGTTTTCCATCCAGAAAGAGATGCTACGATTTTTTAAATAATTAATGATTGTTTAGTGAATCAACATTTTTTGTTTTGAGATCATTAGAGTCACCCAAACACCAAAGATTTTAGCTGTCAAATAACCAAAGATGATTTGAGGGAAATTCTTTCTCTCATTATTCTCTCTGTAAATCCTTGAATATACAGGATTATCTACCCCCACTCTACTACTCTGAGTTGGTTCCCTTCCCAATTTATCACCCAGTAAAGCAGCCAAAAGCAGCCTGCTGCACTTCGTAATGAAATGTCCCATACAGGAAATAAGCTTCAAGAAAAAAAAAAAAAAAAGCATAGAAAAGCAGTACCAATTAAAGGATTGATCATACACATTTTGTTGTGCATAAAATGGCTGTGAAAGTCACCAGAAGTAAAATAATCTCTTTTATTAAAATCTGGGGAATTCATATTACTGCAGACAAATTTGTGCTATTCTTGTTTCCTGTTGCAAATATTGCAGTTTTTAGAAGGACTATCATATATTGCTGTAACTCAGAATAATGGGATCTTTTCATACTTTAAAGTCCAAAGTGTATGCCGTAATAACATTTACCCTTATTAAATCTTTTTAAATCTTTAATTATTGCAAAGGTATCTAAAAAACCCCAATAGATAAGCAGGACTTTCTAAGCAGAAAGAACAAAAAATCCCCAAAAGTTCCATGGAAAATATGAAAATATTACAAAATATTTCTAAAAAATTAAATATTCTTATAGCAAACAGAAAGATGTTAAAACATTACCCTGTATTTAGTTTTAGTTAGACTAATGAATCAGTGACAAACTATTATTTTCACACTATACATATATTGAAAGACTTTTTTAATAATATATGGATGCATAGAGAAACAAAACTATGTATAGTATTATACATTTTTATCCTTCCAATATCTTTTATTATAGAAAAAAATCCAGATTGATATTTTAATTAATCTTCCATCAACTGAGACTAACAGTGACTTGCTCCTAAAAACTGACACATATTCCACCCACTCCAAATTTTTTTAATGATGTTAGCATTATTCTCCCTAAAACTGCCTTAGAAAGCCACATTTTTAATGTGTGACAATATAATCATCATCTTAAAAGGAAAACAAATTTTATTCCCAGTGCTGCTTAAAAGAGCTTAGCTTTATTATGTTTATGAGCATGTAGAGATTATCTAGGAAGTTTATCCAGAATGCTACTATAGATATGAATATGGAAGACCAGTATCCGCATGGATTTTTTTTGTGCAGTAGCCAAATTTGGAATAGTTCACCACCCAGAATTGTGGCTGTAACATCCCTGATGCTCAGCTAGAAATGTCAGGCCATCTTTATGAACCAGCTGTGTTACAGATCAAGGAAAAATCATAAAAGGAGAAGAAAATGAAGTAAATGTAATATCAGATAAGCTGCTGAAATGATAAATAGATAAAACCCCCTGCAGTATGTCCCCAACCCTGCAGAGACCTGCTCTGGGACACTTTGGAATGTGATGGTAAAACCTTACAGCCCATGGTGATGCCTTAGTGCCGTGTTTGGGGCAGGGCTGGAGGCGTTGGGACCCAACTTAACTTCCTTTCACACCAGCTCCTATGGGTTGCACCAGGAGAAACTGCTCAGGATCCAATTTAGCTTCAAAAAATCTCACCAACATTCTTTTGTTTAGCTGAGATTAATCAATTTTTCAGTATTAGTGTGCTGTTGCATGCAGCAAAGGTTACCATTGACACTGGCACCACCGAACCTGATTGTTTCAGGAAAAGGTCAGGGAGATGAATGCAGATAAAACTCTGCTCTTCTGCTAGAGATGATTTCCCAGCACAAAATAATACACATCAGGGAACTATGATAACACAACTCTGCAGTCGCACATGTTCTCCAAAAAGGTACAGATTTTCATCTTTCATGCTCTCAACTTGCTTCTTTGACCAAAAAAAATTCACTTCCAATTACAAGCAAGTATATTCGAAGCTAAATACTATTAAACAGCACATTAGCAAAATGTGATTTTCTCTATTTCCTTTCTCTAAAGATGTCCTATTCTAGTCAGAGTTGCATTATTTATAAACTGTAATCAATACTTTCTGTAAATTTGCATAGAGGGATGCTGAAGTATCAGTTAAAATATTTTCCCTTTTAGAACAAATTGTATCTATGAATGAGATACCAAAATTGCATCTCATGTCTAGTTAGTAAATGATATTTCTAGCTTGACAGAAAAATGTATGAATTGAGGGGAAAGACAAACTCATATTTTCTCTATTGTTGATAGACTGCAGCCCATCATCCTTGAACTGAATTTCCTCAATCCCAATACTCCCTTACCCTACCCTGTAAGTTTTTTTTTTTAGTCCTCATCGATCTTAAAATTGCAGGACAAAAGAAAGAATTGCTAGAAAATTTTAGGAGAACTATCTAATTTTGAATTATGGCACTTGGAGTTTAATATTATGTAGGTATGAACCAGTTACTGGAATCAGACAATTTGTTTCCCAGATAAATTTGAGCTAATATAATATAATGACAATTCATTTCTAAACTGTAAAACTCAGAATCGGAAACTGGCTGAACAACTTGTCAGTGGTTTACAGGAACATACAACAGCTGTTTGCCATGTATAACAAGTTAGAATTTATAAATCACTTAGAAAATGCTCATTAATCTCTAAACACTTCAATACAATTATAGATCAAGCTCATGATTTAGAAGCTGTTGCATGCAGTATTTAAAATAATAGGGAAAATAAAAGTTTATAAGTACAACTTTATATTCAGACAGAATCAGCACAAAGACAATTCTTGCAAATGTAAATTAATTCAAAGAATGAGATTTAATTAAAATTGCAGCAATTTATAAGGTTTGCCATTAACTTGAGCAGAAAAGTTGTGACTCATTATTCAAGTACTGTGGGTGAAGGTAAAAGAACTAAGCAAGAGTAGAGGAGACAAGAGGAGTGTTCAGGAAACGTGAGCAGAACAAAGACTACCTTGCATTTTTATCCAGTGGGACATCTGTAACTGACTGGTAGTGAAACAGCTTTGGGACATGAAAGCTAATTTTGCAATTAGAGATTCCTTGTAAATATTTGCTTTAAAACTTCAGTTTTAAAATACTGGGTGGTTTAATGTACAAAATGACATCATATTTCAAGGAAGATATACAGTGATGAATTTAGTCCAGTTTCCTGAATACATGTTTTAAAAATGATTAAATTTTTTAGGGTTTTTTTCATATTATAAATTATTTTATTACCATGGCTCTTTCTTTCACTCGGATATGCCATGGGAATGATTCTGTGTGTCTTGTTCGTTCTTCTTTTGGCTATCCTGACTCTACATGTAGACAGCAAAATAAAACACTTGTGTGTGACACAATGTATGTCAATTTAGCATGTGAAAACAACAAAACCAAAATACTCTGAACAGCCAGTCCTTCACAGAATTAGTTGCACTTGCTCCAGGTCAAGAAGTATGAAAAGGATTTTAAATGGTTTTACTGAAAAAGTCCACTTTAGAACCTCTAGCCACGTCTTGAATATCTGATAATATCCCTGCTTAAGGGAAGGTTTTAAGGGAAGCCTTAAAAGAAGAGAAACAAAGGAAAATATGCATATTTAATATGCAAAACTCAGTTCTCACTGGAAAGCAGAGATTGCATGCTAGATGGAAATAAGATTTAGCAGATTATGAGTGTAGCTTTTTTCCCCTTCTTTTGCTCCTGGCCAACCAATACACCCCTGGTTTTGATACTTTTTGTCTCATCTCTCTGCCAGATGAGGATTCAGACTCAAACATGAAGCCTCACTTCAGACAGGTGTTTTTAAATACAACATG
Source organism: Pachycephala philippinensis (assembly GCA_013397055.1). Classification (NCBI taxonomy): domain Eukaryota; kingdom Metazoa; phylum Chordata; class Aves; order Passeriformes; genus Pachycephala; species Pachycephala philippinensis. The sequence continues at coordinate 310,983 of VWZT01001214.1, forward strand.
CACTCCTAAATTAAATATTAAGTGTGCATACCCTGGCTACTATAAACTTTTCAGAGGAGCAATCTTTTATTATTCATTCATAGCACAGCAGAAATTTTACCACAGTAGGAAAACATTTAAATATGTAACACAGATATGAAGATAGCAAACAGATGTCTCTCATTGTTAGTCAGGGCAGAAAAAGGTAAAAGCGTGTTATTAGAAATATCTTGAAGCTAACAGAGCTGTAAAATAAACTTCTGAAGCTTAGGAAACTATGTAAATTTGAGTCTGCTCTCATTCCCAAGTGCACAACTTAATGCCATTATTGTGTATAAATTAAAACTATTTCCAAAACGTGAGCCTAAGGCAAATGCATATGGAAGAGTCAAGAGTTGTTGAGTGTAACAACTGCTTTTAAGAAACAAATGAATCAGGAAAACTGTTAACAACATTACTGCTTTAAAGACCCTAAGCATTATCAGAATTGGTTTGTAATTCCCCTTGTCCTTCATTTTGAACACACTGCCTAAAGATTTGTGTGAAAGTCATTGCATGTACAAACACAATTTGTATCAGATTGACCATTAATATCTTGCTTTACTACACTTGACCAAAATCACTCCTTTTACCAAGAATGCAACAGAAATCTTCACTTCACTTGTCATATACTGGAAACACCAGGGCTGCCTGTGTTTTGTTATTGCTGTTGGTTTCTTCTAGTTTGCTTGGTTGGTTTTGTCTTTTTAAATGAAATATCTTTCAGAAATCTTTAGGGGAACTTTGAAAACAGAAAGTTATTGATGTAACTTTGAAGATTTTCCTGAGTTGGTCAATTAACATTTGTTGCACAAGTTTCTAAGTCACCAGTTTATATCTGAAATATCTTGTTCCCTATCCTGACTGGAATACTCAATAGTGATTGTTCCCACTATATATCACTCATTGTGAGACGTTCCAGATAACTGAAATGTGTTTAATTATCCTAACATGGTTCTTAGGCGAGTGTGGAGATAGCACCAATGAGCTTATTTGACATTCCAGTTAAACTCACCACAGTCAATAAATACACATCTCATTCTTAGGGGTTTTAATCATGTGCTGAATGCCCTTCACAGCTACTGGCTACAACAGAACAAACAAAATCAAGGCATATGTCTTATCTCAGTGCTGTGTGCCTGCCAATTTCTTTGTAATGACAATTTTACATATTTTCCACAAACGCCCCTTTCACAAATTGCAATAATCTATTATTATTAAATAGAAAATTGTTGCAGCACTTGGGCATTGCATTTTAGTGCCTACAACTTAAATCAGAAATCTGCTGAAAATGCATGTCATGGGCAAATTGCTAATGGTTATAAATAATGGTGTACTCTGTAATGAAAAAAACTATCACAGAAGCTGAAAGACCACACTGGTAAGTAAATTGTGGGGAAAAAATACAGTATTGATTAACCTTTCCCCTCCCCATTAAAACTAGAATTTAATTTTGTTCTCCTCGTATTGTGCAAGTTAGAGGAACATATCTTAAAAGATATGCATTGGCTGACTCATGGCTAATTCTGGTGCATGGGAAATGAAACTAAATGCAAGCAGGTTGACTTTTGCCGCCTTAAAAAAATGACTGGCCATCCATATTTTCCAGCAGAAAAAGAACGTATCTGTTAAAAAATTTATAAGCATTAAAACAAACCATTCAGGAAATAAAACAAATTGTTTCAAAAGCCACTTTTCTCCTACGAATACTGTATAGTAATCAGGCATACGTGCAAAGAAACATCAGCTACAAGCAGTGTAACTGTACAGAGGTGACCAGCAGATGAAAATCTGTGATTAATAACTATACTTCACGAAGACTTTGGCTCTAAACTCCTAATTCTGGCAAACCTGAACAAGTCTGAGAACTGAGATGCAGAATTTCTGCCTTGTGGTTTTCTTTCCAACTGAAAATGCTAATTAATACAGACACTGATATAAATATGTATACGTATTCACATCATTAAACACACTGAATATTCATTGCATATGCTGAATTCCTTTTAAAAATGTATTGTTTAAATGTATTGTTCAGAAATGACTTAAAACAGAGAGCATGCATCTCAAGCTTTTTTTAAAAACTGTAATTATTACTATCTTCCCATCACATTCAGTATAGATGCTTACAGACTGTCCCTAGCCAGCTACCAAAAAAGTTGATATTTCTCTTCAAATTTTTTCACAAAAATAGCATCAGCAGTGCTGATAAGAGTTTGGTGAAACTATCAATGCAGCTTTAGATGTCAAGTAAATGAATAAATTTCTTGGTTTTTGTCATCTATGAAAACTTCATTTTTTCATGCGGGCTTGAGCTCTGGCAGTGTCTGATGGAGAGTTTTGTTACTGTTTCATAACTGGCTTTCATTTGACCTGCTATTTCAATAATCAGCCATCAGAAAGAGCTGTTCCTTTAGATATTTAAGCCATTAACATAAACCATTTGGAAGATGGTTCAAAGGGCTTCATCGTGTCATTATGAAAAGAGAAGCCTTCTTGACTTTAAAGTTACAGAGGACAATCTTGTCTGTAGAGATTTCAGACTTACGGGCAAAAAAAAGGAAAGTTGACTTTTGATTAGGGTGAAAGTTGGATGCTACTGTGGGAATCAGTTCAGGATGAGTGAACAGGGAACTCCCCTGCCACCCCAGTGAGGATCCTGAAACTCTACTGTCACCAGCCAGAAGGATTAACCCTAATAAACTGTCCTGGTAGTGCTACTGAGACACAGAATGTCAGTCAGATGAGGCTTTTAACCACTTACACCATCTCCACAGTGATTATACTGCTATATGCCATCAATTCATGGTGATACAGTCATGTTTATTCCTGAATGAGACACTGAAATCCTTCCACGTATTCCTCAATTCCCACAGCAATGAGTGATAAGAGGTTGCTCTTTTTACAGACTATCTCCACTGAACTACAAATATGTCTGAGGAGCCACCTGCACCAGGAATTGGCCTTATTTTAAAAAAAAACCAATCAGATAAAGGCAAGCCCTTCCAAATACTGGCAAGATTTTACCATCAGATTAGGAAACATCACCTAGGATGTATCTGCCACTGGCTCACATAAAATAAGATGTATTAGACAACAGAATCCTGACAGATTTGCACTTTCAGAGTCCGACTGAGACTCTCAGCTGTCAACACAAGACAGACACAGAAAAATGAGACAGGCGTTTAGTACAGTGGTAGGGTGTGTGCCCTCAGAGTGAAGCCTCTTGTGCCTCAGGTTCTGCCAGCTGGTAGCAGGTCTTTGATGTCACAGAGTCACCCACAGACTGCAGAACTGAGAAAGGACAAGACTTTCCAGGATGCAGTGGCAGAAGGAGAATGTCTCCAGCATAAACTTTCCACCACTTGGGGTATGTCCCATACTCCCGTTCCTTGCAGTGTAATGTTAAAACCCTCTCTGTTCTAAAGGAATAGAATGTATGAATGCACACTGAGTGAATGCATACATGGACTGCTATTTACAAATAACTGTCTTAAGTTCTGTTTTGCTTAATTATTCATTATTTACTACTTTAATTATGCATGAAAAACCTCAAGTAGTTCTGAATTTTCTTTAGGCAATGCAGACACTATGGCACGCTAAGAAAGTTATATAGTGAGATGTCTCTTCCTTCCATTAGTCATAAGAGAAACATAAATTACAATTCAGCATATAATTCTCTGCTTCTTCACACAATGATTTAAAGTCGATTGAGCACAATTACATTGTACTCAGCATATTTACTGCTGTATAAAACTTCCTCTCTCCCATAAAGAAAAATCATCCAGGCACTTTTCTGAACAATAGCATTGTAAAACATTTTTTGATGAGGCTTTTTGTGAAAACATGTTTTATCTTTCAGTTGTTTACAAATCACTTTAGCTGTGATTTGGGAAAGCGCTTCCTCCTTGAGGAAGAATGTTGCTCCTTGAGCAAGAACTTTGCTTAAGTGCTTTTCTGAGGAGAATCGTGTTTATCTGTCCATTTATCTGAGTTTAAAGTAGGGATTATTCTGGTATCTAAAAACATTTTGAAACAAAGCGACTTGAGTAGCATAGAGATCACTCCCCTCATCTCTCCATCTGCAACATTTGTGTTTTTTAACACACCCTGCCCCATCCTGCTTTGCCACACTGGCTGGACAAGACACAGCACATGCTGTGATTGTACAGGACCATAAATAAATATATTTTCTTTGCTAACCAGCCAACAGGCAGGCTGAGTGGTCAGTCAGCTGGTGTTTTTAATACAGAAAGCAAGCCTCATGGAGCTCAACTTTGCTGTTCAACTTGCACACCTAACCAAGGGCTTGGTGGCTCTAAAGGGTCATTCTTCACAATTCTGTTGAATCTTTTTCACTGTTATCAAACTCATGTTGACTAACGGGTTTCTTTATGGTGCCTGACAGACAATGTGACCACAGATATTTGGTTTCCTTATGAAGCTGACAGGAAAAAACCAAGCCTAGGGATGTCAAATTTATGAGTACTTGTATAAAATTAAAGGAAAAGGTAATCAATATTACCAAGTTAATTTTACAAGACTTACTGATATTGATGTTAGTAATTTTTTTGAGTATTTGATCAGGTCTGGTAATGCTTTAGACATCAAATTACAGAGAGGCTTGAGGGATGCAGTTTGCAAAGCCTTTTTTCAGTGTTACTTTCCTTTAGTCTGCTCCTTATCACTGTTAAAGCCGAGTACTGCACTTAATCTTGTTGGTACTTGTGACTGCATGAGGAGGCAGTTAAGGTTTTAATATTAGTTGTGCTAGGGCTCTGTGCATAAAGATGAGCTTTAATCACTTTTGAATTAGTTCACTTCTCCTGTCAGCAAATATTCCCCCTCTTTGATGCTCTCAGACTACTCTCTTCATTAATGTGTCAGAATACAATTCTTCAGTTTCTGTGGATGCCCACAGAACTCTTCACTGAATTACTTTATTCAGCAAAATGCCAACAGCAACATTCTTCTCCAAACAGAGAGAAAACCCCCTGAAGAACAAGCTAATAATTTTGCATGTTTAATGATGAATCTGTTGATTTTACACAAACCATCCAAAAGAAAAGACCACTAGAGGGAAGTAAATCCAATATGCTCAAAGAAAATAAAATGCCAGCTACTCTAAATGATTGTAGCTAACAGAATGGTTTGGATTTACGACAGCTGAAGATTTTGGTCTATATTCCTAACAAAGATATGACAACTGAATAAAACAATTTATATATTTATAAAGAGGTCTTGCACTTCATGCAATGTGCATACCAAAACCATTAAAACAGTGTGTAGGAAAAGATTGCATATAAAAAGGTAGTATGAACATGGGATAAATATGTTGTGTAAGTATAATTTATTATACACCTGTATCCTTCACATTAGGCATTTTTTTCCTTCACAGCAAAAAAAATTGATTTAAACCAATATCTTTGGCCTTCTGGTAAAGTGGTCCTTGTAAAAATTACTATATTTTTGATTTGCTGTCATGTCATATGTTTAATCTTGGATCTTTGTTTTCCATGAATATATTAAGATTATAAGGAAAGATTGCCACAGCGAGTCTATAATAAAATCTCTGCAACGTTCCAAAGCTTTAGTTGTACAGCTTACTTTTCTGAAGTTGGCTACCCTAGCTTTTTCCAAATCCCTAGCTTTTTCCATATCCCTTCTTATTTATGACTAAAAGTAACTCACAAAAAATGTTTATTGCTCTCTCAATACTTTCCATCAAGAAAAAACTCCATGAATTTTCTTCCACATTTCATACAACATTGTATTTTTTTCTCGTCCTTCTAAATATATAGTCACCATGCTTATAGTTTTATACAGCTACACAGTCTGTAAGCCTACAGAAATGGTTTTATCTTTATAACTACATTTTATAGATGACTCCATTTCATTTATTACAGCGCTTTCTCCTGCAAAGCTGTCTTTTTATATCCAGAGAAACTGACAGATATTCTGAAAATCTGGTCTTAAATCCTCTGAAGCCTTTCCAATAGCATTTTTAGTAATGTAAGAATTATTAAAGGGAATGCAAACAGTCTAGGGTTTACTGTCAGTGTGTCAAAAATTATCAAAACATTGGTCTTTTCCCTTTTCTGAGTAAACTGCAGTGAAAATCTATATCCTTAAACCAGAGACAGACAACAGCAAAAGACATTATTTTTTAAAACCCTACCACTTAAATACACATCACAAGCTGTGTTCAGACAGCTTTTATCCACTTTGCTGTATTTCAGGTGACCTCCACCTGGGCGAGGTTGGTGACTGCATTTAATACCATGGAGCAAAACATCTAAAAGGAAGTTTACAGAAGGGAACTTTCTGGCACCTCACTTTTTCCCTTTAGCGAGAAAGGAAAAGGGAGATGCAGGTTTCCAACATGATACATTGCCTCAGTGCTTCAGGCAGTTCTCAGTGCAAGGCCTATATATCATTAGGCATCTTACATAATTAGCCCTTTTGTCACCATCATGGACAGTGAGTGAGAGGTTTTTGTGCTTTTCCTAATCCATTTGCCTGAATATTATTGGTATTACCATCACTGTCATTATCATCATCATCACAGCAAGCTGTTAATTTTTGTATGCCCAAAGGCAAACGAGTCATTACTTACTCATCAACAAAACTACTCATCCCAGATACACAGGTAAGCAGATTTTTGCTAGGCTGATCAGTGAAAGAACCCAGGGCCTCCCTACAAGTGGAACATAACAGGATCCTCCTGAAAATTAGCACTTTTACTAAGCAGAAACAGATTATCAAGTGTGTTCTACTCAAAACAGTAGTTCTGCCAGCTCAGTTCCTGTTGTACATTAAACACTTCAGCTGCAGTTGCAATGTCACTGCACAGCAGGTGAAAAACATTTCTGGAACAAATGTCAGCAAGGGATAATTTTGAAATAACCTTCTTGTGTACAGTTACACAAGCCAGAAGAGAGCAGTGCTATATGGATTGCATTGCTGCTAACCTGTGATGCTGTTTCCTGGCACAATAAGTATTTCTAAAGAAGAAAAAGTTGCAGAAAAACCCAAAAAATAGAGAGCTTTTTTAGTTTCCCATGTTTCTCACAAAGATTCACCTAGGACATGAATTCAAACTGAAATAGGGGCAAGAAAAAACAACAATGCAAAGTTTCCAATTACAGGAATAAAGAAGACTCTATTAGGATAGCTCACCTGAGGAAATGGCTCACACAGATGCAGAAGTACCTTACAGTGAGGCAATGCTGTATTAATTCTATGAAATACAGATACCAAAGAAAGTGAGCTCACTTTCACTCTGCCTTTGAATTGTGGAGTTGTAATGGATAACCTGTGGTGTTCTACTCTTGAAAAACGGAAATGGCAAAAGCACCAGACAGACTCCAGTCCTGATGAACCACTGACACAGCTGGTCTCAGATGGCTAAAGCTTGCACTTAATTTTGAACAGAAAGGTATGGGTGTGTGCCCTGTGTACTGGGGTCAAGGGCCACCTGCCAAAACCATTTAACGCCATCATCAGCAGAAGCTGAAAGTCCTCTGGAAAGCACTTAAAAACATTCAGCAATCTGCAAAACACCCTAACTGGCTGACCCAGACTTCCAGGAAACAAAGGATCCCCAGAGGTGACAGGGACACAGAGACAGACAGGCAGGGCTGGCACTTACCATCTTGGTCTGTGGTGACCGTGATGGCTGTGAACTGCTTGGGGGAGAAGCTGAGCTCCGAGACGCCGTTGGTGGCCTCGATCTCGAAGGTGTAGTTGACGTGGGACACGAAGTCGAGCACGGTGACGGAGGAGTTGGTGAGCCCCGTGTGCCGGGGGATGAAGCGGATGCCTCCCCCGCAGATCTCGCACTGGCTGGCGTCCGACCCGCACTTCTTACAGATGACGCTGTAGGTGAGGTCCTTCCTGCCTCCAGTGTCGCTCGGGGGGCTCCACTCCAGCATCAGAGCTGTCTCGTTGATGTTAAAAACCACATTCCTCGGAGCAGAAGGTGGCCCTGCAGTGAAGGAAAGGAAAACCTGTTAAGCCACTGGTGTCTGCTTTAGAAAAAAAAATAGCCTTAAGGCAATTATTTGCAAATGAAAGATACAAGGTTATGTTTCAACAACAGATTCAATGTAAAAATTAAAAGTTCTAGATACAATCCTTGAAAAAAAGCAGGAACAATAAATCATAAAAAGCTGAATAATCTAAATAACTTAATTACTAACTTAATAACTAATTAATTCAGAAAGAATTTAAGGCAACACAAAATGACTTGATAACACAAATTTTCAATAAATGGCTCTTGATGCTGTGGGATACTGGGGCAGAGCTCTAAGCACGAAATTTATATCCTTATTTTATGTCTAGTAATGTAGGCTTTTCTGAGACTTAAAATCTTTGACAATTTATTAGAGGCAAATTGAGTAATAAATAAATAACAGCTTTGGAATAAAAAGACCTAAAACTGTATTAGTTCTGCAGTACCAGCTCTTTCTTTCTATCCTTCACTGCTTATCCCCAGGGATTTCTTCACTGCTGTTCATTAACAGGGTTGGGTGGCAACAGGCCGAGACTATTAGGCACAAGAGACAGTTTACAAGTTTTCTTTTTTTTCCCCCCTGGCATCTCATCAGCATTAGGATAACAGTGAAGACATCACCTTTGCAACTTTAAGGTCTAAAAGGACAACCACGAAGCAGGAGAAAACGTCCTTCTTTAAGGCTGTGAGGAGGAATGCAAAGGTAGTTGCAGGAGGCAGAGTGCAGGGAAGCTCTCCTCCAACAAGCAGGGAGTACAGCTGTCTGTGCACTGCCAGATGAACCACAAGTGACCCACTTCCAATTTCCCACTCATCACACAACGGTCAAGGAATGTCCAACAAGTTTTAAGCTGTTTGCTGACTTAGTGTGTGGGATCACATGAAGATCATCTGAGGCTTTATATACACATATAAAAATAAATATATAGAGTGATCTAGTGATTGTCCACCTGTACTGAGCACTGGCGAGCCACCTTGAGTCCTGTGTCCAGTTCTGGGCCCCTCAGTTCAAGGAAGGCATCGAGGGGCTGGAGCAAGACCAGAGAAGGGAGTGGAGCTGGGGAAGGGTCTGGAGCACGAGTCTGATGAGGAGCAGCTGAGGGAGCTGGGGGTGCTCAGCCTGGAGAAAAGGAGGCTCAGGGATGACCTTATCACTCTCCAAAACTCCCTGAAAGGAGCCAGGTGGGGCTCAGGGATTCTCCACTGACAGGACAAGGGGAAATGGCCTCAAGCTGTGCCAGGGGAGGCTCAGGATTGACATCAAGAAGAATTTCTTCACAGAAAGGGTGGCCAGGCATTGGAATTTACTGTCCTCAGGGGTGGTGAAATCAAATTCCCTGGACGTGTTCAAGAAGGGATGGGATGTGGCACTTAGTGCTGCGGTCTGGTTTACAAGGTGGAGATCGGTCTAAAGTTAGATTTGATGATCTTGGAGGTGTTTCCAACATTAATGGTTCTGCAATTCTATGATTCCATATCACATTCCACCGTCTAACGGAAGAACTTTACCACCTAATTATTTTTTAGATAGGAATTAATGGAGGGGTGAAGGAAAGGTAGAATTTGTTACAGGATATCTGAATAACCTTATCTCAATTTCTTATTACATTATTCTTCTTCCACTTAATGTGTTTCAGCCAAGCACTTACAGATGTACGGTTCTCAAAACCAATCTGGATATAAGCCCAAAATAAAAATTATGATAAGAAACACAGACTTTGAAAAATGTGAGGCCTTATACTGCAGGTGTTGATATATGTGAGATGACTGTGGTAAACTCAACTGCTGACCTCTGGGGTTTCTGGGCTGAATGAGTTGAATAAGCATTATATTCCCAGCTCCCAATAAAAGCACAGGGCTTCACCAAGGATTAGCAGAACTTGGAAAACTTTCAGCTTGTTTTGGAGCTTTGATGATTTATACAACCTGCCAACAGGACTTGGGCATAAAGTTTTGATTGAGACACTGGTAAATGAGTGAGCTTTTCCTTATTTCAGAGTTTCTTAAGCAGACTGAGAGACTACAAGAAACATTTGCAAATGACACCAGCTAACTTTTACACAGAGTGTAACATTCATAATTTTTAAGTGATGCTTTTTATTTACTTCTGTGGCATAAGCGTGGGTATAAAAGCTGGAATGCTTGTAAATAAAAAAGTTGGTATGGTGTGGGAGTGATAATGTGAACTAATAAACATTAAGCTTTTCTGTGAACTGTACTTCAGCTACTTTTTCATTTCTGGTACTTATTTGCAACTTTTAATAACTGAGACTATGTTTTCATTATAATTAACCTTGCCCTCAAGTAAATGATGAGCTATCTGCTAGATTTCAAGCACTTGTTAATTAAAACACATGGAAGTGTTACACTGCTTTGCATTTATTTAGTGGATAAGAAAGTTTAAAATTTGTTGAATGGATGAGCATTTATTAATATAAGTATCTGTCCAGAGTTCATACTTAACAGCCAAAAAAGTTCTGAACAGTAAAGACTTGTTATTTTTCAGCAACTCAAGGAATCATTGAGCTGAACTGCATGTGGTTCATTTGTACAGAAAATTGAGATTTCTGGAACCTGTCAAATTAAGGTTGTATCTGTAATTTGCAATTTTGATGGTGACAGAGCATATTCTGAGTTTTTCCCTCCTGGTCTTTGACTGCGACCTTGTGGTAAGTGCAAACTGAAGCATTTGAAATTGCTTAAATATTTAAGCATTTATAAATGCAACTTGCTAACAAAGGCTAATTATATTGATACTTCTTTATTCAACAGTGTGGAAAACAGAGGCAACGTACAGCCCTGAAGAGGATGATGTGGTCCAAAAGCCCCTACAGCTTTAAGAGTGTCTCAGAAGTAGAAATCACCAAACTTCCCACAAAATCACTGTGAGGATGATGGTTCTAGCTACTATGGAAAACAGTCCTGAGATCAGAATAAGCTAAAACCAGGACACATTACTTCAGCTGCAGTTCTTATTATTTATGTTCAGAAGACAGGAATAATTATGTTTCCTCTAAAACCATGCTGTGAGAATTAAAAAATGACTGGGTCTTAACAAATTCCCGCTGTTAAAACCATGGAGGAGTTTTAGGAACACGGAGGATGAGCCGTAATAGCACTTCCATATGTGCATAACTTTAAGTGGATCAGTAATCCCCTTGAAATAATTGGTAATACTCATGCACTTAAAATTAAGCATCTGTGTAATTGCTTGAAGGATTGGAGTCAATGTTTTAAAACTGGCTTAAATTTAATCTTACATAAACTATAGATATTATGACAACGGGTCATCACAGCTCACGGGATTTTTTGTATTATTTCATCAATTTTGGCAGGTCAAAACAGGATTTTTGTGAATCTGGGCAATAGGAGAGTTTTGTCTGGCTTTGTGGATTTTAATTTTCTGTCAGATTTTCCTTATCCTATACAGAATGGCATCTACAGAAGAACCAGTACAGTAAATAAAATACTCTTTAAAAAATAAATATTTTTTGTTTGTACTAGAGAGTGAAGGTTCTTACAGTCACAATTTGGGACTTAATCCTCAATTGTAAGAGAAAACATGTATTATTGTGCATTCACATTTCAATGAAAAGGAAAGCATTATCAATTATGCCAGAGGTGTCTTAAAGTATATGACTGTCCTCTTGCAAATGCAGGAAAAACCCTCAAACACACTTCATACTCAAGGCCCCTCATGCCAATTTGCATGAGGATTAAATAGCTTTTTAATTGCTGTTAAATTATGCCAGTTAAACTGTGATTTCATGCAAATATTAAGCTGTAATGACATGCAGTGAATCATTTACTAAGATTTAGAACTTGGAACAAAGAGAGACAATTAATTGTAATCCTCAGATTCAGCTAAATTATGTGTCACTGGGCTTTTATGAATGTGGCCTGATTGCTTTGTTATCATTTATAAATTATACAAAGATTACTTGACACATTGGAAAAACCTGGCAGCAAGAACCCTTCTGCAGACATCTGTATGCAAAGCTCTTGGGGTTCTCCTTATATTGATTTTTAAGGAAAACAAGTATATTGGTGAAAATAAGGGATCTTTCCCTCATAGCAAAATTCATGACTTCGAATTTTATGCGAAAGAATAAAATACAGTTCACATGGATGAGCACTACAAAAATATGCAGCTCTTCTGAGACAGAACTCAGCCAGAGCGTGAACAATGTCTTTTGCTTCATTTACAAATTACAATGAGGAAGTATTTTGACACTTTCTGTGGAGGAGACTGGCGTGGATGTCTTATGGTGAAGCAGGTCTGCTCTGAAAGCACCAGAGCTGAGTTTGTGCCTCATGCAGGGCTTTGCACCTCATCTTGTTTCATGTATTCTCTTCCTCTGTGAAGGCAAAGTGCATTTTCCTGTGTATGGAAGCAAGAGGAACAAACCCAGCACTGCAGAAGTCTGGTGAGGGCAATGTAGTATTTTACACACCAGAGAGTGAAGACTGTCTGGAAAAAAAATTGTTGCTTTTCAAGTAAGAACTGTCCATTAAATACTACTGGACTCTTGGAATTTTGTGTCATTTGACTACTGAAGTTACAGCAGAAGGGCAAAGATTAACCAGCACCTTAGGATACTGAGAATCAGCATCTGGCTGTGCCCCTTGAGTTCATAATTGCTTTTTGAGATAGATACGTATAGATACGTATAGATACGTATAGATACGTATAGATACGTATAGATACGTATAGATACGTATAGATACGTATAGATACGTATAGATACGTATAGCATAGATAAATAGTGTCATTTGATGTAGAATTACATTTTTCCCTTTTCACTTATTCTTTTCCTTTGAGGCAGGCAGGAAGAATGGAAGCCAGTGACTGCAAACCAATACCCCACGTCTGAGCATAAGGATAAATTGCAAACAAGTGTAGAAAAAAATACATACATATGTATATATATATATATAAATAACAATAGAGGCAGTGAAAACTTCAAGTGTGTTGCCTGATTTTGCTGCTGAAATACAGCGTTGCCTCTTAAAAACACAGGATACACTTTGTGGCAGAGTTTATTGAACAGAGCATAAGTTTGNGGGTCATCACAGCTCACGGGATTTTTTGTATTATTTCATCAATTTTGGCAGGTCAAAACAGGATTTTTGTGAATCTGGGCAATAGGAGAGTTTTGTCTGGCTTTGTGGATTTTAATTTTCTGTCAGATTTTCCTTATCCTATACAGAATGGCATCTACAGAAGAACCAGTACAGTAAATAAAATACTCTTTAAAAAATAAATATTTTTTGTTTGTACTAGAGAGTGAAGGTTTTTACAGTCACAATTTGGGACTTAATCCTCAATTGTAAGAGAAAACATGTATTATTGTGCATTCACATTTCAATGAAAAGGAAAGCATTATCAATTATGCCAGAGGTGTCTTAAAGTATATGACTGTCCTCTTGCAAATGCAGGAAAAACCCTCAAACACACTTCATACTCAAGGCCCCTCATGCCAATTTGCATGAGGATTAAATAGCTTTTTAATTGCTGTTAAATTATGCCAGTTAAACTGTGATTTCATGCAAATATTAAGCTGTAATGACATGCAGTGAATCATTTACTAAGATTTAGAACTTGGAACAAAGAGAGACAATTAATTGTAATCCTCAGATTCAGCTAAATTATGTGTCACTGGGCTTTTATGAATGTGGCCTGATTGCTTTGTTATCATTTATAAATTATACAAAGATTACTTGACACATTGGAAAAACCTGGCAGCAAGAACCCTTCTGCAGACATCTGTATGCAAAGCTCTTGGGGTTCTCCTTATATTGATTTTTAAGGAAAACAAGTATATTGGTGAAAATAAGGGATCTTTCCCTCATAGCAAAATTCATGACTTCGAATTTTATGCGAAAGAATAAAATACAGTTCACATGGATGAGCACTACAAAAATATGCAGCTCTTCTGAGACAGAACTCAGCCAGAGCGTGAGCAATGTCTTTTGCTTCATTTACAAATTACAATGAGGAAGTATTTTGACACCTTCTGTGGAGGAGACTGGCGTGGATGTCTTATGGTGAAGCAGGTCTGCTCTGAAAGCACCAGAGCTGAGTTTGTGCCTCATGCAGGGCTTTGCACCTCATCTTGTTTCATGTATTCTCTTCCTCTGTGAAGGCAAAGTGCATTTTCCTGTGTATGGAAGCAAGAGGAACAAACCCAGCACTGCAGAAGTCTGGTGAGGGCAATGTAGTATTTTACACACCAGAGAGTGAAGACTGTCTGGAAAAAAAATTGTTGCTTTTCAAGTAAGAACTGTCCATTAAATACTACTGGACTCTTGGAATTTTGTGTCATTTGACTACTGAAGTTACAGCAGAAGGGCAAAGATTAACCAGCACCTTAGGATACTGAGAATCAGCATCTGGCTGTGCCCCTTGAGTTCATAATTGCTTTTTGAGATAGATACGTATAGATACGTATAGATACGTATAGATACGTATAGATACGTATAGATACGTATAGATACGTATAGATACGTATAGCATAGATAAATAGTGTCATTTGATGTAGAATTACATTTTTCCCTTTTCACTTATTCTTTTCCTTTGAGGCAGGCAGGAAGAATGGAAGCCAGTGACTGCAAACCAATACCCCACGTCTGAGCATAAGGATAAATTGCAAACAAGTGTAGAAAAAAATACATACATATGTGTATATATATATATATGATACACTTTGTGGCAGAGGTTATTGAACAGAGCATAAGTTTGTCGGGTTCAAATTGTTTCAGCATACACTGACACTCAGACTCACACAGCTCAGACAACCAATATAAGCCTGCCTGACCTTGAAAAGATGGATCAATTCATCCAATTACTTTATAGTGGGAAATGTTAGGCTTTATGTACAGAGTAATCAGACAGGGGATTAGATATGATGCTGTTTGTTGCTCACTGTGTATGCAGGGAGATCACTGATAGAGAACTTGCATATGGCACAGAAACACAATAAGAAGGAAGAGCAGCAGTGAGAGATTGATAAGCAGCGTAAGTCAGATGAAAAGAACCGAGGAGAAGGAGATTAACAATATATTCTAATGTAATTTTCATTCCTCTTATTGAAATTAGATTTCTATTATGGCGTTCCGCAAAGTGAACACTCTCCTTTAACAAAATGCAGCTACATAAAATAAAATTGGGAGCTCTACATTTTTGCAAAAGCACACGTACTTTCATGAAATTAATCAAAGTGGATTTGAAGCTCATTTTGAAAAATTAGATGCCTTAAATCAAGGGTTTGTGGTTTTTTTCATCTAATGCTCCATCTGCAGGTTTCCCAGTACTGAGGAAGAGTTCTGGAGTGAAGAATACTGCCTAACCCTACACAGGAATGAAAAGAGACGACAAAATATTTACCTCTCTTAGGCATACTACTTTGCAGGGCATGGGGAAGCAAATAAAATGGGCATCAATAAAGTCAGTGAAAATGCCTGAACATGAAGAGATTTGTAAGGGGAACCCACTATTCATTCTGTGTTTCATTTAAGAATAACTCTCCTTACAAAAGTCCCAAGAAAAATTTCTATTTCTTATGTCACATCTCATACGTCAAGATACAAGTTTGAAAATGAACATCAAAAATGCAGACCTGCCTCAAAGGTGGTTATGTAAAAATGGCATTTCATTTCTGCACAGCATTTTCTGTCTATTTAGTCAAATTTCCTCATTTTCTTAAAACTTTTCAACTCCTTTTATTATAGTAAAGCATGACGGTTTGGAAGGAACAATCTGAATTCCACGCATATCAGTATCTTTGTTTATTAAATTTAAATTTGCCACATCTGCGCAGAGCCACCAGAACCAGTGAGGTTGTATTTATGACAGAAACATAATTTTAATAACTGAGAGACTAATTTGAAAGCAGTGGGGCTAAAGATATCACTTGGGGAATAATTTGGCCTGAAGACTCTTCATTACTGCTGATGTGCAAGATAAGAACACAGTCTGCCTGTCAAGAGCTTCAGTGTCATTTGCAGAGCTGACAATTAGTGAAATAATCATCATTGTAGGTGCAAGATGAATACATCTGCTGTGACAATCAATGAAGCACTGATACCTTGCAGCCTAGGCTGAATGGGAGACAATGGGTGGCACTGAACCAAGAAACCAGAACGTGCTTTGCTGTCTCCTTTATTTCTTCTTTCTCCCAAGCCGAGGTGAGATGAGGCACTGATACCCTTTTGTGGTTGATTATTTTTCCCCGCCTTGAGTCACTCAGTTACTTTGGCTGACATCCTCAGCAGGAATGTGGAGGTCTGGCACCAAGTTTTTTCTGATGGTTTTCACCCAAAGCAGCTCTCTGCACTCACATTTGTTGAGAAAGCAGCAGGGTGTTGAAGTAAATGCACTCTGAGGCCACAGGGCTCTGATGCTCCTCCCTACCTTATCAACAGATCAGGGTATCAGGGCTTAAAATTGTGCCCTGAAAGATAATTATGGAATCATAATGCCCTGTATGAGTAATTTTTTCAAAGAACTCTCTCTCAGCAATGGAAAATCAATGACTTATAAGTAATATGGAGCTGCATCTGCATAATGTGTGAGCAAAACCCTCTTCCTAAACAAGAAAGTGTCAAGAATGCATGGGATGTGTTGGTTCTTGGAGTAACTTTTTAATGGCCTTTGCTTGGGGCATTGATTTGAGTGGAACTATTTGTAATCACTATTTTCCTGTGGGAAGCCTGAAATGATGCTGTTTATTCCCTCACATACTTCATGTAAAATGCCAGGCCTGTGTTCCCTGCTCCAGAGTGAGCTGGGACAGGGGGGACATTCTCTAAACTCTGAGCCCCTGAAGTATCCAGAGGCTGGGATTTACCTTCCCCTCCGGAAATCCTACAGTTAGATTAGACAGCTTTCTGCCTTGGGTCTGAGGGATGCCATTTTTAGTGACCATCACATTCATGAAGTGGAGGGACAGTGTCTTGTTCTATATAATGACCTCAGTGCCTACAACTTTGTAAATCAGCTTCAAATTATCAGGTATATTCCCAATTTTCCCAGTCTAGTGTCATTGGAAAAACCAGCCTGAGCAGAGGAAGTAGCTCATTTCAGTCAGCTCACTTATTTTTACGTGATGCTGCATAAAACATCTCAAAACACGGATATGCACTGATGGTTATTGCAACAGCACTTTGTTTTTAGGGTTTTATCTCTTAAAGCCTTTAAGAGACTTTACTTAATACTTAATCTGTTAAAATACTTCACAAATTTAACACATAAATGTTTTTAGAATTCTCTTAACTGTGGCACAAAAAGTACTAAGATTAAATTCTCTACCAAAAGAATTAACAAAGTGTTATAATGAAAACTGGGTGTCTTAGATGATTTTGCAAAGTCTTTAATCACCTTTAATAAATAAGCGATTTTAATAGCCTATTAAAATACAGTATTTCACACACAGATTTTTAAATACTGCTGTTTGTTCCTAGTTTTGAGATTAAACAGATATAGTTGCTTTACAATCAATAAATTAATCCCAGTGAGCAATGAACCATGAATGAAAATCTATAAGAAATATTTTATTAAGTGGTAAGAAAACATATGCTATATAATTCTAGACATAAGATCATTGATCAAAGTAATAAAAATCTTGCTCAGAACTCTGCCCTCAGATTGCTGGACATCAGGTTTGCCTTCAGGACAAATTTAGGTTAGTCAAAAATCACAAAATTATGTATTCCAAAAGTCATCAAAAAAATCTAACAAATTTTCATTATCACAGTCACATAAGAGGGAATAACTCTCTGTTAAAAGAAGGTGATGGTGCAAGAGGTTTTAATGATATCTCCTTCTGATTGGATACATCTTTTTTCCTTTCTTTATTATTTTCTTGTCTTTTTTGAGCATTTAGTTTTTATTTGATTGAGTGGGGATTATATTTGTTTTATACTTTTCATTTAAATCTGAGGGGAGAGCTTAATCAGTTTTTTCCTTGACATGACTCCAGCTTGTTGAAAGTTTTTGCACCAGCATATTTTCAAGTATGTAAGATGTATATTATTGGTAGTGAAAACACATTGTTACCCATATGACAGTGATTACTCTATTCCTATTGTATCTCAGAACTACAAGATAAAAAGCCACCAAACTAAGAAATATGGGTATGTTTAGGGTTATCTAGACTAGACAGAAATACGCTGTTTGAATTTTGATTTTGAAAATCTCTTTTGGTTAAGTTGAATGGAATTCTTCACAAAATGTACAAAACCATAGGGTTTTTTTTAAATACAAATAAATGAAGCAGCAGAATTGCAGACACTGGTAATGATCAGACTTACGGGTACATGCCATAGTTGGTGGGTCCTTCTCAGCTCTGAAATAACCTTTCTCACACTGACAGACAGAAGTTGCTTCTATGTGAGTCAAACTGTGTGGAGGGCACTTGGAGCACTTCACATTTCCAGGAAATGCTTTATAGAATCCAGGCCTGCAAGCTGCAAAACAAGAAGACAAGTTTCATTAACAGAAGATAATTTTGGTCATAAGTAAAATCTGTTCCAAGCAGTTATAAGGCTGCTTATTTCCTTTCCAGTCTAGGTGTTTTGATGATACAATTCTTGACAGTTTTTATTTTGGTATATGGACTTAAAAAAAAATAAAAAGCTGCTCTTGGTATATAACGGGAAATTGTTAAGAGAGACAACTTCCCAATTTATAGTCAGCCCTCAGTGCTGCTTGAAATTGTCTCTAAACAACTTCACTATTATCACTAAACGTTAACTGTGTTTTATGTCCATGTGTTAACCAACAAGAGTGAGATAACTTCTTATCTGCCAGAGCTGTTTATGTGGCTTCCTTATTTAAGTAATGGATAACTTGCAACACTTAATATATTTACCCCCACAACGCCTTGATGAGATTGGGATGAAATCCCTAAACATTTATGGCTTGGTCTGACTTGCCTACAGTGCCCCAAGAAACCTCTGACAGCAGGGCCACATCAGCTGGTCCCTTTTGGCACGAGAGGCTGGAGGATGAAGGAAGGGATGAAGGAAGGAGATGCTGACACCCTCCAGCACAAACCAGCACAAGCCTGAGACTACTCCTAATTGTGTTAGAAACCAACCTGGACAGCAGCCAGCCTTGGGACAAGGAATATTGGGATGCTCAGAGGTCATCACTTCCCCAGTTACTGGGAGCTGGGGTCCCTGCTGTTCTTAACCACAGCACGAGCTCACAAGCCTTTTTTTGCTGGCTTTTAAAGCAGAAACAAGTCATTAAAATAAATCTTATCCCAGATCTGTCAGGCATGCATTCAGAGATATTATTTTAAAATCATCCCCAGACTTCATCACACATATTTAAACAGAGATTTCTTTCTTTTCCTGCCAGCTACCACGTTTGCACATGCCAGCAAATGTTGCAGTTACTGTCTTCTGGCTTCCCCATATGAAAACATTAAAAATGAAAGAGCAACTCAGACATGTACAGATTTTACAGACTCCTCTTCCTCCTGACTCCTCCAGTGGTACAATGGAAACCAGTGCTATAAATACAATTTTGAGGTTCCATGTGGGTTTTTCTCAGTTTGACATATTCAAGACTATTTCCTTTACATCACTAGAGGAACTAGGAAGTACTTCCTTCTCTTGTAATAAGATACCAAAAGACTTAAAATGAGGTGTTTTTAAAAAGTACCTCAAAGTATGCATTTAATGGATTCAGTGTCAGACCATATTGAGTTATTAAAGAGTATTAACTCATAGATAACATATACCCAGATCAGTTTTTTTTCTGAACCCAAAGGCTTTTCTTGATATAAAAGCAGCTTCACTAGTAGCTGAACGAAAAGGAGTGAGATGACTGAGAAAGATAACACTTGATTGCCTCTCAGAACCCAAGAGCCAATTTTTCAAATGCAATTTCAAGAGCTTAATTTTGACCCAGCCATTTCAGCAGTTCTCCTCCTAGTGTGTTGTTCTGACTTTGCTGAATAGACATTAGGGAGGTATCCTGCCCTGCTGTCACTGACTGGGGAAAAAAAAAAAAAGGGATTTCTGGTGTTAGAGATAAAAGGGGTGGGAACAGCAGGGATTTTCCCCTTGAAAGTAGGCTACTGGTCTGATGCAATTGTGATTATAGTGAGTGGCAATTTTCCACTGATTGGAAAGACAGCAGGTTTGGTGCAGGGAAGAAGGCAGCACTGCAGATACAGGCTGGAGGCACTGACTCCTGTTAGTGTTGAAAAAAGGGAGGAAGTAAGGCAAAATTGGGGGAAGGGTGTTATGCTTCCCTGCTCCATTCTTATCTTCTCATGCCCAAATCGTGCCCTGATAAATATTAAATTCTTGCTTTATTTCATACATGATGTTTGTGACTAAAGAGCTGACAATTCCAGGTTACAGTTTCATTCAAAGCAAAATGTATGCTCTTTAAAATCCTTATTACTGCTGAAATTCATGTCTGTCAGTTCTGAAATCATCCCTTTTTCTCTCCTGTCCCCCAAACAACAAATAACTTTGGATCAAAAGAAACACAGCATTCTCTTTCAAGAGCAATATTTTGCCTAAACTTCAAGCAGTTCACTATTTCAAAATAAAACTCAAGGAGAAGATTAATTTCCAATTCTTTTAAAAAAGCAAATGTTTTATTCTGAAATGGTATTCTGTATTGTATTTAAAGCAATTATGTTTTTGACATGGTAAGTCTCTTAAAAGAAAGCACATATATACTCATGGAAAATGTGGGGGGGGGAATAATGGATTAAGGTAGATAATTTTACTTCTTTTGAAGTCAGCTGAAGTACATCTATCCTGTAAGTCAAGTACATACCCAGTTCTGTGGCAGAGAAGCTACAGGGATATCAGGGAAGCTTTTCAATGGAGAGGTTTACAAAGCCATTGACAACCCACTCCCCATCCAAATGCGCAATTCCATAATCATGGTTATTGATACTTGGAAATGAAAAACAGCCCTTCATCAGCAAGATAAAGTGACAGAAGCTGAAAGCCCTAAAATGATCACAAGCTTGGGAAAACTCATCATTCTGGGTAACTCAGAGCTGAGTGCCAACATTCCTGGGGAAAGAAAATAAACTGTTACTCTATCAAAGTCAAGGAATACACAGCATGAGTCTGAAATACAGCACTTCAGCTGCTGTACATATCTAAGCTTAGACCCTGATAACAATTACTGTGTTTCAGTGGCAATTTAACCAAAATAATTGCTACATTTACCATTTTCCACAGAAAATCTGCAAGGACTTAGAGTTACTACCCAGGTTTTCCTAAAGCATGTGTAGGAATTGCCTCAACTGCTATAATTTTGGAGATATGTGAAGAAACAAGAAAAATAATTTCTCTGTTCCATTGGCCTTATGTGTCTTTGTGGAGTTTAAGGCTGTATAAAACCACTTTAAGCCAATGTATCTTACATCAATTTCAATCAAAATTTGCAGGGAAATTGCACAAAGGAGTCAATGGCATCTTCATTCCACCGTAATTTCTGATTTATGCATGACATTTTGTAAAACTGGGGTCTGTAAATGTTCTGCTATGAGATTCCATCGCTGCATGAAAATCTCAGTGTGTGACTGCAGACTGGGATATCACACCCCATACAAGCACTAGATGTTGTATTCAAGTTTGGAGTCCTAAATGCCATGCTTTCTAAAATAAGGATTAGGATGTGAGTCCATAAAGGAATTAATCAATAAGTTTACTTACATATCTAAAGTTAACCAATTCCCTCTGATTTTGCCCAGCTTCCTGTAATTTCCCTTGTTTATTCTCCCATGGTAGTTTCAGCAACACAAAATTACTTAGAGCACAAACTGCCTGATGGGCAAAACAGAAACTCAAAACCTTTTAATTATAAATGGGTTGCATTTTTGTATTTGGAGAAGGAAAAAAAAATCTTTCCCATGGAAAATTTACCCTATGTAAAAGTATTACAAATAAATTCAAAGTTTGTTCCACATGGTTTTGTATGCAAAAAGTTCAATTTTGTATGGGTTGATAAATCAGTATTTTTAGTGTTTCTCATACCATTTTCTTTACTTAGCTAATAGTTTTTCACCTGTCATTTTCACAGATAATTTGTGCAAATGTTAGTGTAAACTAAAATTTAAACTATGAAAAGCTGCCCATACCTGAAAAAGTTGCTAGTGGTGACTACTCAAAAACCCACAAAGTTTGGTTTTTTTCTGTATTACCAGAGAGTATTTTTTCTACCTTCTAAATCACTGGGTGACATCTCGTTTTCTCTAGTATTATCTAACAGAAGTGACTTTGTGAGTTAATAGGAACTGTATGAAATTTGATTTTTGTGAAGTCTGAGAAAAGATAATATATTGTCTTAATGGTTCAGTAATTAGCAGGGTATCTGAATGAGCAATTCAAAGTTTTCTCCAACGAAATACAAGAGACCATACAGAGGAGCACTGATAATTTAATTGGCTTCATAAAAGATAACACGTTCATAAATGTGCTTTGCTGCAGCTTCACTGCTGTGTGGGAGCACATCACTGTCAAAGATCCCAGTTTCACAACATCTGAATTGACCTCTGCAGTGTTAGCTGGAGTAAGATGAGTCCAAAGGAAGCTTAGGAACAACTTTTAGGTGTGTCTGACACTGGTGGTCTGTGGGTGGGAAGGCATTTGTCATGAAAATGGATTTTTTATAGCTTGCTGAGAACTCATCAATCAAATTAAATCAAATAAGACTCTGTTGTCATTTACAATGAATAGCAACCATCAGTAGCTGTGGAAGAGGTGTTTTAATCCTTCTGAATCACACAATTTGTTATGCATTTCCACCTCATAGTTTTTTTTTAACCTTGCTTACTGGATCCCACTAATGCTCTGTGAGACTGGTATCTTTCAAAACTGTTATATTCTGAATTATTTCAATTTTCAAGTCCTCTTACCCCTCTGCTATCTGATCACTTCATAAAAAGGGCAATCCAATAAGGCCTGTTCTATTGTACCACTGTGCACAAAGAAGGAACTATGATATTACTTTAACCAATTTATATTTTAGTAGAAGTCTCTAGAAAAGAAAAAAAAGTATATAGAAAAGAACATGAAAAAAGAATGCAACAAAAACTGGATGCTGTATATTAAAAAAGGCAGAATACGATCACGAAATCAAGATTAGGATATTACAGAATTAGGACAATAAAGTTATGAGGACAACTTTTGATTGTGAGTACTATCTGGTTAAATAATCTCAAATCTCTCCTTTCTCAGGTGATTCTTGTTTTATTCAGCTCACGAATGGACTGTGAGGGGGATTCACTTTGGGTCATGTTCAAACTGACAGTGAGACTGTGCAGCACGAGCTGCTGGAAACCTGAGGCCTTGTGAAGAATCCACTGGAGGAAGGTCAGCCATCAAAAATTATAAATTATCAAACATGCTGGTTAGTTCAAACCACAAAAATAAACAACATGTATCAAGAAAGCAAAGCTCTGGTTTAATTTAGTTCCTACAGACAGTGAGGAGGGGACAGGTGACACTCCTAGGAAACTTAGTGACACAATGACCCAACTTCAGGGGGGACAATAGACTGATTTCCCTTTTTTGCTTGTAATAAATTTGATGGGTTGTTTTTCCGGGTGCTTTGGTCTGCACATAAATGCATCTGTGTTGATACGCTCTGGTCAATCTCTTCTCTTGCCAGTATCTCTGCCACCTAATATTTCTATTCTTAGATTTGGAGAACTGGTAGGAGCATTACTCAAACCCTTGACTTTAGAGAGGAGCAGGGCAGAGGAGACAAAAAGAGGCAGGTATAAAGCTGCTTCTTCAAATATAACTACATAATGAAGTAGTAATTAAATGTTCTTCCTCTTTGTGCTAATTCTGTTTTTTCCCCAGTGACTTATCTTCCGTCATTCCCACACTTTAGTATTCTATGGATGTTGTTTATGAAAATTATTAGAAGAAATGACAAAGGAGATAATTGCCACCTATCAAACAGTATTTTCAATTCACATCAGTGCAGTTTTTCTCTGTATAAAACACTAGTTTCAATACAACAACTTGAACAATTATTCAGATAACATAGCGTGTTTTAAAAGAATCTGAGGTTCATTAAAAAAATACATACAGACAAGATGCTAATGATATTAATTTTATCACTGCCTGTCATACTAGATACAATCCAACAGCTCATCAAAGAGCTGGGGGCTGTGCTACACAGTCCAGGTGAATCCTCTTCTGCACAGACTCTTTTTTGTATTAAAAAAAAACCCAACAAAACACAACAACCTAAACAAAACAAAACCAAGCATCCTAAATACTAGACTAGAATTTAAGAAAATGATTCTAAAGGCATAGGTACTACTTAAAGAAAGAGATGGAAAATGTTTTAGTCCTGATAAAACTCTTTCCCACTTAATTCTTAAAACTAGGTGAATTATTTTTTTGCCAGAGTAATACAGTAAATAAAATTTTCTACTACAACAGGTAGATGGGCATGTAAGCGTGTTCCAATGAATACAAAATCAGCAAATTAGTATTCCAATAAATACAATCAATGATATCAAAATCAATCAATACAAAATTAGCAAAACAATAAGAAGCTGAGGAGGTTAATTTCATTGAAAATATCAAGCACTGAAACTACAGATAAAGACAATACCCACAAAAGAACGCCTGCTCATAACACACAGTACACAGCTGTAAAGAGGGGCTGCACCCTTTTCAAACTACCCCTTAAAATGTTTTGTAAACTGCACTCATGAGCCAAAAGAGGTTTGGTTATTTTTTTTAAGGAAAAGTTACTATATTGCAACATACTGCAATTTTGTATGTTTTTTAGCTTGGATACTGCTTTCTGAAGTCTCACAGAAGGGCCAAGTGACAAAACTGGCTGGAAGACTGAGGTACTTTATCAGTGATGGAAGAAGAGAGACAAAACCAACAGGATGCACCTTCACTGACTTGTGCTGCTGACTCTGTGGTGGGGATCCCCAAAGTCCAATAAATTGGTTGAGGTAGGAATTACAAATACTCAAATGCACTGCTGCACACCCAAATTGGTCTGTATTTCTTTTGCTATTTTATGGATAGACCCCATAGAAAAACCATAATTAGACAGATTTCATGAACCCTTAAAGGAGGCAGTATAAGTACTGTTTTCTGGGCTGCTTAATTTTTAAAGGAGCATCACTGTGTTTTAGGAAGATAGTGAATGAAAGGAATCAGTCAGGCTAATTAGTGCACACAATAGAAATGGTAATCGAGGAACATGACAGCAGTGAAAAAGAAGGGAAGTAATTTCCTGCAATATATTAGTGCATACTCCTGGGATCTGGAAGGTCTGCAGGAAAAGAATGGAAGGAAAAGATCATTACATCTCCAAGCAGCCATCTCCAGCATCTCCAGTAATCACCTTTAAACAGAAAGGTGAAATATAACTCTGAGAATACTTCAGGGCAACGCAGAAGTTACTCACCGAGTCCTCAAATCTGTTCACAGTAGCTATGAAAACTCTTTATTTTAAAGTATAATATCAGTAATGCTTTACTATAATTTTTTTAATTTTATTAATTATATTTAATCATTGTTCCATTGTTGAAATCAGCTGGAAGCACTTTTGGGGGGAATGGATAAGGCAGGAGTGTGGTAAGTTTCTCAACACTGTAGCGAATGCAGCAAGGAGAAATATAATTTCTTGTAACTACAGAAAGAACCTGTGTTTGCTGGAATTTCTCTGTATCATTTCAGGAAAAATTAGTGTACAACTTGAAAGGCCATGAAGGCCTCTCTTTTCACAGAATCATTCGTGCTCCTGTGTACAGCTGAAGACTATCAGGAGACACTGCAAACAGGCATTAGACCATACCAAATATTTCTTTCTGCAAGAGGAAAACATGGTCTGAATAGATCAGATCCATTTTGTGGCTGATTCCTTTTGCACATTATCTGTCTCCCTGTGTCTGTTGGTGAGAACAATTACAGAATCCTCATCTCCTGGTCTGAACAGAATAACCAAATGCTAGAAAAACACCTCCCGCTATTAGAAAGAGTCAAAGTGCTTTGTACCAGAAATATGTACAACATATAAAGTGCCTTCTTGCCAGATATATGCACAAGAACTGTTGATCTATGGAGAGAAGTTTGTCAGTCATATTATATCCTTATTATATATATTATATCAAATGCTATCATATATGCGTTATTCTCCCTCTCTGTCCCTTCTGCTGAGATCATAAACTGTAATTTCTGTTGTCCCTCTCCCCATTTTTTCTTCTTTCTCCTCTTACTATGTGAAACCTTTCTGTTTTCAGCTCTGTACATATGGTACATAGTTAGTCATGGATTTCTCTTTCTCTTGTGCAAGAACAGCCCACTGGAATCTGCAGATGCACTTTTCTCTATCCATAACAAATTAATCGGCTAGCCTGGGTTAATTAATTCCTATGATAGCCATTATTCAATTTGCTATGCATGGGGTGTTATTTTGGAAGCAATTTTTTCTGAGGCTGTTTCCACTTTTGACAAAGACCAAAACTTCCAGCCTGATAGCTGTTGCAATGATGTTTTGTTGGCTGGCGTTATGTAAGACTGATTTTCTGTGTAAAAACAGCAATTTACCAGAGCAGTTCTCAAATAATTAATGTCACTTGGCTTCATGCCTCTGAAAACACTCAAGGTGTGCACTGAAATCCTACAAAAGCTCCCCCTGCCATGACTTACTGCTTTATTACAAAACTCTGGAACAGCTTTCTAGAAAGGCACATCTTGAAGGAACGGAATATCCTTACAGGCAGTTATTAACAATAAAGTCTGAAGAAAGCTGCAGTCTCTATTTACAAGGTTATAATTTCTTGTTATGACCTTATTATAACATTGCAGTTTTTAACGACTTAAGATCTAAACCTAAATTTTTTTGGGTTCACTGCTTTCACTACAGCAATTATTTTCATAATAGATCAGCTAAAGCTATGCAATTTTTTCTTCTCTGTGTAGCTGTCTCTTTTACATTCCTATAATTAGCAAGAAGCAATAGTAATGAGAACACAATCTAACCCACTTTAAAAAATACTTTAAATAACCCAATATTTAAAAGGAGAAGCTTAAAATTATGCTCGCATAATTTTTTAATTATGGTTACCAGGATTGCACATTCAGGTACAGATTTGAATGTGTGATTTATTTAAGGCCCTGCTTTATTTGCATGTACAAGTCAGGAGTTTGGGCACACAGACAAAATTACTGTAATCATGGGGAAAATTTTAATGCCCCAATCCAGAAAGGTAATTGTAAAGTTGGGTAATTGATATGCAAAAAATGCTGAAATGTTCTTATAAAATCAGGCATTTGGCCTTTGAAATAGAATCCTTTTGGATGTGTTTGCAGAAAAGCCCACAAGCTTGATTTTGAAACACACCAAACATGATTAGTGACTCCCAAACTATTTCAGTTCTGACTTGCCATTGAAAGTAAAATACTCATGCCTCTGTGAGACCCAAACACCATTTTCTTTTGTGTAATTTCTGAATACCCACAAGCTCACAGGCAAATAATCTTGATTATTAAAAATTATTTTTCAACCCATCTTTGTGTGTTCTACATTACTGTACTAAACTGTATGTAATCTTACTCTATGCCTTAAAACAATGATAGAATAGAACAACACAATGTTGTATTTGTGAATAAAAATTCTGTGATCTATGTCAGCAACTAACACAGTATTCAAAAACCCATTTTGCCATGGAACCAACACATAAAATTCTGTCATTAGTTCATTCAAGTTTTCCTTTTCCTTTCCCTCACATCCACGTAGAATCACTTGCAGTACTGAGCCCCAAATTATAGTAACTATTGAATTGTATTTACACAGGTACAGATGACACCAATATTCTTGTTTTATTTTTATTTCATAAGCAAACATTGCCAACTTTTCCCAACCCATCACCACTACAGCATTTAGATTCATGTGAATTTCAGTGTATAGGCAATGCCTTGGTAACCCAAGGGAAAGCTCTGACTACTGTCTCAAATATTCATCTGCTGGCCTTCTAAGACAGGAATAAATCCTTTGATGATGCAAACCCAACCCCATTTTAATAAAGCAAAAATCATGAAGGTGCCCTTTAGCTGAACAGGTTTCTAATTTGTGTTTCACCAAAGTAGTTATGTGGGATAAATGTTCAATCCTTGTGTCTAGAATATTTCACATGATTGATGACAAGAATCAGAGGTAAGTATTTCTGCTGAACACACTGATATTTCACAGGAATCTCACAGAGATGAACCATGACATTAATATCAATTCTCAAATAAACAGGTTGATATGAAAAATTCTCCCTCCAATAAGACTTCTAGTATTGATAGAGAAATTTGAGCTTAAGAACACAGGTAAGTATTACTATAAAAACGTATTAAATCTGCATAGAGTCTAAATCTTTCCTAAAAGTGTTGAAGAAGTACCAGAGAGGCTTATTTCTAGTTTTCAACTACACTGGATGCACACTACAGTGTTAAGTACTTCCCAAATTAAGAAAATACCATTATCCCTATCCTGAAAAATCCCAACCAAACCTTAAGCTTAGAGAGGTCAATGGGACTTATTCAAGATTTTCTAATAGTTCATTATCCTGGCTACAGGTGCCAGGCCCTCACCTGCCACAGGCTGTAGCTCTTTAAATGAGGAGCCAAACACCCCAAAACAGCACCATTAGGTCATCCTACAACTGAATTTATTCTTTTTTTCCCCCAGTTTTCTTCACAGCTGCAAACAAACAACCAGACAGATACTTGGCATGAAACTGACCTCTTAAGTGCAGATTGTTTAGCTCAAAAATTATTTTTTTAAGTTACTAGCATCACCCTAGTAGGACTGTGTGAATATGGTATCCTGCTACTCTTAATATGTAAAGTCACATGACAGATTGCATTCTGAAAGAAAAATGTTTTGTTTTTAATATCCATGTGTTTTTGGTAACATTTCAGGGCAATCACACAGTTTAAAAAAAACAAACAAAAACCTGGTAATAAATTTTACATATAATTTCAGATATTTAACAGATGATCAGATATATCTGGAATAATCCCTCAACCAAAATACAAATAAAATCCAAAATTAGGATTACACAGTCCAGAAAAATAACAACTACTGATGCTGCATTGCCATTCCTCATCACATTGTGAACTGAATCTGGTAAAGTTTAACTCCATTTCAGCTTTTAAATACTCGTTAAGAAGTGTGCAGGACAGTTTGCTTTTGAGTTGATAAATATCTGCTGCTGTAGCTGAGGTGTGGACACATGACAGGAAGCAAGAGAGTTCTGATCTATGGACTCTGGTCGTGTCTGTGTTTTACAGCAGTTAACACTACATTTATTTCACACCTGGGGGCGGCACATTGCTTGTATGTGGTGAATTTTCACCTTTTTCCTTCACTTCCATTCATGTTTCTCATACTGTGAGCAAAATGACTGCGAGACAAAGGTCAGGGGCTACAGTTCTGACAGTAAATGAGACACTGCTGCCTTCAGTATTTGGAACTGTAAAATCCAGGGACCTGTATTCATCTGAAGAGTAACAATGGACTGTACCATTTGGCATCTTTTTTATTTTATAGACTAATTTTTTAATAGGAAACTCCAGAAAACCCACTCTGTTAAACTCAGCAACGATAATGTAACTACACTTGACACGGACATTTTTAATTACTACTAAAAAGCCATATATCCACAGATGTTTAGTTTTAGAAAAAAAAGATAAATGATGTATAAATATAGATGTAAAATTGTATTTGTCACCCTTTTGACATAGCATTTAGAGAGTATTTTAACTATAACTTAGATATTTTAATTGGACTGTATGGTCATTGGTAACTGTCACTGTGATCATCTACTCTCTTTTCCTGCATAAAAGATTTTTTTTTTTTTTTGCTTAGAAACTTCCAGATCTATTTCAAAGATCATCTATTTTACAGTGACATCATGGATCACTTGATTTATTTGCTTCCTTACTGGTTGCAGTCTAAAAATTTGAAATTTTTCTTGTCTACCACCATGATCTTACTCTCCTCCCAAGCTGCTTTTCCTGGACTTTCCTTCTGTACTATCATGCCAGAATCTGCCTTTTTTTAATCTATTAATTCTGGTTTTATGAGTATTGGGACATAATATCCCACATACATTCTGTACTGAAGAGTTTTTTTTAATGAATTCACAAAACTACATCAATTTTATTTGGAAATAAAAAATATTTCTAGAGAGTCAGCCATATGAGGAGCAGCTGAGGGAGCTGGGGGTGTTCAGCCTTGAGAAAAGGAGGCTCAGGGGGGACCTTATTGCTCTCTACAACTGCCTGAAAGGAGATTGTAGCAAGATGGGGATCAGTCTCCCAGGTAAAAAGTGACAGGAGATGAATTTGATAACTCAGAGAAACCAAAAAACCGAAATGGAGACCTTTCCATCAGATGACTCTTAATGCCATTTATGTGGTGCAAGAACTTTTGTTATGAAATGTAACATTGCTTAAAACAGAAAGATTTTCTTATATTACCTAAGGACAGTAAACAGCAATCTTTTCAATTTGTAATTCTTACAATGATAAATGTTTTAGGGTTCAACAGAAGCAGAAGCTCAGGTCAAAAATGGAAATCAATATGAAATTAATACGTCTCATCTCAGTTATAAATTTGCATGTATACATTTCAAATCTATCACAGCTGATAAAGAGAAGCTTGACTGGCAGTCCAATCAAGAAAGGCGCAGGACTGGAGTTACAGGTAATTTCATTTAGAGGTAGCACTGGTCTGGGAAAACATATACATCATGTCTGATACCACGCTTGATATCAGCTCAGGCTACAAACCTATAACGTTTCTAATAAGTAGGAATTAATTACACCTTCTCTCCATCCTCATCCCCCTTCCCTCCACCATATATTACAAATACTGTACTTGCAGAATGGATCCCAATCAGTCTCTTTCATATAGAATGGCTACGCATTCAAGGCATACAAACATCACACAAAGAGGCCTATCAGGTACATTCCCTGTCACTTGATAATATTTTGAAGAAAACTATGACCTCAGAACCTTTTTCTTTTTTTTACAGAAGGACTCAAGACAGCAATCAAAAACATAAGAGCAAAAAGAAGTCAATATAAAGAGGATGCCTGTGTTACTATGTTATAATATTGCTGAAATATAAAATCGGAATCAACCTTTGTTCAGTGGTACATGAAGTGTTAGCCTTCATAATGCTTCTAGTATCTCCATCATTATCCCAATTAAGTCTTTAAAATTTCATCCCTAATATTGCAACTGCTTCTTTATAGGCTGCTTTCTACTGCAAAACTGAAGTACACACAACCTTAACGATGTTTGTGGAATAATGAGATTTGAATCAACTATGAGACTCCTAATCTTAATTGGCAAGAGGTGTGGGAAGATGGAAAATCTCCTTTCCCTATAATCTAATCAAACCCAGCAATATCAGCTTCCAGATTGCAACGTCAGCCTTTCCCCTGAAGGGCTGAGCAGGAGGTTAGGAAAAAATTAATGGTAAACATTAATGTAAATACCAAAAGTTCATTCTGGTCACACTCAGTAAGCCACCTCAGCAACATTTGTGCTTTCTCTTGCACTCTCTCACTTGTGTTGCTGGTACTGCTTTCAGCATCCCACCCCAAGAGGCTGAACCAGGAGCTGTATTTTCCCAAGGGGTTAGCTGAAAATGGAAATGTTTCTACGGGAAGCCCACAAGAACTCAGAAATCAAAACCACTACAAACTCATCTGGTGAAAGTCAAAGCCAGGAGGAACTGTAAATTCCATTCTTAATTCAGAAAGAAAATATTTCTGCAAGAGCTTTTAGAAGATATTCTCTAATAGAAGGCAGAGGAAATAACTCCTGTGGTGGTTGTGACAAACTGGAGTTTAGGGCTGTGCTGATGCTGCATCCCAGCTGCAACAACCCTCCTACCCTTGCTGCTAATGTTCATCAGGTGCATCCACACTCAGGACGTTGGAAGACACAGGTTGTGCCTGAATCCTAATGAGCAGTAGTCACAGCTCACCTCTAGCTCATCTGAATTTCTAAGCCTCTGCTTTGACACGGAATCACACAAGAGCCATGAAGATGAAAGCATGGTTCAGTACAACGTGACTCAGCAGCTGATACACCTGAGAGAGGTGGAACAGACAAACCAGTGCCTGCACACCCTCTCCAGGAGCTGCCAAGGAGCCCACGGGGCTGGGGAGACACCACACCACAGCTGAGGCAAACGTGAGGAATCCTCAAGATTCTTGAATTATCCCCTCTTGCAGCCAGTAACAAAGTGCTAGAATTAAAAAAGTAACTTGACTTTTCAAAAGCAGATAAAAAGAAGGAAATCTCTTCACACCACAAACAGCAGTAATCCCTATCCGGCTCCTTGAGTCTACATATGCAAGTTTGCCTAGATTTCTAAAAACAGCCTGAAACCATAAAAAGATGAAGAGATACTTTTTTGTGTTAATCTCCACACAGATAAGGTAAGATTCTAAAATCCCCAAGACAATCCCCAAGGCAGGGATGTCTGTTTGCCTACAAAAATATTTCAATGACTACTAACAGTATCTATCATCTGTCTCTCATCTTGACCAGAAAACACACAGAAGCAAAGGTGAGGTGTTTGATATACAGTGGAGTTAAGAAAGCAGCTGGAATTACTGCAATTTATGCATAACCAGCCAGACAAGCTGTTGCAGCTGATGGTTATGCATTTTAGCACAGCCTGCTGTTGGCACATTGTTTAAATAAAAAATATGATGCCCACACATTCAAAGCAATAATGGAGAGCTAACGATCAGTGGAAGTGGGCTGTTGCTTCCTAATTATTATTTGGATTAATTTTCAAGAAGTTAGGGCCGGGTTTTGTTTTATTAAGTATTATATTTTATGCAATATATCCTTTATTACATAATACCAAGCTGAAGGGAGGGATTTCAGCTAAAGTGCCAAATTGCCATTCTACTGGGCAAGCCTGGTATGCTCTAACCTGAAACATGGAATGAGATTGATGTTTCTAGAATATTATGGCCTTCCTAGTGGCAGGGCAAAGCTGGCAAGGGTACCCTCAGGGTCAGTATTAGTAGTGCAGTGGCCAGGATTTAAAATGCTATAACAAATTGAACATTATTTCACCGGATGCAATGTGCCATGGCTTCTGTCTTACTTTCACTCATCTCAGTGCACTAAAATAATTCAAGGGACATGGAGTTACTTTTTTTCTCTGCTCTTTTCTACATTAAGTTCAAGCAAAGCACACAGAAATAGAACTGACCTGAACAAATGACTGGCGGTTTCTCTCGGGCTTCAAAGGCAAAAAGGTGTTACAGAAAAATAGAGCCTTTTACTGACTGTAGGCTTTACCCAGAATAGAAAGAAATAGAATTTGTTAGTACTTCTAACAGGAGAAAAACTCCTGGCAACTGCCAGCATTTCCTTGGTATGAGACAATTTATAGGAACACTTATATGTACATTAGAATGCCCAGCTGTCAAAATGAAGAGGAGGTCTGTTCAGAGGGTGATGCACTATATATCAAATGAGAAGTATAAACAATAATAAATACATAGTAATATATTGACCCTAATCCTTAGCAAACCCTAGCCCTTGATTTTGCGACCAGTTTGAAAAACATTGACTAGAAGTTGTTTTCACTGATCTAGTAAATTATTCTTAGTTTATTGTGAACTTTGAAAAGGCGCATCCTGTGGCTCACGCATTCAGGGCCAGGAAGGAGGGTCCAGTTGATGGAGTCTTGTACCAAAGGACAGTGAAAACAGTAGAAAGAGAGAGAGATGATTTGGTGTTGTCAGTGCAGACAGGGGTTTGGACACTTCATGTAAGCATTGCACGGAATATTAACTGGGCACTGCTAAGGAAACAGACAACTAAAATTTAATATGGTAAATTGGCAACCAGCCTGATTTAGTTTTCTTCACTGTATGCCAGATAAGAGTATTTTTATTTTATTTTTATTACATAACCTCATAGGTTTTGGGAGTTTATAACTCATTGTTTTTAAGCACTACAGTCCAGTTCTGTCCATCTAGATTTGTTAATTAGCCTGTGGTTATACAGAATTCCCTGTGACTGAAGTCAGTGTAGGAGCATTGGTGGCTCGCTGAGTGCTCTGCTGTTGAGAAAAGGATTTTCTGAGACCTGCTCACAAACGAAGCAGAACTAATCAATCCCTCTTGGACAAGCTGATTACCTGGAAATCAATCAGTCAGGGAGCTTGTTCTGTTGGCTGTCAGGATATGAGCAAATACCAAGTGTAACGTCCAGCAACAGCAGCACAGAAAGCACATCTATGAGGCAAATATCTGTAATGCAGATACAGAGAGCACTGAAGCACAGAAGTTCTTGTTACTGTCCCAAAACACTCTGCTGTGACATGGAAAGCACAGACATTCCTATTCCATCAGTCAATGTCTCACAGCAACTAATTTTCCACCAGTGATCAGGAAGCTCAGAGCACTCTTTCATCAACACCCAGGGAACTGAACTAGGTCCTGGTGCAGAACACTTTGCCCTCCTGCTAATGCAGTTTGTGTTTCAGATTCTGTTTGTGACAAGCTTTGAATTCTGTTTGGGTTTAACACGGCATTACAGCTGCTGGGTGTTTCACTCTGTTACTGCCAGGTCCAGAGATAGCACAGCCTGGGAAAGGAAAACAAGTGCCTGCAGCAACTGATTGACAGGCCTGAAACATCTGGGAGAAGACCAGCACACAAGAAATAATGGCTTAGAGAAAAACAAATTAGGGCCCGATTTATATTCCAGGAGACATTTTATTGCCTGCCACTCTCCATCCCACTGAAATATTGTGATGGATTAGGGTGACAGAAGAGAATTGCTAGGTGCTGGTAATGACAATTTGAACAACGAGGTGAAGGAAACATACCATGCTCTGCCTCTCTCCAGAACACGGTGAGCTTTTTGTGGAGGGAATACAACCCATTAGTCACTGGAGGCACCTCAAGGTGTGTTGTTCCTCTGTACAGTCACACTATGGGCATCCCTAACCCCCAGTTCCGGTGAAGGGCAGTATTCTAAGCTCAGAGGGAAATGAAGACTGAAAGCATTCCCAGTAGCTTTAGGAAATAACCACAGTGAGATCTCTTGCATTTGATGCCAACCTCCCCCAAACTTATCTAGAGCCATACAAGCAGAGCTGTTCTGCCAAAGGAAAGTGGCAGCTGAAAAGGGATGGGAAGACTGGGCTAGGCAGGCAGTGTAGGTATAAACTGAGTCATGGTTTTTCCATAGCATCAGTGGCCATGATCCAGCCTGGCCTCAGATAGCGTGTTACCATGACAACTTGTCCAAAAAACCCAAAGGTGGAGAGGTGGGAACAGAAAAGGGAAGAGAACCTTTGTTTTAAAGACCACTGTCACGAAGGGAGATGATTAGAAGTGAGTCAGAATTCCCAAAGCAATGGAGCTGTTAGCAGTAGTCCTGAGACCTCTCAGATCTATCACAAGAGGTGCCATGGAAAGGAAGTCTTTTATCAGACTGGGAGATTTCCAGGAGTTTCAGGGTGCTTCCATAAAAAGCCTGCATCCCCTCCATCAGCCTGGCTTGCTCCACACCGAGTCTCTGACACTTGCTGGCTTGTCACTAGAGGGGACAGAGGTGTTCTGTCCCCATGCTGCTCAGCATGCACTATGAGATGTAGCCTCAAGCACAGGTGTTCTGAGGCAAGGTTCAAAATGTCACCCTTGAAAGAAATCCTCAAAAGCAGAGAGGATTTGAAAAGGAAGATGTGCTCGTCAGGTGAAACTGGCAGCTGCTGATATACAGCGGCTGGAAAAATAAAGGGCATGATGTTTTACCCTCATCTCAGGGGCCCAACCCTGGCAAAGTCCAAGCACTGAGCTTGTGTCACTTCAGCCTGCCAAAATTAGAGTGTGAAGAACAACGGGAAAAGAAATTCAGGGAGAAATCCAACAGCGTTTGGGCAACCCTTCAGGAACCAGCTTTGTGCTAGGGAACTGCCTGTTATGTTTCCAGGGTTAGCCCAACAATTGTGTTTTATTCCTTACAAATACCCGAATTGGGTCAAGTTACCAGTTTGCCTTATAATGCTCAGCAAAATCAGAAGCCTTTTGGAGGGGAGTCCAATATTGGATCTGAAATCAAGAAAATGCCCCAAATACCTGGACAGTGGAGAAACTGATGGAATTTCTAATGTTTCACACCCATTTAAATCACAGTTCTACATATAGTACTTTACATGTTCACCAGTCACCGTTAATAGAATTTTCATTAGGAGATTTCATTTATGTAAAAGAAAAAGATCCAAAAATGCATTGACTGAGTTGCAGGTGTGCTGTGAGGTGAGAGAGCAATTATCAAGATCATTATTATAGTACATTAGTGTCTAATGGTGTGTGATAAGGATTGTAAAGTGCCCACTGTGTACTTAGCTATCTTTCAGTTGACATTCAGAGGCAAAAAAAAATTATCTGTATTGTATGTATATGCTGAATGACTGAGAATATAGAGACCAG
Organism: Pachycephala philippinensis; assembly: GCA_013397055.1. Classification (NCBI taxonomy): domain Eukaryota; kingdom Metazoa; phylum Chordata; class Aves; order Passeriformes; genus Pachycephala; species Pachycephala philippinensis. The sequence continues at coordinate 347,518 of VWZT01001214.1, forward strand.
TGTCAAATGCTTACAGATGTAGAGCAGAAAACCAACACATAAACAGGAAAAAAATAAACGCTCTTTCATTTTTATAAACAGCAGCACCAACTTTAAACAAAATGACCCATAAGGAGGTGCTGAGATAGTGTCCTCAGTAAAGCAATTTCTGTTTCCTAGGGTCTCTCAAAAAAAAAAAAAGGAGTGTGTGTATGTCCATGTGCACACATGCACAAAGGACCACCAATTTTATATGCAATTTTTAAACAAAATGTGTTTCTCTCACCACAATTAACTTTTTGAGTAAAAGATGTTTGGCTGAATCAATTTAAACAGCAACATGGAGTTTGGCAGCAATCCATTTCTGCTGAGATTAAGCCAGCTGCTACCGAATCCATTGATTCTTTTAGCTATTGATTTGTTAATTTAATAAAAAACAAAGTTTTAGAATGTGAACAAATTCACAGCGCTGAGGAGACAGGATTTTGATAAGCTTTGCTGCCAGACTAAGCTGGTAACACTATCAAATGAGAAAATCACACATGGTTTAAAATATTAAAGATTTCCAATGTGGCAGATTGCTTAAAATACACCTCTAAATAGAAATGTGTCCTGTTAGAAAAAAGCTCTCATAATTAAAAACGTATAATCTTAAAACAGCAAATCTGCTCCCTTTGTCTTCTATCTATTAATAGTAATGATTAAAGCCATTTTACCATACTTAATGCTACTATTTACTTGGAGAAGTCAAATTATCTTTAGGAGAAAAGAACAGATTCTATTCTTACTACAAGGCAAATTGAGACAACTTCTGACCAAGGATCAGGTTCTCCCTGAGACAGCTCTATGCACATCAGTCCTTCACTGTGCAGCTCCCAGCTTTTATTCTCACTCCAGAGCATTCCCAAACAGGCTGAGAATCCACAGCCTAAACATGCCAAGCTCTGAGCAGATAGACACTCTGTATCCCTGGCACTGGGATCTGCTGTCTTGTTCCCTCCTTGAGGCATTACTGCCATTAGGGTGCCGTCATTCCCTCATTAATTCAATTCCCACAAACGAACGCTGGCGACTCCGAGGGCCGCAGCTACGGCTGTGTAATGGGACTGCCAAAGTGACAAAGTGACCTCTCCTGCCCGTGGAGTTCAGAGCAGACCAGCAATTTACCACTGAAATAGACTTTTCCCTGGAAAAATGCTAGTTGCAGAAAAGGGATGTTTTGGGGGGAAAAATAAAAAAAAGGAAAAAGTTGTAACAAATTTGTAGCAAGGTGCCTGTTTTCCTGCCAGCTGTCCTGAACAACTTGCTGGGGATCAACAACTTCAGCTCCAAACACTGCCAGGACAGAGGTACCTCACAACAGCTTTAAGCAGCTCAGAGGTGAAATCCTCTGTGGGCTGCAACAGATTGAGGTCCCCTAATACCAGCATAAAACTGAAATTATGTGAGAAATTGTAAATTAACTCTCGAGGAAAGTCAGTCTCCCACTTGCAGCTCTTATTTCCTTAACGAGAATTAGCTATAACATCAGTCATTGCTCAGTTTGGCCTTCTGTCACACTCACAGATGGCCACTGTCGGCTGCAGCTACAGGTAAGAACAAGAGTATAGCAGCATTAGTAAACCTTGAAAAAACAGAGCAAGACATGGAAGAAAATCTAGCAGTGCATGATGGACTCAAGCTTTAGCATGGGCTTTCTGAGGAAAAGGTGAACAGAAGCCTTGACGTGGCCAGGCTTTGGCTGCTCAAACTCTTCTCCAAAAATCTGCAGTTGCCACAGCTGAAAAGTGCATTCCAAACACACCATTCTACCCATACAAGCAGTTTCTATGGTTTTGAATTGCTGGTGAAGGTTCCTAGGCACTAGATGGGAAATGCAAGTTTCTGTTTAAATGGCTTTCATGACTTCATTGCAGTCTTTTCTGAACTTTCTTCCACTGCAACCAAGAGGAGATGCACAAGGAATTGTAGGGGAAAATTACCAAGGATGTACGTCTTCTCCTCCAAAAATTAAACTAGAAAGTGTGAGAATAGGGGTAACTCACAAAAGTTGTTTTTCTACCCACAAAAGTTGTTTGCTTTCCTCATGGCGTAACTGTTACTTTAAGACTTGGATCATTCTTATTCTAGCTAATGTTTACAGTCTCCATATAACAGATTATACCTACGCAGAATTGTTATAAGGTGTATAAGATGTAGAGGAAAGATTAACATATTCCCATTCTACAACATGCTAATAGTGCCAGAATTCCAAGAGCAGTCTCCTAGGTGCCCAAGTGAACAGGTTGAAATAAAACATTCACATGCCATGTCAGCAGCTGAGAACACTACTTAATGAAAAGAAAGAGCAACAAGGAATTTATACATCACTGTTGAGACAAGAGCACCTTGATAAAGGAACTTTGCCCATTTTCCATTCCATAAAGGTTTGCTCTATTCCTGCAAACATGAATATGGGTAAAGAGCACAACAGACAGGTCAAATTCAAGGAAAACTTGTTTGTAGAGGGACATGATGTGAAATTATGGAAAATGCCAAAGCTCAGAAAATCTGGGTAAGTATTAATGTGAGTCTTGAGGAAATCCATATACATAAAACTATTCACTGGCCATGAAGTTTTAGTCTCAACAGAAGTAACCCAAGGTCAAAGCTATGAATGGTGTGCAGCCTGTGCAATAAAAATGTAAATATCCTTCATTCTATGGAACCACAAATGTGTTTAGCTACACTGTGCAACTGGTCATCAGCACAGCAAGGAACAGAGGGGTGAGTCTGTTCCTCACAGGCAGTGCAGATGCTGATTACCAGACTATAGAAAATCAACTCTTGCTGTTAAGAGTTTGTCCTGTAGATGTGCACACACCACATCCACAGACAAATAAATGGGCACGGGTCAAAGAAAACAAGGAAAAATAAAACTAAAAGTAGATAGCTTATTCACTAGCATCAGCAGTGAACAGAGGATTGCTGAAACACCTGAAATTATTTTGAACTAATTTTAAAAAAGCATTTAAAAGCTATCTGCAACTTTTCTATCTCAATTTATTTGTTATTTTGTATTGGGATAGTGACAGGTTGGTAATAGGACATAATCAAAGCAGCTTTCCAAAGGGCTTAAAGTCAGTTTCCCTTCCTAGTTCTGATTCAATTTAAAATATATTGTCCTTTTCAGTGAAAATCTACCTTAACAGAAGGATGGCTAAAACCGATAGTCATGCCTAATCCTAAATACTCCCAGACAAAAAGGTTTATATTTCAAGCTCTGCACTGCAGGAGCTGTTCTTTCCGGGTATCTTTAAAGGAACTTGAATGACATCAACTTGATGCAAGACTGAGCCTTTTGCACATCTGCCTTAGCAACTCCAACCCTGAACAACCATGAAACATTCAGTAAATTCCACTGATGTGATTAAATCAGACAGAAGTTGGGTTTTATTTAGCTGCCTTCAAGCTTGATGAATCCCAGAGCCATCAACAAGAAAATAAACAGTGTGATTGTGAAATTAAATAGTAGATGCTTCTCTCTGGCACCTATGCACCTCTATGGCTTTTAGAACACTAAACTTACTCAGGATAGGTTATTAAAGTGAGATTAATATTCCAGTATTCCCCCCATTCTTTCAAAAAAGCCATTGGTCACTGCTACCTTTTGTGTCTGAAGGAGATATAACATTATCTTACCTTCTAAAGAATGATGACTAAAATAATGCTGTATCTTTTAGCACTTCATCCCAATAATAAAACTGAGTTCTGGTGTCATCCTAAATGATTAGGACAGGATGATTCCTGTACCTGATTCTTCAGCACACAACAAAAAAAGTCAAGAAACTAAACCTGAAGCACAACAAAGAATTAAAACTTCAGATATTTAAATTTAATACAGTTTGCAGTAGAAGTGGTCAACAGATTTTCTTCCAATAGAAATGAGTAACTTCAATATATACTTTTCAGAATCAATCTGGCTAGCTATGTTGTAATAGTTAATGCAATTACAGTAATAGGTTTTAAATGGGTTTATATTTCAAGTACGATTGTGCTGAATTGAATTATTCCCTACTTATCACACAAATATTGGATGAACATTCCTCATTTTCAACCCACACTTTTAAATTGATTTCCCTCCACTTCAGCACGATTAAATTTCTAAAATAAAGCAGGCAGATACTTCACACTCTCAAGTGCTGTCACAAGTAGTAAATCTTCTCTAGAATGTAAAAATAATTGCAATAAGTCCAACCTCTCTATACTAATATGCCAATGCCATGTAGCTGAGGAAGTCTACAGAAAATTGTCTGTTGTCAAGACCAGAATTTCACTTACACAGAACAATGCAATGTATTTTTTTAGGCTTCCCACTTAGAGATATTTAATTGTTGATGAAATGTTGTTAAGCATGTTTAAAGTGCTACGGAAAAGAAGAGTAAAAAACAGTATAAACCAAAACAAGACGGGTTGGATAATGTGATTTTCTCCTCAAACAATAGGCAATGATCAGTTTTAGCTTTTGATTCAAGCACAATTGGATGACCGGGGCTCAGAAATTAAGGAAGAGTCTGGTGGAGCTTTAGCAATAACACCTGGCAAGCAGCAGCAAGAAAAAAAAGAAGTAACTTTCGATAAAGATGACCAAGGCGTTTGGATCTGTACACAGAGGTTTTTCTTACGGCTTTCTTCATGGTTTGAAGGAGGGACAGCATCAGAAACTAGGAAAGGCCACAACCAACAAGAAACACAACTCCACTATCTTACAGAACCTGTACAAGACAATTGTCTGTGTTCTTTGACAACCAAATACTGCTGGAGCATCAGACCTTGTAGGAAAATTGACAGAACCATGTTTGGATCTGTTTTAAATGATCTCCATAAGCAACTGTAATAATTCTTAGTAACAGATCTGAAATAAACAATGTATATGTTTCCTGTAGTAAAATACACCTGGGTTAGATACTGAGAAAGGTCTGTAAATTGTACCTTGTTTCACCATGCCCTGCCATCTTCCCAATGAGAATTAAAAACCCCCAAATCCTAAGTCAATATATCTTATTATTACATGCCAGAAACCAAAGCAGGAATCATTCCTAAGTCTGTTTCAGAGTAGCAGCAAGAGCTGTAGTTCATTATCTTCACCTTGTTTTTCACAGTCAGCTGCTAGAGGTTACAGTTTTCCAATATGTTCATTCTTCTCCTACAGTCCATGTTTATAAGGCCAGAGGAAAGACTGGCTGCTCTGCTGTACTTTGAAAAGGAGCAGAGGTGCTCCAGACCTCAAGGATTATTGGTTACATGGACAGAGGAGAGGGAGAACTAAAGCTAAGACACCACAACCCCAGGGCTGAATACTGTTAAAACTTTTATTAGTTCCACATCCTCCAGAAACTCATTATCTGAAATAACATTTGATATTTCAAAAGAGTCACAGGGAGCAAAGAGCCTCTCCTACTTTCTCTCCTTTTACGTTTTCATGAAGGGTCTAAGTGTATTCAGTTTTAATAATACATTTCAAATTTTGTTGTTTGTTTGATGAAGATGTTTCAATTCAGTATTGCCTGTCACTAAATAGAAACGAAAATAATTATTGATACACAGAATCCCCAAATAATTGAAGTTGAAAGGAATCTGTCAGTCATCAATCAAGTTGATCAGATACAATTTGCCCTTGATAATTTCACTGTGTTTGTACGAAGCAACTTCTTGTTCTCATGTGCCTGGGTGTGGTTTTCAGGGGATTTCTCCACAGTATTCATACTGATTGGCCTGGATGCTCTTAACTTTGTCTCTCTTAAAGGAGGGTGTGACATTTCCTCTCTTCCCATCACCAGTAACCTCCATGGAGCACTGTGACCTTTAAAGGTGTCAGTGGCTTCACCAGGACCTTGCCCAGCTCCCCTGAGTGCATCCAGTCTGGTCTCATGGATCAATCTCTAGTGAGTTTAAGTGCTTCCTAACTCTATTTTCCAGTATTTTGGATGACGTCTCATTCCCACTGAGGCCCGGGGACTTGGGAGGCTGAAGAGTAGATGGTGCCAGTTAAGACCAGTAGAAAAAAAGCCTAGCATTGCTCTCTTCCATCTTTATGTAATAATGGTATTTTCAACTTCCTATCCCATTTGACTTCCAGAAGTCCCCCTGACTTATATGGACACTCCCCAGGCAGCTGAAATGCTTTACCACTGTTACATTCCCCCCATCCCCTAATTTCACATTCACTCTGAATGGCAAAAAGCAATTCCCTTCTATCCTATAAAGTGACACATGCATGGATTTGTTACCGACCCAAACACTGCAAGACACAGACTCACGTTAGGAATCAGCTCGCTTGTTTCCTTGAAAACTTGTGTTTTTCAAGCCAGTCTGGACTATAAATATTTTGGTCACATCTTACCATCTTCACTGGCACTATCAGCAGCTCACAGCCTCTCCTCAGCTGTTTGCATGCTCAGAAGCCTCCCGACACATGGCTTTCCTAAGTACCCTGAAGTATGTCACACATGACAAGTTTGAGATTCTGAGCTAAATTTTAATAATTTCCTTCACTACAAGCAAAAGAGAGGCCAGAGAAACCCTCTTATCCAGTCTGTTAATTTCCTACTCTGTACTTTCAGTGGAGAATGTGTGATTTTCTATGGCTGAGTTTCTTTGTCTAATCTTACAGAAAATCACCAACATCCATCTGTTTATGTCCCACATTTAAGTGACTTCACTGTTCACTGAACATGAGCCATCTTCTGTGGGATGCAAAGCAGAAGATTTTTTATTACCCAATTTTTTAAATGCCCACGAAGTTTCATGCTGATTCAAGAGACTGCAACAACTTCATTCTTCACTTTAATTATTTGTGGCCATATTTTGTGAGAGCAATAGTTGTCACCTCAATTCTGCTCCCCTAAGTGATATATATATATAGACAGAGATAAATAGGTATGTAGTCTTCTGTTATCAACTTCCTGAAGTAACTGAAGCACTCAATACACTTCAGATTCATGTAGGTGGATTTGTGTTTTCCATATTTTTTCTTTTTTTTTTTAATGACTTATTTGGATCTAATTTCAGTGGTTGCACTTTTTCTAGCAAATTGTGCACTTAATTCCTATACATTTCCAGTCACATTATTACCACTGGTAAAGCAGAAGTAACAGCTGCCACCCAAAGACAGATTCAGTGTCCTGAAAATACACACAGATTATCCCCTACACTTTATTTAAATTGCAAAGCAAATTCAGGGATGTAATTAAAATGTATATAATTACCTTCTAGAATCAGAAAAAAAGAAACATGTGAAGCAATAATGTTGGCGATAAAAACTCCATAAAAACTATAAATACTTTAACCCCATTTTTCAAAACAGACTGAAATTTTGTGTCTAAATTGTTAACCTAGTTTGTTTTATATTCTGATATATGTGAGATGTTCTAAATAAAATATCAAGGTTAACAGCATGTGAAAAATTCTAATTTGGAAAACCAACTATATATAAAAGACAGGTATGAAGGAAGCTAAAATAAGATATACTAGTTTAAAATTATTTAAAGTATTCAAAAAAATTTTAAGTCATTTGATTATGATACATTTTGTCTGTTAGTATCCTGTAATGACATTTCACACATTTTACATGTGTGTAAAAAAAAAATTTGTATTTTTATTGTTCTATTTAATTAATTTTTTGCAGCTGTCCTAGGATAACTGGACAATAAATACTTTTGTTCTGATTTGTAAAGAAAAAATTCCAAACTTTTCCCTGCACCAGGAAACCAGCATTTGATGAGGTTGGGGGGCACTGTGTGCCCTCAGCTCTCTGGTTTGATGCTAAAAGGAAGCTCACACTGGGAGCTTGGAGTGCAAGGAAATGGTTCTAATCCTGATCAGGGCAGAGTCCTCCCCTCAGGTCCCACACATTCCCAAAACTGTGAGGTGCCTCAGCCTGGTCCTGGGTAAAAGAGTCAGCCTGACTCATTTTGCCTTGGAAAAGAATGATCAACTTCCTTAATGGGAATCTATTTTAATCAACTACCCTAAGACCTGCAAGAATATTTCACGTACAGGGATCATGAATGAAGTCCTTCCTTTCCCACTCATTCCTAGTGAGCTTGGATTTCATTTTAAACCAGTTTCAAAGCATGACAGCAGTGGAAAACACAGTAACAAACATCATTTACTTGTGAAACGATGTTCTCAGGAGCAATGAAAGCATTACTTTTATTTTTGCTTCCTGATAAAGGGTGGGGAGTTGATCTTTGCTGCACTGAGAATTTCAACAACAACAACAACAAAGCCTGTTCTTTTCTCCTGGAGAGGATGGCACCCTCAACCACAGGCAAACTGGAAATCTCAGGATCTGTCTGTAGCTTTCTGCCACATTTCTCCTTTATTTCTGCCACCTGCTGCTGTCCTGTTCCAGCTCAGGCACAGCAGGAAACACGAGTTAAAGGAAGAGGCACAAACTCACGCCCGCCTGGATTGTGCTCTCCCAGAGGAGCAGCAGGAAGTAAAAATGATAGGGATTATACTGCCACTTGCCCCGAGGCAAAATGTTAATAATGGAGGAAAACAGCCTTATGCTTTCCTCTCCCAAGGGGCAGAAAAAGGGATCTTTGATCTGGGGAAATTGAGCTTTTTCTGCCCCTAAAGATGGCTCAGTAGCTTATAAACACCTATTACTGCATGAGGTAGGTAGTTAAAATAGCAACATGTAATACAAGGAATAGATTTTTGTCTCAGAAATGAGATGCTCCTGCTTTCCAAGGTGGCATCAAATAATTTTTCTACTAATCCATAAGTGGGGGTTTTATTACAGGGCAGGTTTTTTACTATAGCAAGTTCATTTTTTGCCTTGATATTGCAAGATTTTCACATCAGATAAGTGCTTGGAAAATAAACACTATGGTCTGTCGTCTGTGATTTTTAATCCACATACATATCCCTATGGAACGTAAGAATAAAATTAATTTTTAGATGGCTAAAGTTGACAAGTTTAAGTCTAGATAAAGAAAACAAGCAGATTTTAGGCAGTCTTGATAACTTCCACTATAGCATTTTTTCAGTTCTCATTCAGCCTTCCACAAATGGCACCAAGCTAGTGACTATGAATTTTGAAGGAGGTACAAATAAGCACTGTGCGTTCTTTTTTTGCTGATAAAACCAGAAAACATGAAGCAGCAAAGGCATGTTCCTGAATATTATCCCAGATCAAACAAAAATCATCTCTCTATTTCACGACAGTAAGTCTTCGTCAAATATTCATCTCGAAATACTAAAACAGGAGAAAATGAATCAGATATGACAAAGGAATTTCCTCACCATGAGAGATTTAGAGTGACTGTAGAACATATTATGCTTTACTGTCCCACATAATCATTGCTGCCTCCAGCAAATCTGTTGACATGAAATATTTTAGCACCTTTGCTACCACTTTCTGCACTCAACAGGAACTTCTGAAATTACAGACATAAGAGAAGCCCTTAGGATCAATGCAGTTGATAGGATTTTTCATTTCCTCTGCATGGCTTTGGGTTGTGGAAACTTCTTTCCTTGTACTTAAATTGTACTTCCAGTTTAAGAACATGTGTACATAACTCCCTATCAGTATTAAATGGAATTATGAATATTTACTGCTGAGAGAAAAGATCCTTTATTATATTAATGCCAGTGAAAAAAGCTACTGACTTGTGTCCAGCTGTTAAAGCTGATTAAGGACAAAAGGTTCATTTTCCCTACCAAGGAAACACAAGGAATCTAAAACAACTCCACCTCCAAAATAACAGTAAAACCACCTATCTAAATTCCACAGCAAGAATCAAACTTACTGGGGAAAAAAGAAAGAAACCCCCCCCACCAAACCCAGAATACCTTTTATTTGTATTTGTTTTTCAATCTGTTTGTTTGTTTTCCAAAGAAAGCGATAAGAACTGTTCATTAAATTGAATCCAGGCTTGCCAAGACTAAGTCTTGACACCTGACTTGACACCTGAGGATGCTACAGAAGTCTAAATTCTGTTCTCAGAGAATGAGGAAACACAGACAGGAGAGCTGGCAGTGGCCCACAGAAAGAAATGCTTTCAGGAGACAATATTGGTAATTTTTTCACACATTTTCCAGTCATGCTAACAACTTTATTCCTTATAAAGGATTAGAAAAACAAAGCAAGTTATGGGCAAAATATCTGCTCTTAGTCTACAGCAATTAAACTAAGCTAGCCAAATAACATAAAAAATAGAATATATATATTTAAGTATAAAGAAAATCTCTAAAATACAACATAGTGACCTTGCAGCAAAATCACCCATGTTTTCTACTAACTAGAAAGGCTCAGCTGCTGGTTCAGATACAGACATCCAAAGTCAGGTGTGATGAATCTCACCCTGCTAGATTAGAAAGAAGGACTGGTCATCCAGCTCACCTCCCTGATAAATGACTGTTCCAGGATCAGAGATCTACAGCTCTCAGGAGCCAAATAATTACTGGCTATAGGCTTGTGTCTATTGTTTAAGGGCCAGAATAATTTACTGCAGTGTCTCTGCATGTGCCTCTGATCCTAATAGCGAAAAAAACAGATAAATCTGTTTTCCCTGATAGTAGCATTGTATTTTCAAATTCCATTCTAACACAGGTAGAGCCCACAGTGCTCTCTGTCTCCCACCCTCTGCACAGCTGGCCCTGCCCTGGCCTGCCACCCTGTCCCCAGCCAGCTGCTGCCACTCCACTGAGCCCTCACCCAAAAACTGCCACTCCTGGGCATCTCTGGAGGTGTTCAAGGCCAGGCTGGGTGGAGCTCTGAGCAACCTGGTCTGGTAAAAGGTGTCCTGCCCATGGGAACAGGATGATCTTTATGGTCCCTTCCAACCCAAACCATCCTACAATGCTGTGGTCTCAGTAATCACACCAGTAAAGATGGCTGAAAATTTGCAGCTGCCAAAATAATTAAAGATCTCACTTTACTCTTTTGCCTTTTCCTGCATTACACGTGCTAGCAGAAAATCTTTCAGCAGCCAAACTTGTTTCTTGGCTCATCTTTGAAAAGCCACTTAAGTAAACACATGTTCTTTGAGGCTCAGTGCTATCCATTACAGAGCTGCAGCACCACAAAGCTGAGAGGACTCTACTGCATTCATCAGGAAATTTCGATTCTGAAGTGTATATTTTTTTTCTTATTCCCATGGGGAAAAAAACCTTGGCAGAACTTCTTTCGCTTATCCTCCTGTGCAAGTCAAAAGAGGAACTGATGATAAAGTGAATTTCAGAACATTAGAAAATGTAGTTTGAAAAGCATTTTTCAGATCTATCGTTCATAATGAAGTGTGCAGAATGATGATAAGGATGAGCTACCCTGAATAAGTACTAATCTCATTCCTACTTATCTGTCTCTTTTCCATGTCATGGCATCAATTTCAGGTTATGATTACCTAGATAAAATCCTGCCCTTAACACCCTTCAGCTTTTTGTGTGTGTTTGTGTGTGTGCAAAGCAATTACAGAGAAGATAATTTGTTTTCTTTTCAGTACAATCTCCATGCCTAAGGCACTGAACTAATGAATGAGACAAAAAGTTCACAGAATGAAAAATTGCAAGAACTTATGCTGCTGACTTAATTTATTATGAGGGAAAAAAAGGGGAAAAAATTGGGAAAGTGGAGAAGCAACAGGAAGAGTTAAGCATGTGTTTTAAGAGATCTTGAACAAAGCATCTTTGTTCTTCCCAGACAGAAATGGACAGGCAAAGGATTGCTCAGTTTGATGAGGAAGTAATTTCTAAAACACTGGAAAGCAGAAAAGGAAAAAAAAAAGAATTAGCTTGAAAACACAAGCTGTTGTTTTGTTGGTTTTTTTTTTCTTGCCACATGATTTTAATGGCACAAGCAAAGTAGTAGAAAATTCTGGATTTTTTGGAAGAAAAAATGTTGCACGTGGATGTAGAACAATCCTATGCACGTCTGATAGCACTTGCAGCCACTCCAAATGCTTGCAGGTCAGATACGCAAGGTAGATGCTGCCACAAAGGGAAAGTCCTTCTGCTTCTTTTCTTTCCTCTCTCAATTTGGCCACTTGGAGCAGCCTCCTTCCTTGTGTAAGATTCAATTATGAGCGAGTTGGATCAGCCTGAAGAGTTAAGAGAAAAACTCCGGGGTTTGACAGGTGTCAGCAAATGGCAGAGCTGATCTCATTCGCTGTGTGGTTGCCAAATTCCTACTCCAGGTGGCTGTGAAGCTGGGACAGGAGCATGTGGCTGATGAGACAGGCCATGGCTTTAGGCAGACACACAGCTGGACTGGAATAAGGGCACTGTGAAGTGCAACTTGAATTTTTCTGACCTACACAGTTCCTGTGCACGAGTCACCACAGGTACCATCCCCAGGGAATGATCAACACGAGCCGGGCCAGGGGTACAACCCCAAATCTGGATCCGCCTTGTACCGGCTGCACCTAACTACAGTTGTGACAAATATCTGAAATAAGGGGTCAGAAAATCCCCCCAAGGATATTTGTAGAGCGGGGTGGACTCAGATCCAATGCACAGCTGAAGCAGAGAGGGCACAGCAAGGGCTCAAAGGGCAAAGACAAAAAACAAATCAGGAAAGTAGAGGAGAATGTGGCTGAATAACAGCTTTGGAAAACGTGCCTGTGGCTGGGAGCCAGTGGAAAGGGAATGCAGGAACAGGGCACAGAGGGCTTATGTAAAGAAGGGAACTCTCATGGGGACAGAGGAGGAGAACTGCTGGAGTGTGTGAAGAGGGGGCTGCACCCAAGCAACACAACCTGAGGTGGGAGATGGACACTGGGGCCTCCTCCATGGAGACAGGGTTTGGGAATGAGGAGAGCCAAGGTCTCAGTGGGAAGGGTGGGATGGTGGCAGATGCTGAAGAGACCAGGTCAGCAGAGCAGCTGGAAAGGGACTGAGGAATGCACACCTACACATGCACCTCCTTATCCACAAACACTAGGATGCCACTCAGAAATCAAACCCTCCTCTTTTAGTTCCAGTGAGCTGATGGAAACCACTGAGCCGCTTACTTTCGTTTCAGCAGAATATCCAACAGAGGTGCGAACCCCACTGCTCTCCATCACTCCCAGAGGAGGTGGAGGAAGGACAGAGAGGAGCTGAGACAGAGAGGACAGCAGGTCTTGATGACATCAGTGATGTGAACAGCCAGATGGGAATTTTGCTCTCCCGAATTTGCTTTCCATCAGAATCAGCCTCCTCCAGGGTATACATGGAAATCAGTGAGGAATAAACCGAAAATAGCAACAGCACTGTGGTCTGGTGAAACGTGACTTAACAGGATAAATAAATTTTTAAAATTTATTTTAAAAATTAATTTTTAAATGAATTTTTAAAAATTATTTATCCTGCTTATATTTTTGATTAAAACAACAACTGACTATTAATAGCAGCATAATCTGTCAGAGACAAAGTTTGCCTTCTGTCTATCTGTGAGTGCAGATAATGAGCCCCACAGGGTCTTTTTGATTGATGTAAAATAAACTCCAATTAACTAGACATCTTTATTGTTAAATGTAAAATATTTCTCCCATATATTGATATAAATTTAAATTCAACAATAAATACGTTTAATGCATTACTAGGATCCTGCATTCCATTAAAAATGCATATACCTAACAATTGCAGACTCAGTAAGCAGAAAAAATCTCAAATTTTTAAAATAAAATATAGCCAAACTTTCTGTCATTTTCAGACGAAATCAGATGCCACAGCTGTCCAGAAAAAAATACTTTTACAAGTTACGCTCATCAATAGGAAAGCCAACATAAATAGAAGGTTTCTCACTGATTTTACATACTCTCTGAAATATCATTAAGCAAACTGTGACTGCCAAAGTAATAAACCTAAGCGTCCAGAACACTCTGTACACATAACATTTCCTGTTACACAAACCTAACAGCACATCCAAGGGCTTTATTGGTCTCCTCTGTACATATTAAGGGGGGAAGTGTGCTGTACCCCATACACTCGCTCCCCATGAAACCGTAAATGAGAGCTGCAATTATCCAGTAATGCAATATGCAAAACGAGACTCATCAATGCATTACACACAATTTCACACCAATACATTCCCAAACACGGTCAGAAAGGAAAGGGAAAAGATCTGCAGGCTGTTTGAACCATTTAAATCCAGCAGCATTGCCACACAGCCAAAGCAACCAGTGAGCCACAGGGATATTTGCTCTAAAGGGAAGCTCTGTCCCCTCGAGCCGTGTCTGGCACAGCTCACAGAGCAGCAGGAATTTCCACAGTCAAAGTGTGCAGGGAATGTAAAACCATCCAGCTATAAAACTTTCCCAAAATTAGTGCACTGGGGCTGTAAGTCCCAGGTTTATAACACACTACTGAGCTCAAGCCTATTGAATTCAAAGGGAGCCCTTCCATTGATTTTGTATTAGCTTTGGCTTAGTCCCCTAAGTCAACTCATTGGCTAGACAAGCCAGACAAAAGCAGCAGGGAACATGAAAAGGTGTTAGATATAGACTTCAAACAGAAGATTTTGGGTTTAGTATAGGTTTTGGATGCAACAGAATGCTTAAGAGAAACATCTTAATTTTTTTAGAAAAAATCTTTCTCACTTTTACTCGTTTAAAAGATCAGTTGTGATGATACTGCAGCTGTAATAAGCCCTGTACCTGCTTTGTTGTTTGCAGGAGTTAATGTAGTAAATGCTGAAGAAAACCAAGCAATAGGAAAATATATTTACAACTGGCCTTTTTTCCCCCAAATCCATAAGGCTAAGACTTACTTTAAAGGTCACGCTAGTACAGGCTCTGTGTTGATACAATTTTTACCATCACAGTCTGTGGCTTACAAAAATGCAGAAAAGCCTGGTGACAATAAAAACGTGTTCAGATGAGATTTTCTGAAGGCTTCTTTTCCTCTAATTCGAGCCTTGATTAAAAGTGACCGGGTTCATGGCACGTTTATTCCCACTCATTTATGAAACAGACAAATCCTAATTGGTGTGTGTGTATTCTTAAAGGATGTTGTGAGGAAAAACATTTTTCTGTAACCTCTCTTGCTACAAAATGTTCTGGCCATTATGTCCAGCTCTGAGCTCCAGGGCAACTGGCTTCAGTCTCCTTTCTGCAGGTGGCTTCAGCCAAATGACCTTGTCCTCTCAACTACAACATCTCCAAAGTGTTCCGTAAACATCTTGTAATTATCTCAATAATGGGATTTGCTCCTTGTAGCAGATACATGGGTTTTTTTGTAAATAATCAGCCCAGGAGTGTGCCTGCACAGTCCTGATCTTTTCAGCTGCTCAGAGGTAAACACACAGATGGGAAGAAAGAACAGGCTGCTGTAATAATTAGCCTTGAAAATCCTGAGCAGGGAAAATGCACCAGCAGCATGTACTGAAAATATAAACCTGCAGGTTTCAGAGAAGGTTCAGCTCCTCCTGGTGCTCCTGAAAATTGTGTCAAGCATCAATCTGTACCTCTAAAAATCTGGCTAGTCAGTAACTGCTTCCTGAAGATTTTTGGAAAGGTATATATGCATATCAAATTGACTTTTAAAAATGCGACTGGTGTGCTTTTGGCAATTTTACTCTGATCCAAAGTTTCACACCCCCTAGAAATTGCATAAAATCCATATGGCAACTGCCTGCTTCATAGAGATCTGCTATTTTTCTATCTACATGCTACAGACAATAACTCCTCATGATAAATGTGTGCTGTGAAATTGCAAAACTAGCAATAACATTTTCAGGAATTATTTTAATTTCAAAACCGAAATTCTGAATACTCTGGGATCTTTAATTCAAAGTAACTAGTTACCTTCCAAAACGTAACCACATGCTAACCCATATTTGGCTTTTTACAGTTAACCACTGCTGCACAAGTTTTTACACCCATAGTGCACTGAAAGGGAAGAATATAAATTTGTGTATATATAAAATAACAATGGGATTTACTGCTGTTCTTTATCAAAATATACAATCAGGTGCATCAAAAGTGCAAAACCCAATGCTTTATGTCTTGGGTGAATTACAAATCAGTGTGAATTCTGTACTGAATTTGGACTTAAACTGCAATCAATAATGAGGAATTCCACATTCATATCACAATGTAAGCTCATCAGAGCCACTCTTTGTTCCCTGAGAACCTCAGTAAACATTTATTTAGAGCCCTTTCCAGGGGATACCTGACCCCGTGCTGGCTGTTGCTCAAACACATCCTATTTACTGCAGCCCAATGTTTATGACAAGTCACTGAGCTGCCTGGAAACTCTGCTTTGCATCCTTTTCCTGACAAGAACGGCTCTTCATAAGACTTCAACTTCGATTCCCCAAATACAACTGCTTCTTGCACAGGTTAGACAGCCTTTAATCTATTTGATATATGCCACAGTGATCTGCACTGCTCTACTCCCTCCATCAAAACTTTGTGCAGTGTGCAAGGCAACACAGAAAACCACAGTAAAGATAAGATAAAAATTAATGAGGTAAGGAACACTAAGGGGTGAGACATGTTAGAGATTTAATTTCTTTCTATTTTGTAACCCAGTCACATGCAGTGGATACTGGACATGAAGTGAATGTAAAAGGCTTAGATACATTCTTTCCAAAAATCATGTGGCGTGTAGATGATGCTTGCTGCTGTAAGAGCTGAAATAAGCAAATTAGTCACAATTTAAAGGAAATAATATCTTCGTATCAAGAATTTTCAGAATAATTGCTAAGAAAAATGTTGAGATATGTAATTTCACATTCACAAAGCTAACAGCAATTTACTTATTAGATATCCAGACCACAGCTACTCTCTGGCTGATGATACCACATCTGTGCAGAACCTCAACTTCCCTCTGAACTGTTTGGTACTGGCTTTATCAAAGAAAGGAGGCTGGAGTGGCTGGAAGTTGTCTGAGTCAGGAGGGCAACTCCTATTTTCCTATAAAGTGAATTGTTGTGACTCAGCTACTAACAAAAGGCATACACTGTAATATAAAAATCAAGTAAGTAAAGTGTTATTATAGATAAAGACAGTTTTTCACTACAGCGGGTTTAAAATAAATTAATGTGTAATAAAGATTTAGTTTCTCACCACAAAAAGTGCTAAGAAATGTCACAAGTACATTTACATAATAACTAAAACAATCATCCACTAGAAAAAATGGAAGAAATTTAAGGTTTAAGTTTCTTCCTGCAAACATTGTTTTTTCCTTAACAGACCCTCCCGTGATTTAATGACATCTTTTAGTTAGTCACTTGTAGCCTGAAAGAAACCTAATTGTAGCATTTACTGGATAAATAACTCTTGCCCTCTCTCTCAAAATTCTCAGTATTGATTTTCACAGTTTCACCTTTAGTCTGATGAAGCCCTCATCGATTAAAGTTATTCTTTGTTCCATCTGACCGTTTTTTAAAGGTTTCTAAAAACCTTTTTATCTACCTGGTGAGCAGGCACTGAACTTAATCAGTCACACAGCTGTAGATTTTCAGAAAACTACTGAGAATTTTAGGAGACTTTAGAAGATGTTGTGGTTTAGGTATGAGGGGAGCATCCCTGAAGCTGTCAGTGGAACACCACAGGAGGGGAGCACCTGTTAGGGTCTGGGGGAAAGACAAGAAATTTGCAAATTTCCAGGAATCCCTGAGGTCTAAATGGATCCTTCACACGTGGTAAAATGAGCCACTGACCTCTGCCCTCAGGAGCAATAATCTCTTCATAAAACACAGTGATCACTTAGGGATTTATCAACTGTAATTACTTATTGATAGCATAGGAAAAAAGAGTCTATTAAATCACGTTAAGGCGGCCATAAAACAATCAAAACACCTTTTGGCTTCTTCTCTTGCCTTCAGTCCTCACAGTAATATACACTGCTTTCTCTATATTCCATACGCTATGCAAAACAGCCTCAAAGAGTATGCCAGAAATCAGGATTGCCCCTTATTTTTCTTTCATAATAATTTCATTTAGTAACAGCCTTTAAAATGCAGATAGAGATGTTTATTACATTTGAGCTGAATTCCAGTTTGCACACCCATCAGAATAGAAAATAAATGACATTCAGGAATCACACATTTACTTCAGTAGGAGCAAAGAGGAACTCTGAACACTCACAAGTCACTTAATTTATTACCTGCACGTAAAAAGTGAAGTTTAATCCTTGCTATGCAACTAGAAAAGGAGTGATGGATGTAATGGATATAACCTGCTTAACATTAACAGCATTAAAGTACTAAAAAAATCTCAGGAATCTTCAGCACAAAACAAATATGCTACTACTAATACGGAATGCTTCAGTCACATAAATTACAGAAAGCAGTAAAATGTTTTACAACCTGACTACAAGATGATCTAACTTTAATCAAAAAGTTATTCTTAGTCTGCAGGTTATAAATGAGGTTTGTGATTTTCACTTCTTTCATTTTTGACTCTGAGGCTTTTTATTTTAAAATATGGCAAAATTCAAATGACACTACACATTTTAGGCTGATGGAAATTGATACAGCTGAAAGAAAATCTATGAGAAAAAATGTATGCAGGAGTATAGAATTGTTGATGTTGTTCTAATAATATTATAATGCAGATGTTGCAAACTAAACTTTAACTTATTCACATCTCTGAACGTCAATCTCAGAATATTGATCAAATCTTCAAACAAGTAAGAAAGAAAAAAGCCAGAAAAGAAAACACCCAGTATCCAACTGGCTGATGAATCCATTGTTATTAAACCTCCACCCATTAAGACATATTCCTTCACCTGAAACGACTTAAATCTTTGTCTCCTAAAGGGTAGAATCCAAAAATAAATGAGAAGTTTTCAAGAGATGTGCTCAGGCATGGTGAAAGAGTTGTGTTTTATACTAAGCAGAAGTCTGAACAACCCTTACAGGACTAAACTAAACCCATCTTCCAAAGAGAGCTGAAGTTGGATGCAGAGCTGAGTGCAGAGATTTGAACTCTGCAGAGAAAGGTAGAAATGACAGGAAGTGCTGTGGGAAACCCCAAAGCAGTGGGAATGTGACCCACTTGCTGGGCCACATTTGCTGTGCAAGAAAAGCTCCCATTCTTGTGCCAGCCATCTACAGATGCCTGACTCTGCAGTGAGTTTCCTTCATGGGAAATGACAAAAGAAAATGCAGGCTGAACGTCATTTGCTAAGCTTCGTTTCATGTCACAGAATAGTTTGAGAAAAAAACCCTTGCCTCTATTTTAGTGAAGTAGCAATCAACCTCCAAGTGAATCAAAGTGTTGAGCAGCGAACAGACACAGATGGTTTCCTATTGCCATGTTTTTATTCATGAATTCAATTCTGGATTCAAACACCGGCGTAATCATTGGCAAGAAATGTTCAAACTTCATTCTACTAAACTGTCAGTTGTAATATATTATGAAATTCTTACCAGGAGGAGTGAATGTGTTCCTAGCAAAGTTAAATTATCAGGGACAAAAATGGAGAAATAAAGAACTGGATGAGTCTCGTGTACTTAGGAGGAAGTCTGATTTATGCTTAATGAAGACCTGGATCTAAATCATTACCAGAATCAACTTCATGATCTTGGTGTATGCTTTCATCTTGGTCATCCTAAAAGAAAATCTACATCACCTATCTTTAAAAGATTCTTTACATTCGTATTTGGGTTTTATGCTTCATAAAACATAATTGGAATTAAGCTTGTATCAGAACTAATAAAAATAAAGAAGTACAACTGGGAGTTACTTCATCGATTATTTAATCAATATTTCAGAAAAAGTCAGGATGTATTCTACTAGATAGACTCAAAGAAAAGTTACTTGATTTTTATAATTACTTTAACATATAATTAATGCTCAGTGCCAGAGCAATTCAAGGATGAACTGATTCTGCAGAAGGCGATGATTATTCAATAAATGACACTGTCTAGAATCAGGACTAAATCATTATCTGGAATTAGCTATCATTAGCAAACACAGTTTTATGAAAAGCATGCTGAGGGGCAGGAACATTATTTTACAGCTAAATATAGCAGAAAATGCAGTAAAATTGAGAAAATAAAGGCAACGAAATAAAACACACTAAAGCAATTTAGGTTATACTGACCCAGTAGACCAAGCTTCATAACACAGCTTCTTGTCCTAATCAAAGAAGTCTAAGCAGATCTCATGAAGGCCGTTCATTTTATTCTTAAGCTCAACATAATTTCTGTATCCTGATAAACTGAGTACTACAAAATGTTCATTCAAACATGGACCTTTCAGCTTAATTAATTCCCCCACTTCTAGGTTTGCACTTCAAGGCAGTTAACACAGCTCAGCATCCAAAAATGAATGAAATTCTTCAGTCAGTTGGCTTCAGATATTTTACGTTCTTACTACAATTTATAAAAATGAAAATGTTTTTTTACTTCATCATTGAAGTATAAACCGAAAAACTTTTTTTTTTTAAAGCAAGGCTGCGAAGAGTTCTGCCTAAATATCAAAATTGAGTCTTGCTTTCTGTTTATAAATGTATAAATACAAATGGCAAGTTACAATTGCCTATCAGTGTGGAAACCAGGCTGTCACTATTTTTGTGATTCAAGCTATTTAGTCAATGGCAACTTGAGGGGTTTATTTTCTGCATCTTGAAAAATAACATCTTGACGCTTTGAAGTATTGCTTTGTAGGCTGTAAAAAAACCCATATGCTGCTATTTTGACAATGTAATGAAGCAGGGATGAAAAACACCCATGAGTCCTTGGAATATTTATTGCAAATAAAAATGTAGGATTTTGTTAATATTCATTATTATTTTAGAAAGCCACATGGTAGTGGCTTGTAAAGATAAAAATACCAAATGCCCATTCATATAGGACTTTTGGAGCACCAAATACAGGGCGCATTAAACCACTTCAGTGCTTCAGGTTTAGGTTTCTGCTTCAGGGACTAGATGTTACCCTGTTAGAACCAATCTTTGGGTTCTGACAAATTGCCAAGCATAAAGGAGAGAAAAATTCCATTTTCATTATTTAAATTCAGAAAGTGTGAGTTTTATCCTTTCAGGGCCAGAAATTTAGCTGCTTGCTAATCTTATAATGGTTATTGCAAAATCAGTAATAAAATAGGAGTAGATACAGAAAATTCCTTTTGGGAGAAGGGAAAGCACAGGGAAATAGACTCTTTAGTGCTGTATGGAAATAGTAATGAAAACTGGTAACTGGGTAAGACAGCAAATCAAGTTGAAAGGCACTATCTGTGGTTGTGAGAAGCAGAAAAGAGTGAAGAACATCTTCAAAAGGAGAGACAAAAGGTGCCTGTGTAGAGAAAGGAAGAGATGAACCCGTTGTGAAGAAAAGTAAAGTAAAGATGTCAAAAATAAAGATACTTGTCAGGACCTATATAGCAAAATTTGCCAACTGTGTGGGTGAAGATGCAACTAGCGAAGCCTGGAACAGCCTATGGAAGAGAAAACTCATCTTTGCGAGGAATTTTACAACACCAAAAGAACTGAAAAGTGTAAAGATTTATATGAGAACCTAAAAAGGAAGCAGAAGTGAAACAAGAACTCATTCTGTGGTTAGAACCTGACAAGCATCAATGAGGAAATCCAAATTGCTGCCCTCCTCTCCTCCACATGTGCTGCTACAAAGGCAACTTAGCTGAACGAGAAAAGGTTCAGCTTTATCAGCACAATCATTCTGCAGCAGCACCACCTCCTGTTCTTGCACCTCTACAGAGCTGGAATTGGCCTAAAAGCAGAAAAACCCCACAGCAGCTTTGTATCAAAATAAGGACACGTTTGGTAAGGCTACAGTATTTATGTTGCTTTTTTTTTGGGGGGTTGTTTTTGAAGGGGTGCCAGGGTCTGGTATTGATGGTATTGTCTGAGTTCGTGCCTCAAAAGCAAGTCAGACATGCCAGGCTTGGGCTGTCCTTACTAACCCTGCAGTCCCTCACCTCACAGCTAAAACCCTACAGCATTTTCTGCCACTGAGTCCCCTGGAATTTCTCCAGTACCCTCCAGTGTGCATTTCATAAAGGTTTTCTTCCCCTAAGTTCTCTGTTCTCCCTTATCCTCAAACCTCCTTCTCCTTGCAGACCTGAATGCTTAGAGGTTTTATGCTCCCAAACAAAACTTCTGTTTGGGACTTCCATATTTTCTTCCCTCAGATCACTTCCTATTAGCTCCAAGATGGTTTCTGTCCATCTTTTAGCTTTATCCTTCTGCACCCCAGGCAAACCTGCTCCTGCTGGCCCCACTGGTGCTGATCACTGCCCTCCCCTTGGCTGCTGTGTCTGGACAAACCCTAAATGCATTTGGTGCTCTCCACCAAAGCCAGACCCCAGGATAAGTTTCTGACATGGATTTCAAAGGTTTTAAAAATTACCATCCTGGACAGGACAGAAGAGGGGAAGGCAGCAGGAGGAGACTGGAAAACCCTCATCCAGCCCTACTGGCATCAAACACCAACTGCTGTTGTGTATTCACAGTCCCCAAAATGTTAGCTCATACATCACTTATTTATTTCTATATAAATACATATTCACTAGATATAAACAAAGGGATGAAATGGATGTTTCAAACTGCTGATCTACTGCAGTAACTGGCCTGAGACTGAAGGAGAGCTGGAATTCTGTGCAATAGATTCCAATATTTGAGCTAATTCCTAACACCAGTGACAGCAACTGCTATAAAGCCTACCAGAAGTGTGAAGGTACTTTTGATGGTTCACTAGCCATAAGCATACAAGTGCAGCAATGAAATTAATTAATTAAAAAAAGCTTATTATTTCCCTGGTAATTATTTCACTGTCCTTCTGTGTTCACCTTCTAAATACTGAGCATGGAAAGAAGAAACCTTTTTCTTCATCAGACACCAAAGGGCCAACTGCAAATGCCATGGGCTGCTACTGTGGAGTTGTTAACTTATCTGATGCAGTTGTTTCGCAACTACAGAAGAAAAACAACCTGACACTACGCTCACTTGCACACCTCACTTAGAATATAGTGCTGCCATTACTCAGGAGTGAATCTAAAGCCCACTAATTGCACCTACTTGGTATAAAAAAAACCCAAAACAACAAAAAAAAACCAACCCAAAAACACTCGCTCGCTGGCCTGACTGAATCAAGACAAT
>VWZT01001214.1:370553-504934 GCA_013397055.1 Pachycephala philippinensis
AAGTAACTCCTTTTACTACGTAGGATAAAAACCTGCATACCCTGGTCTGTTCCTTTTGCCAATAATATCCTAAATGAAAATGGAAATTGCCATTAATGGGAAAAAAAATAGCTTTTTTAAATGACACTGATGTTCTCATGCTCTACAAAAATATTTTTATTATTATATATTCGTTTTATGTTTATTCCTTATAGAATTTGTAATTGCCATCCATCTGTATATTCAGAAAGTGTTACAGGAGCTTGGTGCAGTGTACATATACTGTAAGAAAGTAACTGCATTTAGCATAAAAAGAAGTTAAAGACCTAAACTCAGTTAAGGGAGATGCTTCATGCACAGCAGGAAAAGAGAAATCAATTCAGATTTCCTATATATAGAAATACTCTTAGATTTCTATTCATAAAATATTTTATTTATATAGGCTTATATAAACCGAGAAATTCAGATGCAAAATAAAATTTGGCACACCTTAAAAAAAGCAGCTCTTTAATATCAAGACTTCTTCACCATTAGGTTGGTTTTTCAAGAGTCTTAACATCTGACAGACCCCAGTGACAGTGATGCAAAGAGACTAATCCTCAACATTACAGACAAAAAGGCTCTGTAAACTGCCTTTGTGGGACAGGGAAAGGGATCTCTCCCTCTTTAGAGGAAACACTGAACTACAAGGGCCATTTGTATCAAACTTCATTCTCTTTAGGAGATGCAAGCCAAATTGTGTGCAATCAGAGTTACTGCTAAAACAAACACGAAAAGCCAAGTCCAGAAAAATTAGTTGGTCAATACCCATGAGAATGTTCTGCTTGGGAATGTAAAAATATGTTAATAATCCAAGACCATCCAGCTCCTTCAAGAGCTACATGTCAAATTATGACTCACATTTATTTTATAACGCACCAATAATTTATAATTTCAGCAGTGAAATCCTCTCAGGGCTGAAATTCAGCATCAGAGAAAAANATCCCTGTTCTAATTATGTCTATACACACACAATCACACTGCAGGATCAAAAACTACCTACAAAGAATTTGTCCTGAAACCCAAATCAGGATTGAGTATCCTGGAATAACACTAAATTTTTATTCATACATCGAGACACAATGTATTACAAATTTTTGCATAAAGTAACTCCTTTTACTACGTAGGATAAAAACCTGCATACCCTGGTCTGTTCCTTTTGCCAATAATATCCTAAATGANACCAATTTATTTTTTCCTTTATTGTTTTGAATATTATTTCTTTTAGCCATGTGTGCATATTTAGAATTTCACATACATGCTTAAACAAATCACTGACATAATAATTAAAATATGAACTTTTACAGGCAATTAACTTTTAGTGTTGTTTATTTCCCCCTCAGTGTTCAGTTACAATTTTTCTCTAGAACTCCTTTCTCCCATTTTCCACTTTTCCATGCAGCCACACGGCTGTGGAACATTCTGGTCTCTCACACTGCCTTGCTTATAGAGCTGCTGGAAAGGAACCAACCCTCTCACAGCCAAGAAGAAACAATGAAACACCAAGAAAATATTTGTACCTATGGCCATGCTGATAAACTCCCAAAACAACACAGCTCACAGAGAGCTTTTGGGATATGGCTCTCCTGAGTAACCTACTTGGGATTCAAAAAACACTGGAAAAGCAGATCCCCATCACTCTCCATTCCTGGTGACCTGCCAGGGATCTTACTTAAAAAATTCTACCTGAGGTTCCATTTCAAGCACTTCAAAGCTAAACCTTTTGTCAATGAACAAATTATTTATACGGGGAATGCTGCCCCATTTGCTGAATATTACTGAATTAGTTTTTCAGGACAAAGGTTTTCTGAATTTTAAAAGTAGAGATGCAGAGCAAAAGAAAAAAAAAAAAAAACAAAAAACAACCCCAAACCAGTGGTCTGTTTTGTAGCTGATATATCATGATATATATATACATACACACCCCATTATCCATCTGCCTCTTCAGGCCTCCTCTCTGAAATAATGCTGCCGTGGAGGGCTCTGCCAACTGCACTTGCAATTTTCTTTCTTTTTTAAATAGCAGGCAATTTCAGATCCTTTTTACATTACTCATATGATTTTCTCCAACTGAAAATCCTTCTGTTACTCTTTTCCACCGACAGAAAAAATGCTGTTTGATTTGCAATCTGTTCCCTGCCTTCCAGATTTCAAATTTAGGGTCTCCTCATCAATCAGTTTGCTACTTTCTCTTAAGAAACAAACTCTCACCTCAGCCACGGAAGAACAGGATGAGAAAAGTTATAAAGATACTGCCATCCCCACGCTTGCATTCATACTGAGTATCAGACAAACTGTACCCAGGAGAATCTGCAGAGGGATGTAATTAAACAATGTTTAAGCAGATCACTTAAACATTAAAAATAATAGCTAAGAAAAAGAGGGCATTAAAATCCTCGGGAACAAACTAAAGCAGATAGAGAGGTAAACTTTGTATCTCTGTTACCATTTCCTTACTTGTAAAAGAAGCAATAGCTAAATTTTTATCTTCATTGCCACATTATTAATCTTTTTCTTTCTTCCCAATATTTTTGTGAACCACCAAGTAATATGTTATGATCTATAGGTTGGGAAATTTTTGGAAGATTTTTCTGACTTAGAGAAGCAAAAAGGTAGAAAAGATTGATTTTGCATCTGCAGGGGAATGGATGGCTGCTGATTTCTGCCTGAGGGCTTTATTTCTTACTTTAAGTTAAAAATATTTAGTTATGTGAATAAAACAAAGTAGTCTGAAAATTTTAATGACTCCTAAATGACTTTCTTCCCCTCACAGCTAGAACATGAAGTGGGGATACTCAGGGGGAAAGTTTTAATACTCTAAGAGTTTCATCTGATAAATAACTAACAACATGTAAGTCTAATATAATTGCCACTGAGAGATGAATCTTTTGCAAATCTCATTAATAAAAATGGGTATATTTCCTGAAAACACTTTTTGGTTGAATGAAAAAACCTCCTACCCTTTAAAATAAAATGCTAAGCTTCAAAAAAAAAAAAAAGAGAAGTTTTGTACTACTTACCCAAGCTCTATGTGGTTTTTGTATTCATAACTAAGATAACATTAGTTACTCAGATGGACTGTAACTTGGAACTTTTTCACTAATGAAAATGCAATCTTCAGAGACAAAAATCCCACAGAATTTTAAAGCCACTTTATTACTCCAGGGAGAAAATAAGAAACAGCTCAGGTTCTTGATTTAAGACTGCAGGAGCTTGAGGTTCACCAATTCCAGCTGCTGCCACCGTGCCCAGAAGCCACCAAGTGACACGAAGCAAGCAGCTGGTGCAGTCCAGTGCCACCCTGAGCTCTCCATTCCAAGGAGTTTCACTGGGGAAGGATTTCTTTACCTTTTTAACCAGAAAAACAGTGGAAATATTGGCAAAGATACCTCCAAAGTCCTTCACCAAGTGACTGAGGGATCTGCACCTCCTTGAGCCTCTCCCAGCGTGGGCAACCCGTGAGGGGGCAACTGGAAAGCAGGGCTAAAAAACCGGGCTGGAATGAGCTGTGGGGTTCCTGTGGCTGCCAGGGCACCAACTGGGAGTCACCAGAGTGACTTTGGTCCTGTCAGTAATTTAGTAACTGTAGTGGTTTCATTTCCCTGTTTAATCAAGGTGCCCCCAGGCTTGCAGCCAAAGGAGAAGCCCATGTTATCACCAAGGTGATGAGAAATGCTGGGAATGGGGGCTCTCCCTCATCCTATCCACCTGGGGTCTGCTGACCTCAAAAGCAGATAAAAAAACTCCAAACAAACAAAAAAGCCTAATAATTATGACAATCTAAGATATGCTAAATTTAGAATTTAGAGGAAATTCACCATCCTTCGCATAAAAACATTGCACATTTAAAAAAAATTAGTAACACAAGGCTGGCCATCAGAATGAATTTAATCTAGAGGAATAACACCCAGCTCTCTGGCTAAATTTAAGCAAGTCAAAACCACCTTTTAGATATTCACTTAATTTTAGAGATAATTTTAATAATGGAGTCTCTAAACTGCCTGGAATCATTAAATGCATTAATTAGTTAATGCTACTTTATTAGTATGTGTAAATGACAATTCAGACCTTTAACAAATATCTTAATTCTAAGGAGAAATAAATTTGTTTCAGTTTCTCATAGGCACAACCCTAATTCTGGACTCCTTAATGACAACTCCTGAACAATGAAGCTGAGCAAAACCTCATCATAAACCAACATAAATGACACTGATGTGGGAAGATATTTCATGAACTGCACAACAGAATTACAAAGGGAAGTAGTTCATAAAAGAATAAACATGTTGCACTTTTACAGTAATTTTCAAGTATTATAACCCATTCCATTGACTGCAATATAAGCATAGCCTTCTGCAGAAACAAATTTAATGCCCCTATTCTCAATCTCAGGGTTAATGCTTTAAAAAACCCCTATTACTTTAGCAATGTGCCTTCAGCTGAGAGTCCTGAAGTTAGTGTTAACAGAATAATGTTTATTTTAAGAAACATTCTCAGAAATGAACCTCTTATTTTGGCAAACAAGGAGGCTGTCTGTATTGGTGGTATTCTAAAAACAGGCATCTCAATATTAACCATGATTATTCTGAATTAAGGATTATACCTGTTGACTTTTGCCTTCAATTCACTGGAGTAATTCCTCTCCATTAACACAAGTCAGCAACCAGAGTCCCTCTGAAAAGCCACATACTGAAACGACTAAAAATGAGTTGCATCTTAAAAAGTAGCACACAGCTCATTATATTTTTACCTGATTATTAGTTTTCTAATATTATTATGACATAAAAATCCTGGCCTAGTTTACCATGCAGTCATCTGTTCTTCCAACAACACCTTTAAAATAAACAGACAGAAATACCCCCAAGAAGGCAATTTTGTTAAAATGTGTTTAGCTCTGATGCTAATGACAGAACAAAAACCCACACACATTTAAAAACACAAAGTATTTGGCCAGCACTAAGTGTTATTAGCTACTAATTTGCCTTTTGTTTATCTCTTTCTCTCAGTTTGAGATGTTTATTCTCCACCAGATCATCATTATAGGCCTTTCCTGAAACCACTTGCAATTGCTTTCATTGGAGATAAGCTTAACATCCCAGTGTTTATACTCAGAAGTATCCTTTCTGAAATGCAAAAAGCCAAACGTAGGAATTCTCAGAGAATTTCATTTTAATTTTCTTTTTTTTAAGGGGGTTTTGGCTAAAAAAGATAACTATTTTAAAATTAATTTTCATATCATACCCACCCTGTTTCCAACGTATAACTTGGAAAAGACAAAATCCTAGTACACTTAAAAACTTAAAATTTAAACACGAGAAGATATAGCCTCAGGTGGTTACTGCCAAAGATATATTTGAAACTTCTAATTTTTAAGAAGTGGTATTAGAATATCTGTTAACTCAAAAAATAATGCTTATTGCAAGATAATTTTTATGGAAAAAACCTATTAGTATGGAAATAAAAGTGTTGGGTTTTGCCTCGCAGAGATTCATTCTCCTCTGGGAGCACAACCACAGAGGGATAATTAGTCTGACATTTAAACGTCAGTTTAATTCCTTTTGAATTGTTTATGCCCTTTAAGGGAAAACAACTGATTATGAACTTCAATATTTTTCATCAGTCTGGGCAGAATCCCAGGTTTCCAATATGTAGGTAAGTCACCAAAACAGATCCAGCCATACTTAGTTTTAATAAAACCTAATAAAATTTAAGTAATAGTAGATCTTTCTCCTTTGACAAAACAAGACTTTATTGCTTCCAATTTTTCTTGTAATGGTAGGGAACGCTGTCAGTGAACACTGAAGGAAAGGTAGTTTAATAAAACAACTTTAATTTAAATAAGCCTCCTCAATATAAGTTGTGTGATATGCAGGTTTTTGGCACAAGTGACGGAATGCCGAGCGTAAAGGGAAAAAATGCCAAAAATTGAGAAATACGTTGTTTTAGGAGGGAAATAAGTGATATTTGGTACATGACTGGAGGGGTTGTTAAGCCTGGTCTTTAACTCGAGGTCACACAAACCACAGATGTGCTTTTTTTAGCTCCCCCTCATCCAGAGGGCTCCCACCTTGTCCTTACCTCAGCAAGCAGCACTCCCCCCTCCAGCCAGCCCCACCAAGTGAAGCTGCACCTCCTCCTCCTGCTGCTGCTGGAAAGCCTTGGAGAGACTTGGAAAAGGAGGAGAGGGGAAACACCCCAGTCCAGGACACCCCACACCTCAACCCTGTCGATTCCCAGCTGTGTCCATCACTTGTTGGCCACCCCATAAAGCATAAATCAGGAAGGAGGTTGCTTAATTAATGCTGTTCCTTCATTAGTCCTGTCCAGCTGCTCTGTGAAAGCTGCAGGTAGCTGCAGGTGTTTCTGAAAGCAGCTCATGCAAGCCTCCAGGACCTGTTGAGCACCTGGCAGGGAGGCAGCTGCTCCAACCTGACCTCAGCAGCTGGGCAGCAACTCACTCGGAGCCAGCACAGCTGGCATCACACTGGAGCCAAACTCCTACGTCTTGAGAGGTGACATTTAATGTTCATTTTTCATGCTGGCATCTCAGGAGTCAGCCACGTGCCATTTAAACTCTTCTAAATCCAGGTTTTGCAGACACAGAAAGCAGCAAGGCTTTCCACTGCTGATATGCAAGGTGGTGTAATTAACAGGGCTTTTTTCAGCCCTGACTTCCATTACTTCCATGTAGCCTGAGGCTTAGATTACCACTGTTCTAAGAGGTCCTGAATACTTTTACTGCTAAAACTTTTCTTAAAATGATGTTATGTGAACTCCAAAAAAAAAAGGGGGAGAAATGCTGTGTTCTAATATTAGTTTATTTTAATTCAGAATTGTAGTGCAATGGGGAAGACACACACGTATTTTACTAACTCTTATTCAGTAACACAGAACATTTGCCACCTTTCACGTAACATGTCCCAAGTGTATTCCAAGATCAGCCTTTATAAAGCGAAAAAATAACAAACACAATCTTATATCTTGGCACTGAAAAAAAAGTCAGTGCTCATTTTTGAGAGCTCTTCTTTCCCCCATTCTCCTTTTCTTCTACCCCTTCTTGCCTTGCAAATATCCCACCATGTGTCCTTTGGCAGAAGAGTGGGACACACATCAGGAGGAGCAGAACGCTCTTGCACGTCTGAAGCCAGTTCCTCAACCCACACAAATTAAGGGCTACGTCACAGAAAAGTGTCTTAATTCACTAAGATGCTTAAAAGTTATTAATAGGGCAACTTCAGAAAAATAATGCACAAAATCTCAGATTTTTTAATTAGTATTATAGAATAGACGCAGTAAGCCTCTCCCTTATTACACTCATTTATCACTAATTGGGCATTTTTTAAAAAGAGATGCAAACTTCCTGAATCAAGTCCAATAAACAGGATAACTGAGAAATACAATTTAGAAAAATGCTTTGTTTCTTCAAGGAATGGTTGGGTTCATAGCACCATCCCTACAGCTACACTGGTGAAAACACTGAGGCCCCAAACCCAGCAGTTAGACTTATAGGAGACATTTGAGCCTGTCCTACACCCTTTGGCAAAACAGAGATTTAAACATCACCTTGGGAGCCCTCCTCAAACTGGTAAAATGCAGTGGAATTGGGGCTTGTCCTAAACACTGACACAATGAACATCTGGGAGTTGCTACGGTTAATGGCTGTGTGACACAGCAAGGTGGATTCACTCACACATCCCTTAATTAACACTTTTATAAATATTCATAGGCCAACGAGATTTTTAATTATTCCCAGAGATTTAAGAGTTGCCTAATTTCTATTAAAAATTAGCCTTTTATCCTTCTATCTGTAAGGGGGGTTTTTTTTTTTGGACCAAATATTAAATCTGTCACTTGGGAAAAAAAAGTGTGAATCAGGGGTGCTCATTAGGATTTGGAAAACCCATTTCAGTAAAAACTTAATTAAAACAAGTGAAATATACAACAGCATGGTGCAACGAGGTGAACAAGGAATAGTAAAAACATTTACTAAGTTGTCTTATTTCAGATGTAACACCAGGATTCAGATGGAGCTGCAGCATTTATGGCAAACTGGCCCAAGCACCAGCACTGCCCTGGGTGTTTTAACACTGCCTTGTCCCAGCTCATCTGCTGCTCCCTCACTCTCGATCTGTACCTGTGCTGGAGAACATGTATGGAGATTAACTCTGATTACAAAAAAGAAAAATCTTTCCAGTTTCAGCCCAAGAACTTTCAGAATCACACCTTCAAAGCAGCAAAGATCTCTGAAACAGACTCATACCCATCTCCAATAACTACTGAACGCCCAAAAGTCAAACCTGTTACCAACCTCCTCAGGTTCCAATTATCTTATCTCCTTACTTTTAAAAATTTCCCTTTGGCAGAAACAGCTTTGCAGTGCCACAGCTAAAACCTCACCTACAAAGAACCCAGTTTCATGAGATGGAAGATCTATAACTGCTGAAATGCAAGTCCCAGCAACTTCTCTCCTTGGGAGGACTACAAGTCCTAGGTGTCATTGCAGATTTTATTCCAAGAACACAGTGATGAAGGTAGGATGGGCTGGAAGAGCCACTGGATACACATTGAAAGATCAACCATACCCTGTGCAGAAAATAGTTATAGACATATCTACTGTGTGGGCAGTTCTTGGATGTCAGTGTGCAGATAACTTCTGCTCAAAGGTTAGAACACAGACAAGAAAAGTAGAACAACTCTAAAAATCCATAGCTGTTTCAAAAGTGTTAAAAAGACTTTGGATGTCTCTTGTATAATCAGGGACTCTCAGGTCTCTTGTAGAATCAGAAAAGAAAAGTAACTGAATTGCAAGTAATTTGAACTGGAAGAGGCACTGCTGAGCAGAAAAGGTACTTCAAAAATCATACAAGAACTGCACTTGCAGTTGTATGAAAGTTTGCAGAACTGTGACTCTTCAGAGTTTATTTTGGTGACAACTTGAACACAATCCAAGACTGAATTGTCTCCTTGCCTGTACAAAGACTGTATACTGGAAAACGAAGGTGAAGTAATATAAGATTGTACTGTTTCAGGGGAAAAAAAATTGGCAAAATATAATTTAATGTCTGTGTTTACACAATTTACCGAGGAGAGCGTTCACTGTAATGCTATAATCAGAAACTGATAGCTTGTGCTCCTTCTAGTTTGTCATTAAGAAAACACTGAGAAGAAATTAATTATCAGTTTTTATGAGACTCACACAAATCTCAAAGAAACAGACATTAAAAGCCTTCCTCAGCCTATCTGCAGTTAGTGTGCTCCCTTTTGGGAGTCCTGCATGTCAAAATTCCCATCCTGGAGAAGACAGAGTTTCCTACAACCCCTCCTTGTTTTCTTCAAAGCCATGTCACCCATTTTTCCATTATATCCTGCTCCCAATCTCACTCATGATGGTTTTTTGCCCTTTTTATGATCTCAAGACTATACAAGAAATACATTATCAGCCTGTATGCATTTTACCACCAAAAAAAAAAATCCAAAAAGCATCCTATTAAAATAAAACCAGCTTCCTAAAAATACCCTGGTTTTCAGACTTCAGGAATTACACTATATAACAATGACAGATAAATATAAAGCCACAGAGAGCAATTATAGCTCCGGGTATCCAGTATGTAGCAATTATGCCTTTACAAAGAAGCATAATCTCACAGTGCCTATATTGAAGAATCTATATTGAAGAAGTGCAAAAGATATTGAGTGTTACACCCAATTTTATGCATGCAAAAATAAATTAGATTTCGGTACTGCACAAACTCAGTTTGAACAATTTTGAACTTGACTAAAATATTCCAAACGCAATTATAAATCCTGAAACAATGTCTAGACTCACGCTGCTAAGCACATCCTCTCCATGCCAACAAATACAAAATGACACTTTCTGGATCTGTTGTGGCTGGTTCCCTCGTTGCAAACTGGCCACGTTCCCATCACACAGCATTTGGTGCTCTGGTTTTAAAACACAACTGTTCTTTTCTGATGGTTCTTCAGTTCATAATAGTTTAATTAGTACAAGGCTTGAGCAAATGAATTCAGTCTCCCCCATTCCAGCTACTGATGAAGTACTACCAGCAATCCATCAGCAGATTTGCAGTGGTGCTCTGTTTCATGGGGATTTAGCTCACTTGATGAAAGAGTTGAAAAGAAAATTAATACACTTGTGTACTTTCTTACATCTCAGATCCATCGGAAGCACAATGAAGCACAAGCACCACTTGTGCCCAGCACAAAAAGGCAGCTGTGTACGTGCTGCCTTGCTCTAGCACAGCTTATTTCCATCTGTCATTCAGCTATGCACACTCTTTTTGCCACTGGATTTTAAAGCTTTTTGAAGTTCTAACGTTGTATGTCAATATCCACTTGATTTTATAGTTTTCAGTCTTTCCACAAAAGACTTTGATCCCCCCAAAGAATCCTGTACCTACTGTTTAGCTATCATGAACAAAGTGCAAAAGACTGTGAGTAATGATCCAATGCTGAATTTCAGTCACATCAAGCACCATGACCTATTATTTTTAAGTTTCTTGGAGGAAATAATTCAGATATGCCTATAGGCAAGCAAAAATCCAGTGACTACTTCTGAATATTTAGTTAGCGCTTCCTAAAAAGAAAACAAATTTCCTTCTATAGCGTGCGGAATATGAACGTCATTGATATACATCCCACTTCCGCAGGTTTTATGATAAAACACGGAACATCTGCTCTAACACCAGAAATAGTGAACATTTTATCTTAACTGAATGTTCTGGGTACTGATTTAGCAAAAAACTTGGTGAATGTTACAAGTCAATCAGCACAGATCACGTTCAATCACTGCTGTAATTGCAATCATGAGCGTAATTGTTGATTCTTTTTTGAAGTGGTGGTGGTGGGAGGGACACTTTTTTGGGTGAAATTTAAGACCAGAATGAGGAGTCTCTGATGTCTGTTCCCAGTTTCTGGACTTCCATTTGCACAGGCCAAGAGGAAAAGCCACGGACAGAGCTCTGAAAAGCTGAGCTCAGTTTCACACTGCAATGGACACCTATTGCAAATTGCAGTCCCCAAAAGAAGCAATCACTGGGACTGTTTGTATCACAATCCACAGCACATTCCCTATTCATTTCTCCCCTGCACGATGGGAACATAACAGTTCTGTGAATAAGGCCCTTAACATCCCTCTATTAGGACAGGAGATATGAGTAGCAATTATGATAATTAAATGTAATTACATTAAAAATAATTAGCACTTTAGCTATCAATTGCTGTGCACTGCACAGCAATTAAAAGCAGGCCAAATTTCAGCATAATTTTTATTACTCTCCTCTTCATTCAAAACAGTAAATGGTAGGGAATATTTTCTTTTCATGTGTGCTGTGCTCTCATTTTAATGGGCACTATCATCATCTAAGTAGAATAAGTACTACCGGAGGTGACATAATTGTCAAAACATTACAATTTGGACTTTTTCCCAAAAGACTCAAGTAACTTCCTTTAGTACATATACTGATGAGACCATGAACGAAAGGCATCAGCCATCTCACTTTAATAGATCTCTCCTCATTAGAGATATTTGAGCACAATTAAAACGGGCGATAGAATCAAACTGAGTAAACGAACTTTTGAATAGGCTTTATCACTGATGGGCTGCAGCATCAGAAACACTTCAGCATCGTTTGAATTATGTTTTGCCAGTACCTTACGAGAATTCACTTGGGCTGTTTGCACATATCGAACAGGAACACACACTTCAGCACTTATAAAATGTAGCCTTTAGGTACAAACCCAAACAAACCCAATATTGTTGTCACAGATCTGTGAAATTCCACTGACAGATGATACAGAACATGAGGGGCTCCTAAGAGAGTCTCTGAGCAAGTGAGTGTGGCTTGAAGAGCTCAGAGATGAGAGACCTCTTACACACTGGCTAAAAGTAATTTTCAAAGCCACCTCAGTGACAGATGGCTTCCCCAGATTTGCTCATGGAAAGACACACCTCTCCCTCTCCTATTTTTTGAGCAAATCCCCCTTTTTCTGCATAAAATCTTAAGACTATTGAAAGCAATTCGACTCTGAAAAGAGACTACCCTTTGGTTTTCCTTGTCTATCAACTGCCCAGACCAAAATGTGGATAATAGGCAAAACAAATTATTTACTTGCCAGCTACCAGCTCTCCAAATGCAGCTAA
This sequence comes from Pachycephala philippinensis, assembly GCA_013397055.1. Taxonomy (NCBI): domain Eukaryota; kingdom Metazoa; phylum Chordata; class Aves; order Passeriformes; genus Pachycephala; species Pachycephala philippinensis. The sequence continues at coordinate 382,729 of VWZT01001214.1, forward strand.
TAATCTGCTCAAAATTCAAGCAGAATTTCTCAAATAATTTCATAAGAAATGACAACAAACCTGCCAGATTCACACAGAGACATTAGACTGATTTGACTGGGTGAACACAGGGAAAATAATGTATTTATGCAGCATTTCTGATTCAGATATGACTGGACTAAACAGAATAAATTAGAAACAGTGTGGAAAATAAAGTTTCAGCCGTCACTGCTGAGATGACTGCATTGACAGAAATGCAGGAATTAGAAGGGAAGTCATTTTCCTGGCCAGTTCATGAGGTATTTACTATCAGCATCACGGATTCTACAAGTAATTTGAAATCTGCTCATTAATGATTAATATCTGCTGGTCTAGTGAGGCAAGTAGGAATCCAACATGTTAAGAAAATCCACTCTAAATAATGGCTAAACACCTGTGTTATTCACAAGCTTGTGCCACACAAACAACCATCCCCACACTTAGCACACTCGTTCTCTCCACTTCAGAAAGACTTTCTGAGGCCAAAGCATCACCTGGTCACACTCCGCAACTTCTTTAAAAACTTCAGCAGCATTAACCACAGGACTGTTTTGAGATGATTTACAGTTCATACTCCATTTCTAATGGAGTACTTACAGACCTGTGCTTTTAAGGGTTGCAGCACTTAAAGGCATTTTAAGGAATATTAAACTTTTATCTGTCATTTCTTCCATGTATCACGTTCAACTTCTGCCCTCTACAACCACAGCCTTTAGAGGCATCCACTGCCTGATTGGCATAATAGGGTACAGATGGAATTTAAATCATTTTATAGAGACATACACACACACATGTGATACTAAACACAGATGTGGCTAAAATAAAGTCAATCAGGTACCATTAGCTTGCCCAGACATGTTTTTACATGTCCCTGTCTATAGGTACTTATGAATCATATACTTGCAGGCTGTGCCATTAATCAAAACCTTTGTATCGCTCTCCAAAATAAATCAAGCCACCTTTAATATCTTATGTACATGGGTATCTTTCAAATCCAAGTTCATTTAAAATAAAAAGAGAGGGAACATGTCTCTAGAATGTTATTGTTTGGTAATGCTGTTTGACAACATTTATTGCACATTTTTAACTCCTTCATTTGCCTGTGCAGTAACTGGAATAAAACATACGGTGAATGAACTAAATTAAAAACAATTCTGAATGCATAAATGTACACCTCTAACAGTATGCAAAAAACTCCCCAAACCCACAACCAAAAACTAACCCAAAAAAACCCCCACAAAACCTAGCCTGAAAGGAGGTAAGAATGAGGTGAAATTCAAGAAACAGAATGTGAAACTGAAGGAATGGGGTTAGCAGGATAGAAAAAGAAGAGGGACAGAACAGGAATAAAAGCCTCCATCCTGCTGTGAGATAAGGAGAATGCTATCCTATAGATGATGAACAGAAAAAACCAGCTTAAACTGCAACAAAAGGAATCAAGGTAAATAACAGGGAAAGCTCTCCCAGTCTGGCAATGCTGAAAAGCAGCAACAGGAAGCTCCTTGTCTCCTTCAGTGAAATTTTAAAAAACTTTACACATCTTGCAGGGTGTGTATGAAGTACAGTATATCCTGCATTACTGCCAGCAGCTGAATTAAATAACCTCTGCAGGTCCCTGCGAGGCTCACATTTCCGTGAGTGCTCTGATCACTGCAGGTAACACATTAGAATATGTTATTAATCCCACTTCATGTTCCACTTACAACACTGCCTGCGGGGCAGGGAAAAAGTAAATCTTGGATGTAGGTGACAGCCAACAACTATAATATTCTTGGAGAGAGTGGGAAGTGGAAAAAAAGTAGCCACAGAAGTGTTAACCCTGTAACCTGCACCTGCAGCAAAGTAACACAGACTTAAGGCTGATATCATCAGTGCTACTGACACTGGGTGTGCAGAATAATAATACCGATATTTTGTGGGGCTGGGCTTCAAATGGGAAGAAATAGAAATAAGCTGCAGCCTGAGATGGCTGCAGGCCATGCACAAACAATCAGGAATTTATCAGACTGTGCTGCTGGATGGGCAGGGGGTTTTCATGCACAACTGCATATGTTTACCAAGCCTTCTTCCTGCAGGAGCAGTAATCGCTGCTCTTTCAGAAATCGATAGTTCTGTCACACATTTGTTACAAGGAGTGATTATAATGTCCCTTTTTTCAATCAGGAAGAAATAATTGATGCAAAAGGCCCATTTACTGCAGATAAAGGAGATTGAAGAGCTTACAGTAATAGCCTGGACCAGAAAGAGCCTTTAAAGAACAGCTCTGCAAGGAGAAGGGAAGACCTGGGAAGTTTCATCTTGTCGAGCTGCAGTGTTTGTGCAGGTGAATAGAACTGAACTTGCTTACTTCTCAAACTTGATTTTTAACAGGTACAGAATAAATAACAGCATTTACAAAACTCTCAACCTGCTGTAGGGCAGCCCATGACACAATTCATTCAGCTTAACTGCGCTCACTGAAATAAAACTGAAATCACACCACTTACACTGAAATCAAAGCTGCAAGTTTCATAGCCCGGGACTCTGCATTTCTTTTTTTATTAAAACTTGCACAGTAGTAAGCCTCACTAACACCATATTTATTAAAAAAATAAACTAGAAACAACATTAACCAAGACATGGTTTCCAAATATTGTCTCGTTCATAGAAGATACCCTTCAGAGAGCCATTTCACCCTAAGCAAATGAACATTATTGCCATTCTTGCAACCTAAAACTGCAAGTGAGCATATTTAGATATGATATTTGAATTTAGCTGAATATATATCCAGGAGAAAAAGCCACCAGGGTTGTCTGCTACCTCTGGCAGTCAGCAGGGAAGTCAGTGCTTCAGAACACCAGTTCAAGAATCCCTTGCAAACAACAAGTCTGTGATGCGGATAAACTCTACTTATTAAATTTCCGAGTAACAGCAATGGGGGAATGACCTGATGAATTTCTGAGGACAAGATTAAATTCCAAAATATTTTTTAAAAGTTCAAAAAGAAAAAATAAGAAAATATTCATTTCAGCCTGAGAAATATGCTTTTCTGATGGCAAAGACTTACTGTTTTTTAATTGAACTGAAATGAAAAATATGGTTTAAAATGTTTTGTATTCATTTCATATGTTTTTATTCTTTATTGTCAAAGATATTTTAGCCCAGCAAATTAAGATTCATGCCATTCCATTCTGGTATCTGCAAGTGCTAGCCAAACATTTTGGAACTGATTGAATGTAACAAGCCAAAAAAAAAAAAAAAAGAAAAAAGGAAGATATTGATCATTTGCAGCTAACATTTTCTAACCTTTTTCTAGTTAAAAGCTTAAGAATCTACTACACTTGAACAAATATGTGACTATTTATTGATTCTAGGATAATTTATCACGGTCCTATATATTAACCTAACATCTACTCCTTAGACCCAATGCCATATTTGTAATTACAGTATCATCTTATTCACTACAGAGAAAATCTTCAGCAAAATTCTCAAGTGAGCTAGACAACAAAAACATGGGGCAGCATTTAATCTTCATTTGACCAAAAAAAAAAAAATCCTCTTTAAACTTGGCTGAGAATGTGATTTCAAAACTTAAAGTTGTTTTGGTAATACATTAAAAGTAACTCTGTATTATGAAGCACAAACTGTGGAACCTGGCACGTGCAGTTTCCATTCGCTGCAGAACTGTGCCTGCTCTAAGGCAAAGAGAAGGTGACCTAAATAAATGTTAAAGTTCGACCTTTATTTTGACTGGTAAATGAATCCATACACTTATTTCCTTTTAAATATATAAGAGCTATTTTCATAGACAGATTAGAAAATAACAGTGAAGATAAAACACAGACAAGTGTATCACCACCTGTTTTATGTTCAAAACCATCATGAGGAGAGCAGTATCTTCTCAGATATCCAACACTGTGCCCTCTTCAAACTGTGCTTTTGTGAGTGGATGGGAAAACAAGCGAAACTGACATTTTTCTGCATCTAAACATTGTGTGTATATGGCAGTGGGCACATATGGCCATACAGCAAATATTCAAATGATCTTTTGGGCTTTATTCACACTTCGGAGTTTCACACAAACAAATGTGTGCTAACAGAAATGCAAGTGTATGCCAGAGAAAATAAGCATAACACACACAGAGGAATGCATTCATACTACCCTACTGAGTTAGTGCTATTATCATCTATTTGTATCATAAAATATTATAAAAATAGCATGTCTATGTCAATGTACACGAAATATTTTTATATTCTATTTGTAAAATATTACATCTCTCCTGCTATTTTCCTTCTGGAAGCATCTAGAATTCCTTTCTCCATTTTTTAACTATCATCTCCCAAAGCCAAACCTCTGGATTTTTTTGCAAGTCAAGCTGCTGACAAGCTGATGTCACGTTCCTCTAAGGCCAGCCATGTATCATGAGCAGCAGACAGCATTTTTCAGCTCTCACTCAGGAAGCAGCTTGCCTCAAGGAAGGTCACACTCCATCACTGCATCAGAGAATCTTTCTGCATGAGCCTTGGCTGTGTGGTGTGTCACTTCATGTTTATAGCAGCATTACTGCGACTCTGATGTAAATTTTATGACCCAGAAGGTTCTAATGGCTTAGGCACTCTGTCAGATAGCTTCAGCCCTATCAGTCAGGCCACTTTTTGACAGAATAATGCAAAGCCTGCGTGCAGCAAGAAGACTGAAGGGTTTCTGCTGTTGTTTTGGTGTGGTTTGTCTCCGAAGGATGGAGCCCTCCAGCTGGTTTAGCTAAGGATTCGCTGGAGCAGCGTGCACACAGCACTCCGTGACCTTCTTTGGGGAGTCACTTCTCAAAGTTAAGGCATGTCTAAAAGCAGTGCATCACAGCAGCTACGGTTTGACATAACACTAAATGACAAGCGTGCATCCTTTCTGCCACATCACTTCACAAGTCAGCTGCTGGAGGAACGGGAATCACTCCTGGTGCTGGCCCAGTGCTACAGAAGCGCTGCCTTCCCAGCTCCCCCTGCCAGAGGGAGGGAGAAAATGAATCCATAGGTACCTACAGACTCAGGCAGCTTTTCCCAGTGCACCAGTGCCATAATCTGTACACGGGCAGATGGCAAGACAGATTCCATACAGAACTGGAAAGAAACCTCACCCTACAGTTCATAAGTTATAGTATCAGTAGTATAATATCAGTACTAAACTGATCAAAAGAATATTAAGAATACTAGACTGTTACAAAAGCTTTTTCATGTGTCTCTTACCTCATTTATGTTTCTGTATTTTTATCATTGGATACCAATTCCTCACCACATGTAAATTCACAGGCTTTTATGTCTCTGAAAGCGAGGAGATATTTAGGTCTAACACAGGACACCACATTTCTGTGTGCACACCAGCACCACAGAGCAAAGCGAGCTCTTTGTCTGTAACACAGCAGAGGAAAATACAGACTTCATCATTTGCAGGGAAACTATCTACTGTGGAACACTCCAGACACCTGCAAGATGAAGAAGGCTTGGAAACCCTTCAAGCACAGAACAGGCACAAAGCTTTCCTTTCTGGGCGAACTTCTGATGGATTTTCAAGGCTCCGTGACCAACTACCCTGAAGAGCCTGCTAGGGGATGTTAAATAAAATTAATAGTATGTGGTGGAGCTTTTGTCACAGGCTGAAAAACCTCACATGGTACTGATGATCTACTAAACATTAGAGAACAGAGAACAAAGACCATATTTCTGGGTAAATGATTTCCTTTTACAGATATTGAATGCATGAGCATTTGCCCTAAGATCTGATTTTAAATAAAATTTATGGCTAGAAAAGACAGACACCAAGCAAAAAAGCTGTGAATGCTGTACTGATGCAACAAAGAATTCTATAAAGTAAGATATTCTTCATGTGCAGCAGGTTTTCCTTACTCTGCAAGCAATCACCTATTTTAAACAGAGACCAAATAAAAAATGGCCTGGCTGCACACAAACATGCTTTTGAAACAAGCAAAGAACATATGCTTCTTTACAGGAGAAGCAGTGACCAGAAGTTATAAAAGTGCTGGGAGCGCGATCTCACTAGTCAACAAAAAAGTATTTGATTCACATGTAGCAATTAAAATTCTGTAAACACTCACAAATCCACTATATTTAAATATAGTTATATTGAAACAATAGAAGTTCCCTCCAAAAAACTTCTTAAACCTCTTTCATCCTTGACTGGATGACCACAAACTTCAGGTGGTTCAAGTTAACTTCTCCTGTTACAGAAACATCACTATTACAGAATCACATTTAATAAACGGTGTTTATGACAGAGATGCTTTTCTCTCTATTAGGAACACACATCTCAAACTTTTAAATGAAAATGTAGTTATATATAAGTTATATATTTGATAATTGTAGTTATATATAGCTACATTTGATATATACAACTACATTTGATAAATGCAGTTCCAATTACTCCGTTCACTCTTCTCCCCTTTCCTTCAAATATTCCTGTCCTCCTTCAGCTATTTTCTTTCCACTTCACAAGCAAGTAGCAGCAGACTCAAAATATCTTTTGCCTGATACTGCTCAGCTGATTCATTTCCGTTCATATTCATATTTAATCAAGATTCTGTCATTTGCAGTATCAGTATTAAACACTGCCCTTTTCCCTTCTGAGCACAATTATGGATGATTAATAAGACTTGCACTTCATTCCAGACTTGTATTACAAGCTATTTTTCCAGTGGTCTGTTTTGTATGTTCAGCATTATGCAAGGCTGGTGTGGTACAAAACATTTTTGTTATTCCAACGCTGCTACTCCTTAAATGTCATCAATTATTGGAAAAGATGGCATTGATGAAAAAATATGTTGAAATGAGAGAAATGATGTAAAATGGAATCCAAAGAGCTGGTGCTAAGGACTTCTTTTTAAAATTCATAAATTTAGCCATACAGCCTGCTATATCTGGAAGGACAAATATCATCTGGAGAGTGCACAGTTGGCATAATCAGTGCTAGTTTCTGATGGCACTTGAAAAAAAAACCAACCAAAACCAAAAGCTTGACAAATCCACATGAGCTCAGCCTCACCTTCCTACTTCTCCATCAAAGACAGCAGCTGTGTGGGAAATATTACAGCTCGGAGCACTCTGTATGCTTCTTTTGTAAAATTTCAGTTGTGGCAGGGTTCCTTGCAATATTTGAAGCCATTCTGTGTTTTCAAAGCATTGATAACATTTAATACCTTGTGTGTGAGGTAAGAAGGCAGCAAAGTAGTACTTCTGCAATAATTGGGGCCCTTTCCTTTACAGAAGTCAGGTTTGCTCAACTGAACTGAACTATGAAGCGTGGTGCACCTTCAGCAGCCTCAGAGCAGGACTGGCGATGTGAATTTGCATCATCAGAGCATTTGAAAAGACATCAGAAATAGTTTCAATCATTCCTTGTAAATTCAGTAATAAACAGAGAGTAAGAAAAAATTTTTATCTCCCAAAGTGCATGCAGACCAGGACACAAAAGGGTCCCTACCAGGAGGCAACTGAAAAATGGAAATAGAAATTTCACTATGAAGCAGGTGTAAAAGATAAGTGGCCCAAGAGGAGGAAATACTCACAAGATGTCCCACCCAAGACAGCTGAAGCCTCTGACAGTCATGTCCAATGAAGCACCTCTCTAAGAGGATTATGTCCTTTACCACGTGTAACACCCAAAATGCTAATTAATTAATGGCACAGGATAAAGATATTTCCCTCAAAAGAGTGTAAACTGGGAAGATGAGGCACTATATGTTGCAAGGATGAAGAAATGGGAGAGGAATAAAAACCACTGCTCTTCTGTAAAGGCTTCCAGGCACTCCAGCTTGCCTTGAGAAACCTGTCAAGCATTCAGGACAAAGCTGCGCTTATCAAGTATCACCTCTCATTTCTTTTACAAGCTCAGTTACTAGTTACACTCGTCACAAGTGTCAGAGCACTGTTCTCTGGCTGTTACACTTAAGGAGAAAGGATGAGGTAGGGATTATGCAGGCACAGCATGATCACTCAGACACTGTCATATTCTACTTACAGCTACCACTGTGTAAATAATCTCTAACACTTGGGAAGAAAAACACACACATACACACTCACCCAAACTTTTTTTCCCCATTAGAAGACTTCTGAAGCTTGGTAACTGAAGTAATTATTAATACCAAGAAAAGTAGTTCAGATCCTTACAGAACTATTTAATAGAACACTTCTGAAAACGAAGAAATGAAAATAACAATCATTTGTGGAAAATTAATACTTCCTTTCTGGCTGATAGGATTACCTCCCTACGGCATCTGAATCACTCCTCAGCGACACTCAGCTCCATTTTCTAACAATCAAAGAGCCTTTCTGCAGGAATTTGCTAAACTGCTCAACATCTGCTAACATCTCCTGAACATCCTCTAAACGGCTGCTAAACTTTACGACTGCTCCACTCCCAGGGTCGTTTCTGCACCCGGGCACAGCTCTGCCAATCTGCTCCAACAGATTGTTCTGCTATAAAATGAAACGTTGTGAGAAATAATGAAAGGGCTTCAGCACCAGTTCCAGGGACTGGGAGTAGGCTGGTGTGGGTGTGCATCCTCATTTTACATGAAAAACATAGGAAGGAGCAAATTGGCATTTACTGCACAGTTTCTGGCTCTGCGCTGCTGGACTGTCCTGACTTTGGGGTAATTTGCTGGGTATGGCATTGAAGGTGCCTGTGGTTGCAGTTTTTAAGCTCTCCTGCTCGTGTTTGGTATTTAGGAATGAAAGAGAGGTGAGAAAAGAGCACCAGAGAAACAAAATCTGTGCGGCTGTCAGCAAATTTCGAGTGTAAGATACCCAGATGCAATCCAAAATAAGACTTTCATCATACTTTTTCTCTTGTGCAGCACTAATCACGTGTACTTATTTATAGAATTTCTTTAGAATGTCTCCATTTATTTTGAAATGTAGGTATGAAAAAAGTTTGAATTATGTTTTGGCGTTTTTTTAAGAGTTGCTTTTAAATAATTGCTTTCATAAAAGAACTACATCCAGTGCTCCAGATAAAATCCACTACCTCCAAACCACAAGAATATTCACTGTAAGTCCATTACCACTGAGAAAAGAGAAGATTGGCATATTATGAGCAAAGACAGGTCCAGTCACCATCTATCACATGGAATCTTCAAGCTGTTTGGAAAATCTGCCATAAATTAACCTGGCAAGCACTGGCTGTGCAATAGAATAAACTGTGGGACAATTTGAGTTTAATATGGAGTACTAATACAGCAACAAAAAATGTATTTCAGTGGCATTAATTCACAGATTCTAGTAGATCCTTCATTCTATCTCTCAGCTAAGTAGAAACTTCACAAGTTAAGAGTAAAATGAAAATAAGGCACTGCAAAAGTGTAAAATTTCAGCATTTTTACCGTTATATTTCATCCCTTCACAACAGCACAAGGAATTCTCTAAGTGATACAACTTTTTGACTGAAGTCTTAATATCTTAAAGGGGTTACTCTGAAACTGGTCTAACTTTAGGCTCCTTTGCAGTCTCATTTAGGGCTCCAAATAACATCAGTTTTTATTTATTCTTTTATTCTCTCTGCACAAACCTCAGGAGGAGTGGGGGTGGGAAGGGGGGAAGCTTCTACCTGGGATTCTGACACACAAAAATCAGAGTGTAAACAGGTGAGAGATCAGAATCAGTGACCACCACTGTTTTCATGAGGATGTTTCAGTTCTTGAGAGCAGAACCCCCGAGTAATATCTGCCTCAACATCTGAGCCAAAAATACAATCAGCATATCTTCACTTCCTGCCATCATAATTCATGTGTATTCAACTAAAAGTGAGGAGTCCCACTATGATCTGACAGTGGAATCAAATTCCTGGAAGATTACAAATCTTTTTAAAACCTAATGACCCAGTCAAAAAGTCTTTCTATAAACAAGATACTTGAGCTTGTGGATATTAATTGACGTAGACTATCAAATTCAAATGCATTAGCTGTTCTAAAAGCATCCTCTGTGCATCTACTGCAAAATCAGTAATTGTTGATGTCTCTAAGATCTGCAGCATTAGCTGTACCAGGGAATTTCTAGCAAAGAAACAGTTTCTTAGCCTAGCTAGGTTTTATTGGAAAGTTATAAAAGCTGATCTTTACTCATTGGAAGATGGAGAGAATTCAGAAATAAAAGTTTTGCATTCAAACTAAGTCAGTGTATTCAACTGCGTAAATAACAGTGTCCATCCTTCTTTCACTGCTATTTCTGGGCAAGTCACAGAAGTAAATTCCTACAATAAGTTGAGACATTAATTTTACAAGAATGTAAGAGAAGTCAAGCCTGCTGTCTCGCTCAGCTTCAGAGACTTTCAGTAGGTCCTTCAAGCATGTGCACAGAACAAATGGCAGTTTCATGAACTACAAACCCTGCTTACTGATTTTGGCCTTTTTAAATTCTAAAGTGCTCACAAAGTGCCGGTTACATAAAGAGAACAAACAAAAATATTATCTTTGACTTTTAGACATGACTCCATAACCTGATCAGAGAGAGAGAATACTTCCCTGACCCTAAATTCATTGACCTCACAGGAGATTTCATCTCAAAGAATTTAATTTTTTTCCCTTTTCAGTTCTTCTCCTACAGATGCTTAATTTTGAGGCAGCCTGCTTATTCAGAGCATATCTTCTCCTTTATTATAAGCTGTACTTTCACAGTGCCCATGTGTGCCAGCCTCAGACCAAAATTTGCCCCACTGCAAAAGGGCACACCTGGCCCTGAGCTCTCCCCCTTCAAAAAATAATTGGGGAAAAAAAAGGTGTGTGCAAACTGGGCTGGATGCAGAGTTTGAAAGAGAGAGGTGAAGGAGGATAACAAAGACAACTTTAGGTACTTCTGGAGAGCTGCTTCCAGCTGTGGGAGACAACAAAGAGGAAATTCTTCAGGGTTGGGTTGAAAATGTAACTGGACAAGGAGAGCTGGCATTGTGGGACAGCAAAGCCACCCTTCCTACAAGGCACAGGTGGAGAGCAGACAGGCTCTGAAAGGTTTTTCATAGGGTTTCTTGGGATTGTTTTTAAGATACACAAGACAAAACAACCCTGAAATGACAACATGGCCAAAGCTGTGCCATGGGCCTTGGCTTTCTAGCATCATGGTGTCTCTGAGCAGAGAAAACACCCTCGTTGTCCCCAAAATTGAGCAGTAAATGAGTTGCAGAGACCTTGGAAGACAAGGTCACTTGTCTCTAGGGACAGGAGTGACTGAACCACAGACATTTCATGCCAAGAGACTGAGACTTGGACAGCGTGAGGATGAGAAAAGCCCAAGAAAAAGATGCTGACCAGAATGAAGAATAACAATAAACACATGAAGGGATGAAAAAATGAAATAGTGGTTAAGTAGCAGTACAGGAGAACTAGTAATTCCAGGTTTAATATATTGAGAAATGTCATAAAGTAGGTTTTTTAATTTGATGCAGAAACACAGAGGAGTGATTTAGCTAACACCCTTCCTGTTCATCTCCATTAAGAGGAGCCCTGAACTTATACAGGCACTTTACAAAAAACAGACTAAGTTTGGCAAAGGTATGAAAAGATCATCTTTATGATAGGAACTGGCAAGATTTGCTTGCTTTTTATAATTATTATATAGCTACAGGAAGAGAATTTAACATAAATAGTTCCTATGAAATAATTAGGTATAAAAAAAGAATTTAACTGAAAAAATCACACACAACTCTCAGCATCACAAGAGACTTGTATACCTTTCCCACTGCTGTAAAATAATAAGATTTTAAAACTTGTTCCCCAGAAGGATTATAATACTGTTATTCTTAGGCAATATAAAAATTAAACAGGAGATAGAATAAAAAACTGTGCTCTCTCCTGCTATAGTCTAACTCTGAAATAGAACTTTGAAACTGAAGCAAAGTACTGAATAATCAATGCAGTCCTGATGGTAATTTTTCTGTATCTAAGGCAGCAGGTTTGTACTAAAGAGCTCACTGAATCATCCTTCTAACAAGATTTTGATAAAAAAACACGCTCTGGTTTTTGCGCCCTACCTCAACGAATAAGCTTGAGAATTAATTAATGGTTTTCAGAGCATTAAGGTTTCAGACATACATTTTGTATTTTTTTGAAAGGAAATTCAATTTTGAGGCACAGGGTTTGATGTTCCAAAGTATTTTCTCATTATTTTCTGTCATCTGGAAATACAGAAGTATTTTTCTGGGAAAACACAGAAAACACAGAATCTGCATTATTTTAGGTATCATTTCTTAGTTTCCTCATTAGGAAGACACCCTAACAAAATTACTGACATCATTTCTATATTTTGTGAAAGTAACATTAATGTGTGTAATTAAAGAAGATTCTCTAATTTTTGCTCCCATATGCCCACTCGTGGTGTAATTCTTTCCTGCTTTAAATGAGATGTGTTGTATCTCCTGGAATCACCTTCTAGCTCATTCCTACAGGGAATAAAATGTGGAACTGGACACTTCGAAAAACCTCTAAATTACTATGTAAGCTACTTCTCTGCTTCTGTTTTTTTTTTTAAATTTATTTATTTTTTCCTTTTTTTCCTTTTTTTTTTTTGGTTTTTTTGTTTGTTTGTTTAGTTTGGTTTTTTTAAGATCACTCGGAGCCACCATGAATTAAAGTAATTTGGAGGTTTTAAATTCAAGTAATTTTAAGGTGAAAACACCTACTTGAAGCCAAGAAGAGGAATATGGCAACCAGATTGTGTTTGGATGTTGCACAGCAAAGGGGACACAGTTTGGAGCTTTACCTATGAAAACCCTGTCCTCTTTTCCATAATACAGTGGGAAATCGAATGACACGATTGGCTCATTCACAGGTTGTGAAACAACAAAGTGAAATCAGGATTTCTTCTTTTCCTTTTTTTACCTCTTCAAGCTAAAAAATTCCTTTCCTTTAGATGCCAAACTATTTTCTATTTAGCAAGAGAAGCAGCATTTTATCTTCATAATATTTTTACATGGGTAGGTTGCAACCATTCAATGAACTATGGATTTGAAACATGCAGCAGTAGGTTATGTTCAGGATACATCGAAACAAATAAGAAATCCTCTTTTTTTTAAAGATTTTGTCATAGTTCTAAAAATTCATTCCCATCTATCCTACAAGAAAGCTGAAGAGAGTTTTTTTTACAAGGATACGTAGCGATAGGATAAGGGGGAATGGCTTTAAACTGAAAGAGGGCAGGGATAGATGGGATATTGGGAAGAAATTCTTTACTTTAAGGGTGGGGAGCCCCTGGCACAGGGTGCCCAGAGGAGCTGGGGCTGCCCCTGGATCCCTGGAAGTGTCCAAGGCCAGGCTGGATGGGGCTTGGAGCAGCCTGGGATTACTGGAAGGTGTCCCTGCCCATGGAAGGGGGTGGCATTAGATGATCTTTAAGGTCCCTTCCAAGACAAACCATTCTATGACTTTATGAAATACAGTAATATTATCCTAATGCTACAGAAATAAATGCTCCCTTGTGGGCATTATAATGAAATAAATGTATTTTAGTGGAATAAGTTTGCAAAAATTAAGTAATAAGAAACATTGTCAAAAGCATCCTTCCCTTGCTTTAACGAGAGCAGTATTAACAGTCAGAAGAAAATAAAATCAGTAAAATTAATGGTAAAAAATAAATCACTGCACATGTCAAAATTTGAGATTAATAAAACCTCTGGAATACATCTGATAAAATCCCACTGATGTAAAATTTTTGATTCCAGTACAATAAAAATACTTCAAGCCTGGACAGAGATAATGACTACCCCATAAAGTAGAAATCTTTTAAATTGCTCTCTGGTTATATTAAATATTTCTTCCTGAGAAAAACGGAGCAACGCCTGTGTGAGGTGTTCATATAGGTGTATAAATATAGACAATCAGACATATATGGACACACATTTAAATACATACTGGTGTTCTTAATTAGATTAATTTCACCCATACTTAGAAAGTCCATATGGAAAATAAGGAATGAAGTCATCACAAGCAAATGAGGACTAATGAAAAAGCTCTGGGCACATCATTATCTACTACACTGTGCATATTCTTAGCACAGTAATGACCACACTGTTGTTTCAGCAATTCCTGAAAGTTCATGAATCAAGATGATTCTGGAGCCATAAATACACAATGCCCTGGGTGTCACAAATTCTTTCTTGTAGGAGATGCGTGGAAGAGGAAATCCTAAGTACAAAATGAACATTTTCTGGCAGCAGGGAGGTAGTTCCTCCCTCTTGGGGATGAGGACAAGACACTGCAAATACAAAGTTTTTCTAATGTCCTTACATTTTTTAGGCATTATCATGACTCTAAGTAATCTGTAAGCAGTTTTGATGGTTTTAATACTATTACTTTTGAACTTCTCCATTAAATTACTAGTCTGTACATTGAAACTTCATTTTAATACAGTTTTTAGGGTATATTCCCTAATTGCTTTTTAACAACTGATTTACATAGGAATGCTAAAAAACTCAAAGAGAGGAATAAAGAAAGGATGCGAAATAATTTAGAGGCATCATCAGTACTCACAAGCAGTAACCACAGTACAATAACTCAGTAAGAGGGGTTCACAGCTGCTCTCTGTCATCAGTGGGTTGCTAAACCACTTAAGCATATTAATAAATACAGCACTTCATTTATAATCATCTAATTGGTCTGTATCATTTCACTATTTTGGAGTAGAAGTAAGGGCAGAAACCAGGTCTGAGCTTCAATATCCCTTTTTGCTGCTGAAAACACAAGTCAAAGCCAGTCAACCTCAGCCAAAGCTTGCAGTTTATGTTTTTTCACATAATACTGGCTGTTTAGGAAGAAAACCCACGTCAGCTGATAAACGAGTAAAGCTATTTAATGGTTGAAACCCAGTACAATGGACATGACTGGTTCAGCAGTTAGAGAGTTAGGAAGGCAGGTGGATAAGGGAAGGTCATCAGCAAAATTATAGAAATCTGTCTTCTCAGCTCTGTATCAGAGTTAAAACAGAATCAAAACAGCACAGCATATCTGAAGTCTGAGTGGATCTGGTTAGCAAAAGCTTTATTTATAGTTTCCCCTGTTTTAATCCTCAGCATCTCTCATTTAGCCTAATGGAATACAGATGGCAATGCTGGAAAGTGTAACAGAAGTGAAAAACAAAACATTTTCAAGATGGTCATCAGCAGTTAATTCAATTGCACTTTCTTGTTCTTCATGTTAAAGAATTGCCTCCTTCTAGAATAAGGTGAAAATTTACAATATTGTCACTGCAGGATCTGACAAATACAATTAGGATTAAATTATTCTCACTCCAGCGACAGCCCAGCAGAAAGAACTGTGTGTATCTGGGTCACTACAAATTGGTTAAAAATCAATTAGAATTGATAAGTGATAATATAATTTCCAAAGTTAGCAAAGAAGAAAACTGCAGTAAGTACAAGATTCCAATACCAGGAATATTCTGTCAAGCCCCTCTGATCCTAGGAATTCAAATCACTAAGTACCTCATTAGTTCACTCTTCTACTTCACTATATTGACTTTTATATGTCAAATTATGTACTGGTCAGGATGTTCCACACGATGCTTTAATTAATGCATCTATAGATGACTATTTTTCAAAAGTGTTACTCAAATTAAGGTTCAAATTAGTTATAGATTTTGTGCTCAGCTTGAAATATTAGTACCATTCCAGCTGGTACTTTGCAGCAAGCTCCGTTCATCAGGCGTCTGATGGTTTTACAAGAAACCCCTAAATGCACTTCTAACATCTTATTCTGTACTGGGGTGAGTTCTGAGTCAGGTTATCACATGGAAAACATGGAAATATTGTGCTTCCAACTGTGCAGAAGTTGGAGGAGAACAAGTCACATCACACTGACAATAACCCCGAAGTCCCTTTCCTTTCCTCTGTATTCCCTTTTCCTCATGATCCCCTAATCAGCTTCAGGTGATTTCCCCCATAAAATATTTCAAAATGGCAGCACTCAGACATTCTTAGGCTTGGAGCTGGCTGTATCTATGCAGCTCCCCTTCTTCGCTTCATACTAGGTGCACAAAGATAACCTTTGGTCAAGGCAATCTCAGTGTTTCTGCAGGGCTTTAAGTACAAGGCATGTGGGATGCAGTTCCGCAGAAAGTGTCACATAAAGCTTCCAAGTATTAAAGGATTTGATGATGTGAGACATTTTGAGAGCAAACATCTTCAGTCAAGATCTGAGTGTACAGGTTTTCTGGGGACACTGAGGGTCCTTTAAGTAATTTAGTTCATGACACTTATTTCTGCTTTGATTTCTGTTTTCCTTTGAGTCTCAAGCGGTTGTTTACAAGAGGACAACGTGAAAGAACTTAACAAGACAAGTGAAGAAGTTTGCAGGTTTATATAAACTCCAAAAATCTTTCTATATTGTGCAGATTCATGGTTACTGAGAGTGCAATCAAACCACTTGAGATACTTCAATGATAAAGGCAAGATGAACCCTACTCTTCTTTTTCACGCACGGAAGTGAATGCCCAGGACATTGCTTTGGAGGCTTGCATATTTATAGTCACGTTACAGACAGCATGGATGGACCTCAGAAGAAGGCAAGTACCAAAGCAAGACTCTGGCAGGCTCAGTTAAAACTTTTCCAGGCTGCACTGAAGGAACACAAAGTGGAGCAGCAGCTGTGCCTTCCTTTGGGGATACTGAAAACGCCTCCTTTGGACGATGCACTGGATTAACTTTGATAGTCAGCGGAGAAAAAGGAAAAGGTTCCAGCAGCTTGGTGCCAGTATTTATATGCTCCAAGTCCTTTGAATTGGTATCAGTAAGAGCAGTAGTTTGAGTAACCTCAGGAGGAGCAGTGATTGCAGTTTAACAAATATTGTCCTAAACCCAAGGGAAGGCTGTGTGTGATCTGCTCTCTCCTTCACACATGACTGGCAACAAGTAATTCTGGTGAAGATTGCACTTAAAATCAAAGCTTTCCAAATCAAGCAGCCTTATTCCATTTCCATGAAAATCCTTTCCAAATCAAGCAGCCTTCTTCCATTTCCATGAAAATCATCAGGAATGTCTCTGTGTAATGATTGAAAATGGGGGAGTGCTGAGATACCCGATGATTGGTAACTGTACAAAATACTAAGACAGATACCTCTGTGGCTTAGAGTTATTTATGTATGGCATCAGTCATCGCCCTCCTCACACACTCATCTTCTAAAAACCCCAACAAAACTCATGATTTCTTGTCATAAAATAAATGCTGGGAACTACAATAGTCTACAATCAATAGCCTCACTCTTAGCTAGAGGTAAATAATGCCCTACAAACTCTTATGTGGTTTGCCAATGTTCCCTCAAGGGATTAAGTTCCTGTAGTTACAGCCTGTCCTGAGAAAAACAAAGGACAGCACACAGAAATCTTCTGTTAAAAGGGACTCCGTGTGTGCCTTGTTAGGTGCCAGAATCATCACTGGTGATGTGAGAGCAGAGGCTTCACTCATTTCATTTCAGCAGGACACAGACTGCACACCCATAAAACATCCCAGCAGGGTTCCCCGGCCTCAGAATACAGGGGATGAATGTCACTGCAGCACAGATCACTGCTGCACACAGGCGAGATGAAAAATTAATGCCTTAGGTCAAAAAAGGAAACTCTACCACAGAATGGTGCATTCCAGGAACAGCTCTCATACTGGGATTTAAATTCATCAAATAACAAGACGTTTTTGGAGATGCAGATAGAAGCAGATGACAAATCAAATTAAGATCCCTGAAAGTGTGCAGCTTATTCCTGGAAAAACACATAAGCTCAAATAAAGGGCCAAGAGTTATACAGCAAAACTAAAATAGGAAATAATATTTTCTTGTTGTTATGTCTTTATTTTGAAATAATATTCACTGTTCTCTCTATCCAGATCACATTTGTGTGGAACAACAGCTCTATCTCAATCTGCAGAAGAGATTAAAAAAATAATGTTTTGGAAGGAAATTAATCCTCCTAGGTAAAGGTATGTAAAGTCCTAATAAAAAATAATAAATACATATGTTAAACACAGTATTCCATACTGCAAAAACTTCGAGTAGAATAATTGAAAATATTGCCTTTTTACCTTTATTCAAAGCAGTGTGAAAGCAAAAGGAAGTTTTATCTGCACAAAAAGTGACAAGTTCAGTTGAAAAATAACTGGCACTACAACAATGCTTAATAGCCTCTAAAATTTACTAGACATTTGTCAAAATGAACAGTCTGGGCTTAAGACAAAATGACAATGCTGGAGTTACTTGGAAAGCACTGGAGACTATAAGCATATGTTCTGAGAGCATTAAACAGTAAGAATGCTTTGGCAGAGGTTTCACAAATATTTGAAAATATAATTACGCAAAAAAAGCCCCCAAAACACAACCCTCAGACTCAAAATCGTGTCAGTTCTTACTCGATCAATCTAAATCACCCAGTATCCCACGTGAAATGGAACCCAACCTCTTTATTTAATTGCTATGATAATTATCCCCAGATACTGGAAGAACAAGAACAGCCTATCTGTGAAGGAATTTAGTGCTGCATTACACAAAATAATCCCAGAAAAAATAAAGAATAGCCACAGTATGTTGGAAAGAGTAAATGTGTGTTTATCTAGCTGTGTATGAGGAATGTATTTTTAATATACTTTAAGAGGGTCAAAATACCCCCCAATACATGTCTAAATAAGAGAAAATATTAAATAATGATATATTGTCATGGGTTTCTATCACATGTTGTAAAATAAACAGTAAGGTAAAGGAGTACCAACTAGCAAAGCATAAAGATTCAGATTTCATTGGAGCCATATTCAAACAAATGAAAATCTACTGTTTCAATTATACACAACGTGTCTAAGGTTGGAAGTCCCTATTTCTAGAAACTCCCACTTTTACATTAAATATTCAATATATTCATAGTTTTCTATTTGCTACTTAGTTCTACTAATTTTCTACTAATGATTAAGAATAAACAGCCACCATTTTTTGGATGATCCAAGGAAGCATCTATTGATAAACACACCAGGCCATTAAGTGGTTCTTTCCAGATGGACTTTGATCAACTTAATTCAAGTAAAGCTTTATAAATATTGTTCTTAGCCACTTGTGCAGTAGATTAAAGGACCAGACTCCTATCAGAATGCTGCTTTCTCCTCCACTGAGACAGATGTTGGCTGTGGTTTTTTATTACATCCCCAAGACATTCAAGTTTGTTTATTAAGACTGAATTATTGTAACTCCCTCTCTCTTGCCTTCACAGCACATTTTGCTCTGCTCACCCCTGTTCAGAATATTACTGCAAAGATGACCTCTGCATGTTTTTGCATCCCATTTTTTTCTCCTTTTTCCTTCTTTATATTGTTAAATACAAGCACCTTGTCTTCCTGAGCTGCTTGTGGTCTGCCCAATCTCACTTCCCTCAGCATTCTACCAGCTCCACTCTCTCAAGCTGGCTTCAAACACCAACCCTCCCTCATTACCACCTTTCCAGATGGGCATTTCTGTGCTTTCCTGCTTCATAAATACCTGAAGAATAATTTCATTATTCCTACTGAGAAGCTCCCTCACCTTCCATCAAGCCTGCACAAATGATTTTAAAAAGCCAATTCCCAGCTAAGTCTGTAGACACTGCACTGTCCAATGACGACTCATTGACTCTGCATTCACTTGTGGGAGCTAAAATGGGCTGTAAGTGCATTTTTGGGAAGTTCTTGTGGCAGCTTTTAAACAGCACTTAGATATACAGGTTTCTGTTCTACCATTGAGAGCATTCGGCTAATATAAATAACACAGTGACAAAATATGGCAAGGGTATTACTTTATAACCTATTTTCATAGTATTGATATACTCTAAAGAATATCACTGTTTGGTTTGTTTTCCTGACAAACACAAAGCATTTGGCTTCTCACTTTTACAATTACTCAACCCTGCTAACACAAACCATCATTGCTGCAGCAGTGATCAATTTGTATGATCTGAGTATCTTCCCAAAGAAACTTCCTGCTAAATATGAATTTTACAACCCTTTTTCCCCTTCAGCTGCTGGCTGAATTAATACTGTAATAGATGTACTCTTATTAAAAAAAAAAGAACTTTTCACTCTTGACACTGCAATTGGCCAAAAAAATGCAGGCAGCTTAACTTAAGGCAGCTAAGGTTCCTTCTTGTCTAGCCCAGTTCCACAACACTGCTGACCAAGCAATAAAAGCCCAAGATTCCTGGAGCTATTTTATGATCTTCCCTCATTAACCTCCAGGCTATCAATTTATGTTCAGATAAGTTCAGCCACAATGGATAAGATCAGTTTGAACCATTTCATTGTTTGAATAATCCAGGCAGATCTTTTTTACTTATTGCTACAATACCATTTCAATGTCTTCAGAGGGGCTAAGATTGCTAAAGACTTTTTAATGTAAAACATGGAACTCCTTTAATTAAGATTGCAGTCTTGCCAGAAACTCTGTGGGCTATCCTGCTGATACATGGAGGGATTTACAGAAATATGTGCAGAAAATCTTACCTTACAACTTAAAAGTAGAAACAGTGACTGCATTTTAATCTAATCAACGTGAAATTAAGAAGAAAAAGTAGATTTTGATTTTTTCATTACCAACAAGGTATTTGATAAAATTCTCCCAAGGTTTAGCAAGTGTACAAACAACCTGCCTCATTCTTCTGCCTCAGCATTGCATTTTAAATTTACCAATCACAATGGAAGCTATTTGTGTGCCATTAAGTTTTACCAGAATTTGTTATGTTTTTCACAGCTCTGAAGTTGCTCAGACAATGTGTCTCTGTTTGCATAATGTTTCTTGGCTCTGCTGCCACCTGCAGCAAGACACAGAATGAAGGCCCAGTAAAGAGATTTCTGTCCTAATTTGCATCATTTGTTTCCACTCCCTCTTCATTACCTGAATGTACTCAAAGTTTATGAGAAAGTAAAAGGAAAAGGTGATTTCTAAACTAATCCAGACCTTCCAAAATGTTAAATTTTTAACATTTAATAAGGAAAAAAAAAGGAAAAAGAAAGTATTGGGAGACTGATATGCTCATTTATTTCATTAGACCCAAGTCAAAAAAAGACTTGAAAAATCATGTGAAACTGAAACATCTGTACCTATATATTTAGACTTCTCAAAGCATCATTTCCCCTTTCAAATTTCTAAATACTAATAATAAAACTCCTTCCCATTTTGTTTATGCACTTAAGTTTCTTTTAAGGTAGAAAACAAAAAAATCTCAAGACTTTCTTTCTTGGGGGTTTTGTCCTCTTTTTTACAAAAACAATCAAACTTGCCATTACTATCTTTGAATATCCCATTCAAAACTAAAAATAAACACTTAGCTGGATGACTTATTCAAATATTGCTACTTAGAACAGATGGGAAATACAACAGCCATCTAATTGAACTGCCAGATACGTACTTCTGAAAAATACCAATGATACATGTATGCCTTTTTAACCATGAAGTCACAGGCAAAGTCTTTACAATAGTAGAGGTCGACTGGAACCAAAATTATGACCACCATAAATTAAAAACATGGTGCAAGCATTAGGGTGGTTTTCACTGGCATCAGTTAGAAAGTAAGATTTGTTTCCACTTCCTCAAAGACCATCATTCGTGGCTTTCAAAGTGGAAAGCAACCAGCTTAAGTGAAAGAAAAGCAACACAGCAAGTTATCACTAAAAGAGACCACAGCCTTGAAGAGCTTGCCAAGATTTGTCTATTTTATGAAAAGTCTACTGGATTTGCTGGTCATGATAAAAAAAACCACAGGGTCTTGTCAAATTCTCTTGTTTTTTTAGCTCAGCTTAAGTAACTCAGTTTTTCAAGTGGCCTTGTAAGAACTGGATGCCACTTTACATCACTGGCCTAATTTACAAAGCAATTTTTATGAGGCTATCTTCATATTGGGTCACTTGTGTCCCCTTCAAGCAATGCAGAGGACAAATTTCAAGTTATGGTATCCAAGAACAAGAAGTCCAGCTGTGAAACAAGTTTCTTTCCTTAGGAAACACAGGCATCTGATTTTTAAGCAACCATCCACCTTATAAACCCCTCTATTTCAAACTCCTACCATGAAAATGTCCAGGAAAAGAAAGCTCTACAAACCAAAGTTTGGGAAAAGAAACGCCAAATATTGCAATATTCTAATAATTTCAGCACTGCTGTTGGTGGGGAATGAGAAGCATAAGTAAATGATGAAGGAAACCAGTAAAACATTCTAAGATATTCTCCTTGTGTGCATCCTGTCATATTAGAGACTTATTTTTGGCATATTTGTCCTAGCACTTAAAATAAAGCTTGCTGTATTGCATCCCCACATGACAGAAGATAATTTAGTTCAGTAGCTACACCTGTTCACTGACTGAGCCCATGCAGTTGCACTGTGCTTCTTGCCAGATTAATTTATCCTGTGAAGTTTTTACTGAGGGGAAAAGGAAAACGCCCAGCTTCATTTAGAGGTCTTTCACAGCAGCTTTTTGTTTTATTTTTTTTTTGGTACGCTGGACACAAGAGTTGATTTATGACATTTAGGTGAATATTTTTCTTCTACACTAACCTCTGTCATAAAGACAACTTCTAAAGACAACGGAGAGTGAGGTCTTTGGCTGCATCCAGCATTCTGAACTGCCAAGCAAATGACTTAGAAGTTTATAGCTTTAAAATACTGCACAAAGAACCCAGCTGAGGTTGTGACCCTACTGGGCTCGGTAACGTACAAGTTTAAGTGAAAATCTGAGATCCACGCTCCAAAGAGTTTGTGAACTTGTCCTCTCCATCAAAGATAATATAACTCTTTGGCAGCAAATCCAGATTTGGTTTCAAGCTACAGAAAAAAAAAAGAAACTTCAGATGATCTTCTCTTTGGTCTCACACAATGAACTCCTGTCCAGTGATGAAGAGCAGAGCTTCAGAAATAATGAAAGGGGAAAAAAGACCAGAAAACTCAGCATTGAATCTGGATTTTTCATCCTGAAAATTCCATGATGCAAGCTGAAGGGGGAGATCTGTTGCTTCAATGGAAACACGTGCTGGGATGGGAGAGAGCAGAGTCCCAATAGCATTTTCCCTGCTGAGCCTGTGGAGAGCACCCCAGAAGGGGTTAAGTAGAGGAACTGTTGTTCCCTTGGGATCCTGGTGTAGCTGCTGCTCACACCATCGACACCCTGCTAGCACCAGACTTGCTTAGGCAGGGCAGAGATGTGAGCTGGATGCTCACCTAAACTCCCCCGAAACAAATGAGTTCGGGTTTCAAAATAAACTTGAATGCACACACTGAGAATAACGGCACTTTCATTACTGCTGGTAACCTCTAACACAGCCCCAATCCTGGTTTCTGAAAAGGTTCATTCTTTGAAATGACAAAGAAAAATTTCTATTGGGAACCAGTGCAAGAAGAGTGAGAAATGAAAACAAAACCTGATCTCATCTCCCATAGATACCAAGGAATTATGCCTGCTTTTGAAAACAATATTAAGGATTTTAATTTGCCAGAAGATAAAGATGTGTAGAGTTCAAGTTCTATTACCAGACAAAGAGTGAAGATGTTCTGAAATGATTTCTTTTGTTCCTTTTTAAATATTAGAAAACACAGAGTTAAGAAATGAAGAACGAAGGTGGGTTTTTTTTGTCTTAGAAGTGTCACTTCTTCAAAGAGTACTGATTTTATTTTTAGGGTAGCTTCAGTCAAGAGACCTTAATAGAAAGAAACACGGCTATAGAAAACTGTATCTAGGCATCCTTCATATTTCAAAGCAAAACGGTATAGAATTAAAGAACAAAAAAATAAACCTCTTGCTTGCCACACTGTTCTCATTTTGTGTCTCAATGGGAAGAGAATGACAGATGGAAGTATAAAGTGTGTTTACTCCTCTCGGGCCTTTGATATGCAAATGCTTGTTCTGAAAGAATGAGAAATTCACTGACCAGCAGACATCCCCTCAGAAGAGGAGCACCACAACCTGAGGGAGAAGAGAGAGATAAACACCGCTTGGCAAATGCATTATGAACACTGACGATGGCAAGTTCTGCCACAGCACTCTCCCAAGGGAATTATTATGTTTTGAAATAGAATGTCCTGACAATATTTAAATGTAAAGAGTGAAATATCTCCGGGATGCTGCTAGTAAATAAAATACATTCACTCATTTGTCCCTATTTTTAAATCTCACAAATATGCCTGCTGTAATTCTGCAGTGAAGCCAAAACAGTTTTCAAGTGCACTCACAACCTATTTTCCACATGTAAAAAACCACTTTTGCCCCCTTTCCACCCTGCTACAGCAGGTTTTGGATGCAGAATGAACACTCCAAGAAGGTCAGACTACAGCAGTGTAG
Source organism: Pachycephala philippinensis (assembly GCA_013397055.1). Taxonomy (NCBI): domain Eukaryota; kingdom Metazoa; phylum Chordata; class Aves; order Passeriformes; genus Pachycephala; species Pachycephala philippinensis. Next base: position 407,040 of record VWZT01001214.1, read on the forward strand.
AAACATTTCAGACCAAATAAAAACTACTTTAAGAAATGTACCAAGGGTTAAACAGTAATATTTTTAAGCTGATTATTTTAACAATAACAGGGTATTAAGTAAGATTACCAAGATGGTAAAGCTAAAACAATACCACTGACCTCCTGTACATTCAATATATTCAAACTGCACAGTTTACCGATTTTTAAAATACTTTTAAGGATTCACTGCATTTTCCCACTGTCACCAGCACAGAAGTCTAATGAAGAAAAATACTTGAAGGTTTCTTTCAAGTTATCCCTTTTTCAAGATACCTGCCACAGCTAATTGCTCACAGTAGAATTGAGATCATGCATTTCTCTCAGGCACAAGTCCTTTTCGAGAAAAAGAGCTATGTATTATTATTTCAATCGCTTTATCATGGACTTTTCTCAGGAATGACAGCCATTGTAACCATCTGATTGTTCCTCAGAATGCCCATGTTTTAAGTCTCTGCTGTAGTCCTCTTGGAAAACAAAACTATAAACCCTTAAACAAAAAAATAAACCCCACAAAAGCCAACAAGAAAGCACAGTCTCACTCCCTTCAGGAAGGGAAAACAAAGTAGCTGCAGAAAGACCCAGGAGAATTTATGTGGAAAAGTAAAAGTGCTGATGTTCTGAAAGTTAAAGCACAAAAATAAACCCTACTTGAGCATCTTAACTATTACTACCACTCACTTCTAAATTAACAGAAGAGTTTCATTGTGCCCTTGTCCTTGATTTTCAGGTTAAATTGCTCTGCTGATACTATTAACACTTAGGTAAAGAGGGATAAGGTGTAGGTATAAAGAGCCAATCAAATACCAATTACTTAAATTGCTTCCGTAGTAGCTACACTGTGGGCTTTTTTGGGTGCAGGCAACTGTAAAAATTACTGAAGACAGAGATTTAGTCAAAAATCAATAGGTTGTTTTATAGCCACTGAGCCTTCAGTTCTCTCAGGTTTACCTAATTTATTCCTGAAGTGTAGCAAAGTCCATAAATCAGAAACAAAGATAAGTTTTACAGATTTCTCTTGAAGAAAGATTTTTTATTATACAATTCTTTTTCCAGCTAACTGTATATATTACTGCCCAGTAGATTCCAGCATTGCTTGTTATTCCTTATAAATTATATTACTTTTATTGCTAAGAAGACTGGATAGTACTTCAGGGAAAAAAAATAAACCAAAACAAACCAACCACAACCCACAAACAACAATAACCAAAAACCCCTTTGAAAATTTGACAATTTTGAAACTAAAGCTTTTACAGTGTGGATAAAATACTTCTTTCTAATCACAAAACTGCAGCTTTCACAAGACATTTACGATGCAGTAGTTCCTAGATACATGCAAAAGAGTCAGGACCACAATCAGGAATCTCTGCTACATGGATTTCAGGACCAGAGACAGAATGCACCAGCAAACCCTTCAGGTGCTGAAGTGCTTGCAGACCTTGCTTGGACACTGCAGCACTGGCAAAAAGAGGTGAAAAGAGTAGTAAATGATTAAAAAGTATATTGATAATACCAAAGAGCTTAGGCAGTGGTACAAGAGTGGTAAAATATCAAAGAGTATTTCATCTGTGGATCTTTTTCCCTTACAATACTGTCACACGGAAATTTATTCCAATTTAACACTCATGGGATAAGAGCAATCTCAAGGCTGCCTTTTAAAATGATGTGGTTAGTTTGGGATCATTAGACTAGGCAATGGATTTTATGAAATCATAATATTTCATTCAAAGGCAGCTTCCTCGCATTTTTACATTTACAGTTTAAAAAAAAAGATTACTCCTTTCCATAGGCTATGGTGAGTAGCATGACCTGTACTTTTAGAACAACAAAATACTTCCATAGAAAGCAACCTCCAAATTACTTGCAAATGTTTGTATTTATATTGTCATTACTTTTTTTGCTACAGCTACCTCGACCACGAGTGGGTTGTTGTAAAATTTATTGTCATATAGTCAGGCCACCTCCTCCCTTAGAGGAAGAGTTCAGTTTAAGCAAGGTTTCTCTACTCACAGGAGTTTGTACTATGGCATTTTTAGATTTAAACATCACAAAGTTACTTCTAAGTTTAAAAACATCACAATAATCCATCTGCATGTGTCAGATCCCCAGCATAAAACAGCCTGAACTCTTACAGTAGATTTTTCTGGCAACTTTGCTTCATGTATTGCACATTTCTACTTAAAAACAAACAAAACCCTAAACCAAATCACACAACAAACTCTATGGAGGAGTGCTGCAAAAGTATTAGACCACAGTAGTGGAAGATTATGGAGCTATAAAGTTGATGACTAGATTTTTCTTCCTGATCATGTTTGCCCACAAAATTATTGTATTAATAATGACTTAACCAACCACTTGATTCTGATTTGCATGACCTTAATGGAAATTAGCCACTATTTTCCTTTGGAAACTACAAACCTTTCATTCACTATCCCCAAACAGCACCTCACCCCATCTCCAAATTAACTAAAAAATTCTCATCAGGATCAGAATCCAGAGCTGCAACTGATTAAATGGCCTGATACTGAAAATTCTGAGTTCAGTGTGTAGTATTTCCATGAGCACAAATCCAAGTTAAAAAAACCAATGTAGCCCACACAACCCAAAACAATATAAGTGAAGTATTGAAAGAAAAAAACCCACAAAAACCAAAACAAACATAACACCATAAACTCCAAATACTAATCCCTTGTGATTAGAATCTGATTTTCTGACAAAAGTTAAACATTTTGCATGGTTGCAGGAAAGACAAAAAAAATCCAACATATCCAAAAGCCTTTTAAAAGGGAGTTCTTAATTTTCTATGCTGCACTAAGAATCTATAATTTTATTTTTTTATATTTTGCACTATCAGTTTACTTAATATTTTGTAAGGAAAGAATATAGAAGGGGAAAAAAATTCTAATCAATCTAAATTTTCCTTCAGAACTTTCTTTTGAAGGGAACTCAGGTCTTTATTAAGAACTGAAAATGACTTTCTGCAAAATGCAATTCCTTCACAGAATTCCTCTTACTAACATGGTTTAACATGACCTGCTAATTGCAGTAACTGGGTTTGTAACATTAGACAACTCAGGTAAATAGGCAAAATGGTAACAATTCCTAGTTTACAAAGAGAAATACACACAAGTAATCAAATATATTATTACTTTACTGCAAGTCAGAGAATCCCTATTCTGATCTTGAAAAGAAAAATGGACATTTTCTCATAATCTGTGATTCAACTTTCCTGGTATCCTAAATGCTACAAACCAACCCTGTCTCCAGGCATTCCCCTTGGACTCTCCCCAGGGCTTTTACCACCTCCTGACTTTTTACCTTCTTTTAGTTTTTCTGCTAAACGTGGTGGAAAATTTATTCTGCCTTAAAATAAAAAAAATTCTTTTATATCTTTTAGGATTTACATCCCTCCCACAGATTCCACTCTTAAGTTCTTGCTATCCTTATGAAGGCATTTGAACATACACACGTGTAAGTATTAAATTACATTTAAAAACCCATGGTTTGTCAAATATTGATTAAAAATAATTGCAGGGATAATTGTAACAGGCAAATATGATGAGGAATATTACCACAAGCATGACCTATAAATATTCACCAAGTGAAATATGTACTTCAGGACACTGGAATATTCATTAAATTTGGGAAGGGTTGTTGCCTGCCTGTAGTCCTCCCCTCCCCCAATTTCTTTCTGAACTGCCAATACACACACTGGTATGTAAAATTCTCCACATATTGAAATAACTCTTTAATATGATTTTTTCAGTCCTTCTATCTTGACTGCTCAGTTTCTCCTTGAAGATTGGTTTACAGTGAAATTGAAATCTACATTTTGACTCTGCATAAAAGATAGACTGCTATTAAATTCACTGTTCCACAGGGACTTTATTAGGGCTGCTACAGAACTGTGCATCATTTTAATTAGAATTAACACTTTCATCTTGTTTATGAATATATGTAAGATAAGCTTTGAAATATTTAACATCTGGGAATACAGTCAAGCTGTCACAGCAAAATTAAGACATTTCACATACATAACTATTATTATATAATAGCCAGATACCAAAGAACTAAACATTCATTGTTAGCATTTGGAGTATAATCTCTCTATGCATACATTTCCGTGTCCTTTGGGAATTTATTCATGCTTTGATCAGTATCCCTTTGAAGCAACTTTTCTTTAAAGAGAGACATTTCAAGTGCAGTCCTTGACTGTGTTAGATGTTTCCCTGGTAGGTATGAGACCTGTTTTACATAATTTATTCTGCTGTTAGCAGAGCATCCCTAGAACAGCACAAGCTCACTGCAGCAGGTTCCTTCCCAAGGATCACCTTCCCTTGCTGAGGTATTTACTTGGCAGGGTGGAAAGATCCGTAGAAATGACTGTTCAACAGGCCACCCTCTCCAGGTCAGCCACCTCTCATGAGCACAGGGTTCTTCCCTGCAGAATATTCCCCTGGGATTTGATGGGACTCAAAGTAAAAGTAAGGGGTGTGGAAAATATTCCAAACAAAAAAAAAATCCCACAAAACCCTTCAAGAGAGAACTTTCAGCACATCAACTAAAACACTATGGGACTGTGTTTTGAGACATAGGAGACAGCAATCTTGGTTAACTTAGCCCTTTAGATCTAGAGCTTCTCTTTCTATTTGGCATCCAAAACTAAGGTAGCAGCTAACATTTTGGAGTTCCAGTTACTGATCCTCTCTTCCTGCCAAGAGACCTGCAAGAGTAAACACCAGTGCAGCTCAAAAGCCATCCGTCTCCATGGCTTCTCTTGAAACTACAGAGGATGGAAAAATCTCTAAGTGGTTCCTCCCCTTTCACAGGAGTTTTGCTTCCTCTCCCTTTTCTCTTCTACAAAACTGTCAGTCATCAATTTTGCCATGAACAATATTGCCTTTGCCATCCATTTTTTCCCCATTTAGCAAGAGCTTAAGCTTGTGAATAGCCTCCAAACTGCTTTGCCCAAATAAAGCCTCACACATGACACAAATCTTGCTTGATGTGTTTTCTGAGAACCTTTTGAATACCACAGCCCTTAAAATCTAAATTTGCCCTGACACAGAATGACCTTATAGTCTACGTACGTTTTTCTGTCTAAGACAACTGATACTAATTTTTTATGCTATTTTCCACCTTAAGTTTTAGGAAATATTGCCTCATTTGCATTATTACTGAGACTTGCAAAAAGCAAATATAGTTCAAGTTTTTAAACACCCACACATGTTCTTTTGTATTCAAGACAAACCTCCTCAGAAATCTCTCTGTGCACTCGCTCCTGCTTGTGATTCCTAGGCCACACCACGCCAGAGAGAACCTCTTATTGATCACTTTTGAAATTATATTTCTCAGCACAAATGCTTTAATAATTGACTGAATAAAATGATGCTAAACCTCTATGGGAACAACTTCATTACAGAAGATGCTTTATGGTTTATTTGTGAATATGTTATGGATTAATAACCTGCCTTGGAGGAAGTACTGGTGATTATCTTCAGATTTTGGATCTCTACTTTATGAGTTCTCAAAGGGAACATAATCTATATTGAAATAATAACGATATTCAAAATGTTTCAATTATTTCAAAGCATAAATTTAAGTGCTTGTGCTCAGCAGAAGCCTAAGAAAAATCATCTTTCTTAAAAAAAGAATCTAATACCTAGATTGAGAATTTCTGAGTCATTGTATTATATATGCTAATCTGTAATATATATATTATAATTTTAGGATTATATATCTATTACAATTTGAGTCAGATTTCTTATCATTATTGTAAAAATCCACAATCTACTGTAGTGTAAAAACTTGGAAACTTTCACTGAGCACTATGACTAAATTTTTTCTCTTAGCTTACATTTATTTTTCAGGGCTCCAACAGGAATAAGAACAATTCCAGAAACTGAATTTTCCAAGACAAATACATCAAGCCCTTATTACACCAGAACTGTTATTCTGCTGCAAGAAATGGTTGTCGAAGTCCTTAAAACACAACTGTGCTGTGCACACAATCCATGTGTTCCTTTGTAAATTGGTGCCCAAGGTTTGTCACAGCTTCCTCACAAATGATTTCTCTTGCACAACTTTCAACAAATTCCCTGAGTAGCACAAGGATTTTTGCATTCCACAAGCGTTATTAGTTAGGTCTCTTATATGACACATTATGGTTTTACACTCCTCCATCTGTTGGTCACACAAGAGCTCTTCCAAACACAGAAAGATGTACATTTTCAGCACACTGAGGAAACCCACATGCTGGGGATATACTCAGCCCTAAGAAAACCCCACCACAACACTTCTCTTCCAGCTGCAGGAAGACACAAGCAACCAATGCTGAAATTTCACATTTATTAAATACAGCAGGCCCAGGGTTTCACTCAAACAAAACTCACCCCCAATTCAATGTATTTGATTGTTGAAACCGTTAAGGTTCATCATGTGTAAAGTGCAATGAACATCTTCCAAGGCAAATTAATGTTTGAGCTGAAGCTTTAGCTACAGATTCCAGAAGGAAAAAAAAAAAACAATACGTGGCAAGCAAGAAAAAGCTGCATTACCCAAGAATGGAGAGGCGCAGTTTCTATTAGTGTCTCTAGGATGTGACACACATCTTGAGGACAAATCCTATGACAGTGAGGGACACAGGACAGTAACACAGAGTCAGTGCATTCCTTCTTCCCCTCCTGCCACACTGCAGCATCCAACCTGTCAGTCTCCCTGGGTTTTGGCAACACAGGAGAAACTTGAAGTTAAAAAATAACAAACAGTTTTGCAAGGCACTTAAGTCTCTGTACAGTTGACTAGATGTACAGATGCACTTGCATTTATATTTTCTGTAGAAGTTAAATAGCTTGTTCCCATTAGTACCACAATTTTTCCATGTGGCCATCACTGCAGAGCACTTTGAGCAGAGCAAGAGCAAATAACTAATTTACTGTGGGCTAATGTCAAATCATGCAGCTCTGTTACCAAGTCACACACAACAACAAAATCAATCCCTGCAGTCCCTTGGACAATTTTTGTCTACTGTTTATCAAGGATAGCTGGTAGGATCAATATCCAGCAATATTCACTAATGCAAAACCTGAGGCAAGACACACTTGAGCTATCAGCATGCTTTTGTTGCTGAAGTTTCATGTCTGTGTATACAAACAGAAAATATTGAAGTTTTTCAGTTTGAAACTTGCTATTTAACCTCAGCTGGCTTCCTTGTTCCACTATCAAAGCAGGTTTCCATTGAATGCACACCTCAACATCAGAGTGAAAACCAGCAATTTCCAACATTAATTCAGTTTGCAAACAATAAGTTTTCTGTTTATGCATAATTTATTTAGGTGCAGTTAGAAAAATCAAGGCTTTGATTTGAGTTTTTACAGTGAAATAGTCTGGAAACCAGGTTACAGTGGCTATTGTAAGGGTCTTTATTTGCTCCAAATAATGCAAGTAGGACATGACAAGAACATGCCAACAACTTTTGTTTGTTTATTATCACTGGAGTTTCCTTACTATGTAAAACCAAACACAAAGGGGTGTTTGTTTTTGTTTTTTTTGTTCTTTAAATCCTTACTTCTGTAGCAGCACCCCTTTCCAGCTGTTTTATCAGACTTTTAGTGTTACAATTTATCCAGCTGAACAATCTGCAGATGGCTGTAGATTAAGGAAAAAGGGTTGGCTGTGAGCTACAATGTCAATTTTCACAGCACCGAGATTTTTCTGGCTGCTAACTCAGGCAGTCATTGAAGACAGGTGCTACTTATTTAATTCCTACCACTTTGTTGCAGTATAAAACCCCCCAAAACCAAAACACGCCCCCCCATCAAAATCAGTAGCTAACTTAAATATCCACATTTTTAAGGCACTGAAAAGAAGATGCAAAAATGCTACCATTAAAAAAACCCCAAACAAATGAAAACACAACAAATTAACCCAAAACCAGAAACAGCCAACAAAACAACCTAAAAGTGCTGAAAAAAGGGTGAAATTACTGAATACAGCCAAGTCAGACTTCTCCAGATTAGTACAACTCACTAAAAATTCATCCTTCTGAGAGTAAGTAATATCCCATCCATGTCACAGTTCACCATCCCTCATTTACCTCCTATTTCAGCCAGGCAACAATGCTATTTTTAATTCACACTAATTGCAGGCCTTAAGGACAAAATGGTTTTCTGCGTGCAAGTGGAAAAAGTACAAATGAAAGAGAGATCCAGCCTGAAATAGCTTGGCACATGACCTGCCATTTAGAAATTAAAACCAGGATATAGGAACATAAAAGTGCTGCCAGTAGCATGTGCAATGTCCCTCCAGAAGAGAGAGTAATTTAAGTTCTCATCTACTGTAAATATTCATTTTTCTGATGTATACAGGCCTTGAGTTCAGCGTTTTTCCATATGCTGGCAGCTTTATGTGGTTAAATGTATTTAGAAGCTTTAACAAGTCATTATCAATTACTTTTCTATACTCTTACCTACAGATTTGCTATTATACACAACTTCTATTTTTTTCCCCCCCATCCTTGTTCTTGGATTGCACAAAAAACATCTATTTAACACTTCTACCTAAGAGCTGTATCTGGAACTGAGAAATCACAATTCAACTTGATCCGTATTCAGAACTGAAAGTTAAAATACATGTTGAGCGTTCACAGATGTTGTGCAGCCTTACATAGGCTAAAGAGGAGGTTTTTCAGTGAAAAATATGTATCACCATTAATCACAAAGGTTTCAAGTAGTACCATTGAAATGGTGAAATCTAAAGCTTTGCAGACTCACATAAACTATGTAAAATAAACTATCATTGCTTAAGCACAGGAAAAAAGTATGAAGCCCTTCCAGAGCAGTCACAAAGTTAAGAATCTGGTATAAATTTCATTAAACATATGGCTGTTTACTTGAAAAAATTAATGCAATTATTTAATATTTTTTTCATTGACCAATAAGTAACAGATACTATTAAAAACCAACTAATTAAAAGACAACTATTGAAATTATCTCCATAAGAGATCAAAGCAGAGAGGATTGTGATTGCCTTATTCTGCAAGAGGGACAAAACACTCAGTGGATCCTCTTAGTCCTCATTCTGCCTCTTCGACAAACTCTTGTCTCTGGCTGTCCAAAAAGAGTTGGCAGGAAACAGAAATTTGGAATTTTACACCTTGCATCTTAAGGATCTACTATAGCATGAGTGAACAGCCCCAGCTCTACTGCAGGAAGGACTCTGGTGGAAAGATTCTCCCTCAAAAAGGTGATTTGCCATTGAAAATTATAAATTTAATCTCCTTTTGTCCCTTTTTTGTAGTCAAAACCTTTCTATGCTTTTCCTTTAAAGATGCTTCCTTCAGTGCCTGGTAAAGATTAGATCTCGTGAGCAAATAAACACATGGAAGAAAACTCAAAAGGCACCTTACACAGTACTCTGTATCTCTGGAACTATGAACCTTGCAAAGGACTTTATTCCCCCCTTTTCCCATTTTGATGCCAGCACACAGGTGACTAAAGCATGACTGTAACATGAACTGCTTGGTTTCCCAATAACAAAGCCACACTACAGGTACATTTATGAGGAGGGGATTAGTTAATATTTGAAAAATGAGAGTAGTTTCCAGCTGAATCAGATGAAAAGGCTGAAGAACATAAAGATAGGCTGCCAAAGTAAAAATCCTAACACTGAAGCATTACCATAAATTCAAGTGATGAATAATGGAAAAAAGTGTTTGTTCAATTAAAAACTCCCTGTGTTCAGGCATTAGTATCCCTAGGAAGTGTTGTTTAGTCAACTCAAGGTCAGAGGATTTGAATTTTACATTTTCACTTCTTAGTATATTTGTCTCAATTAAAATAAACCAGGTGAGTCTGTCAGTGCCTGTTGTTTTACATTTTTAACACTTAGTATTGCTTCAGCTATACCACATTTACCCCACTTTGGAAGTGGTGGCTTCCTGAGAATATTCCTCAGGAAGAATCAATTTTTCATGGCTGGTGAAATACACTTGTGCACTCTGTTTGATTGGTTAAGACTAAAGTAAGATCTGAAATTACTATAATAATTAGTATTTGCTATATATAATTGAATTTTTCTTTGCAATTAATTCCTAACCTTGAGTAATTCAGATAATTTTTGGTAAATCATTAAAGAGTCAAACTTCAGTTAACAGTAATCCAATTATTTCTGTATCATGCCCAAACAGAACTGAACCATCATGATTCAGTTTATGTAGTGCTCCTTGTCAGGACTGTTTGTTTCCATGTAAAAAAACCCACCATGAAGTCCTGATATGACCTGTATATATTATACATTTTTTAAATTTAGCACAACTCTTGTCTTGGGCTGACATTCAGAGAACACAGAGTATTGAACATGCCACTTTTAATTGTTGTTTACCAGAAGCTCGTGCAGCATCTCCTCCTTCCAAGCTGCAACTTGGTAATGGGGCTGGTATCAATGAATTAGCAAAGCCAGTTCATATCAGAGCCATTTCTGATTACCATTGCCAAATTATTGGTTCTAATTCATTCATTAATGTCTGAAGAAACAGAACATCATGTGAATGATGATGCTACTTCAGGATTTTGAGGGGAAAATCTTGGAAAGTAGATTCAAATCAAAGACTGAGAGATTGTTTACATAATAAGTTTAGAGAAGATTGGTATATTCCAGGTTATTCCATTAAAAAATTTACAGAACACACAAATACCCGGGAATCTCTTGCAGTCAATGCCACTTTGCCCCTACTGACTCCAGAGAAGGAAGACAGTCCCAAATTAGTGAAAAATTCCCTGTTAATATTCCTCTGAGCTAACTAGACACATTGGGGTATACTTTTAACAAGTATGGACATTTTAATCCAGTTGGGAATTCTTCTCAGACACTTTGGGTCTGAAATGATGCTTTTAAAAGAAAATACAATGGATAGGGAATACTGAGAGATCAATAGACAAAGATAGAGATACATAAATCCAACATATACTGAAATAACTGAAATGCTGCCAGTTAGGGAAGCAGGTAAAGGAGATTTAGGCAGCTGAAAATAACCTATGATTTTACCAGCAGTAGTAAAACTGATCAAATACTGTTTTTATTCCCATTCTTGCTGCTTTGCAAAATGATGAGCAATGACAAAGGCAGAATATCCTTCCTTATGCCATTTAGTATTTTGTGAATAGAGACTCTGTATCTCTACAAATATCACAATAGAAATTTACTTTTTAAATTCTGTGACATATAAACAATATTTACCATTAAGTGCTTATTCCCCACTGAGCCATAGGCTGGGGTATAAAAAATTTGACACCATTTGTCAGTAGGAAAAACATATTCAACTATTAGCAAGTATTGCCTACCACCCAATTATTTGTCAGAACAGACTTCAAGATGCAAAATTATTATTTTGACTGTTATTTTCTTGCAGAAGAAAGAAAGGTTCTCTCCTGAGTACACCACAGATTATGCCTGCATAAAGCTCTGACAGAATGGTGCAAAACACTTTCAAGACTTGGTTTTCCAACACCAGCAGGGGAATGGGAGGGACAGAAGGGCTTTGGGTTGGGATTTGGGGGAAGGACCCAAAAGACATGAAAATTTTATAGATATATATCAGATCTTATCAGGCTAAGATAGAGTAGCTTCTACTCTTCCCCCATCTCATCCCCAGCTCTCTGCGTCTACGAAAACAAGCTCAATGTAAATTTTAAAAATTTTTCCCTCAGAGAGTTAGTAATGTTCAGGTATGTTTTGATTTGACAGGTATTAAAAGAGTTCACTCAGGATTTACTGACAAGCAACAACTCTTTTACACTCTGAATTTGTTATTCATGTCTCAGCCAAGAAGCACAGTCTCAAAAAGAACATTATGGCTGTCTGAAAGATGTCTATCAACACGTGTATGTATCACGGTTCAGTTCACAACACCCAACAGTCACAGTGAGAAAATCCCACTGTACAAATGCACTCCCAGCTGTCCACATGTCCATCTCCACCACCGGCTTTAGCTCCAACATGACCACCCTGACATAACCCTTCCACTCATGGTTTATACACTGCAGAGTGGGAATGACTGAAATTAAATGGTGCTCTTTAGTTATGAAAGCATCTCATGCAGTTGGGCTTGCCTGGGGCATGACATTCACAAACCAACACAAGACAAATGTACTCTGAAAAACCGTCAGAAAAAATAGCACAAATATTTAGATTCACTGTAGAAGATTAAACGGACAACATCAACCTATGAAAATTATTTCATAACATGTAGAAGCTGTTTTAGATTGGAATTTTCTAAAATAGGGATTTGTAACTCTTGGGGCAAATAGGGAAGAATATGCAAAATCTCATGGCTTTGGGTATTCCATTGCATTTAGAAGGTACCTGTTCAGCAGATCAAGCTGCCAATTGAATAAACCAGTGGAGTCAATGTACTGCAGAAAACATTTCTGGCAGACTTTGGCCGCTGGCTGTATTGCTCATGTACAGATCTGGTGTATGACTCACTTGCATAATGGACAGGAATTCATTCAGCATTAAAGTTTCAGAGAAAATCCTTATCCCATTAAGAGAGAAACCTTTTGACCTTATGTACAAAATTATGCTGGCTTCCAATAATGGCATTGTCAACATTGTATCTTTGCAACGAGTGTATTTTGATAATTATTGCCAGCAAGATCAGACAACAAAGTGAATTGCATTTTCTGATTACAGTGCATAGCGCTTTTAATGCTCTCTATTACCCAAGGTTGCAGTGCAGCTTGCCTAACACCATCCAATCTGAGAAACTCTTGAGCAAAATAGCAGAATCATTTGTGTAAAGGATGGGTACGGACTCTCTCTCTCCCTTTTTGCTACAAAGCAAATGTTGAATCACAGCAGACAGCCTCAGCAGCCACTAAGATTTCATTGTTTGCAACCATCACTACAGAAAAAAAAGCACCTTATTCTCAAGTCATTTTGAATCTGTTATGGACAGCACAAGAGAATACACAAAGTGCACATGATAGCATAAGACTTCTCCTAAAATTAAAACAAAAGAAAAATGAAACAATGTTTTCTTACCGTGGCAGGAACCGTCCAGTTCTTCATATCCCACACTGCAGATGCATCGTCCCAGAGGCACCAGCCAATCCCCATCTGCCCCACAGTACAATTTTGGGGTGTCTCGTTCCTCAGCGCTCTTCACGCAGGAGCCCCGTACTTCCACCAACGAGGAAGAATCCACCCTTGGAATGGTGTCAGGGAACATGGCCAGGTTCCGGACCGTGAAAGGGCACTTCTTGTAATAGACACGGACTGACACCAAAGCGATGCACGCCCCGATGTCCTGAAAAGCCAGGTAAAATCCCTTCTTGTTGATCGGCCCAACTTCACGAACTTCCGTGTTGAGTTTGAGGATGCGGTCGCCCAAGTCCATCTGGGTGAAGCTCTCATCGGCTGCTATGGTATCAATTTTAGTGTACTGGTTTGGCTTGAATTTTACTCCATGAGGCTCATCTGACTCCATGTAGTAGAGATTGAAGGTTTCCTTGCAGGTGCCCAGCACCCAGGGAATGCTGTTGCAGTCCCTCAGGGTGAACTTCATCTCCACGTAGATTTTCTGTGCGGCATCACGGGAGACCCAGTTGGTTTGCAGCCAGTTGTTCTGGTTGGGTTCCATCACATTGCACACCTGGTAGGTGTGAATGGGACGGTTGTGTTCATCCATTTCAGTTATGGCATCCCACTGGAAAGAAAATAAAAGTGTTTGAAAAACAGGAAAAATATGTATTATGCATACACAGACACATGCCCCATGTATACGCACCTATGGCTTAATTATGAATAACTATTTACTTCAAGTTTAGTGGAAAGACAGTTAAGAAAAGGTAACAACTACAGAACACCACNCATCTCCACGTAGATTTTCTGTGCGGCATCACGGGAGACCCAGTTGGTTTGCAGCCAGTTGTTCTGGTTGGGTTCCATCACATTGCACACCTGGTAGGTGTGAATGGGACGGTTGTGTTCATCCATTTCAGTTATGGCATCCCACTGGAAAGAAAATAAAAGTGTTTGAAAAACAGGAAAAATATGTATTATGCATACACAGACACATGCCCCATGTATACGCACCTATGGCTTAATTATGAATAACTATTTACTTCAAGTTTAGTGGAAAGACAGTTAAGAAAAGGTAACAACTACAGAACACCACACAAGCTTGATTTCGGCAACTCCACAATCAATTTCCATTAATAAAAAATTTAAAAATTACTGGGGCCTAGAAAAGAATGAAATACAGGCTGTGTTAATATTATATACCTATCCATATCCTTTATATCAAAGGCTCACCAAATNTACACACACGACCCATGGATGTGCACCTACGGCTTAATTATGAATAATTTTTTACTTCAAGTATAGTGGAAAGACAGTAGTTAAGAGAAGGTAACAACTACAGAACACCACACAAGCTTGCTTTCAGAAACTTCACAACAAATTTCTATTAATAAAAAATTTAAAAATTACTGGGGCCTAGAAAAGAATGAAATACAGGCTGTGTTAATATTATATACCTATCCATATCCTTTATATCAAAGGCTCACCAAATACTTATTACATAATCAGCTACTTCAAAATATTACCAACATCCCAAAAATAGCTTCAATATAACTGAATCAACTGTCTACTAAGCAGTTGTAATATCAATGTAGCACTAGACAGATGTTTTCTTATGAAAACACAGAACTATTTATAGTTCTGTATACAAAAGTATTGCATCCCACCAGAAGTTTTAGCTTGGCTTTTAGATGTACTGATCCATCAAGGTAAAAGAAGCAGAAAAAAACCAAAACAAGAACCAAAACCAACCAACATTAAAGTCACATTAAAAGCAGACATCATATGCTGTATTTGGCACAGGTCTCAAAAAGAAAAAAGAACCAAAAAAACACCAAACAATTCACCACACCAAACAGAATTAAAGAGCAGGTGGGTGGTTTAAAAAGATGTAGTTTCTAAAATATAGAAGTCTTCCAAACTGCTAGAGGCCAGCTTAAAATAAAGCAAGCCTAAACATGCTACTGTCTCTTAAAATTATTAAGGAAGAAAAAATATCCAAAATATCCTCCTCTTACTAGGGGATTCTCTTCAGAAATAGTACTGTATTCACTCTGAATCAGTATCTCAATTTGAACTTAGAAATTAAAGCCCTAAAGTTAGCTGTTAGCCATGCAGTTAATAGCACAAATATATTACTTCTGTAGCAAAGTAAAGGCTCAGCAATTCAATAAGGGATTTCAAAGAATAAAACAAAATGGACTGATCAAACATCGACAGTGCATTAGTTCATTCAAAGCAGATCTCTCATGCATTGTGCCTGTTCCTTTCCACTGTGCTCCCAGATACCCTGCTGACATCTCCCTTTTTAGAGGAATTTACCTTCAGGCAAGAAAAATGTTTAAAATCTGCCAAATTGTTTAATAGAACTAGTACTCTAAACACTGTACATATAAAATATTTGAGAAAAGGTTAGCACTGAACATCTCAACCAAGCCATTGCACTGGGCCATGCTGGGTAAGGTATGGTTCTAAATACAGCATGTGCTCTTAGGTACAACTCCTAGATACTGAGTGCAATCAAGGTGACTTCCACCACCCCAAAATGTCACTTTCAGTGACTGAAAAGTCTGACGGAACTCACTCTGTGATAGTCTCTGACATGGACACAGTCTCCCTGCATGAAATACAATCTGCTTTTAATTCTACCTGAATGTTGCATTTCTCTTGTGATAAAAACAGTCAGGAAAGGCAATAGTTGAATTCAGTGCGGCCAACAAAAAGCCAAACAATTTATCAAACACACACTGGTTTTCTTTTGGGTGTATTTCATATTATAGCTCTTATTTAATCAAGTTACAAGTTTTTAGAAACATCTTAGTTGTGAAAATCTTTGAAACCAAATCAACAGAAGCATCTCACTGGTGATGTTTGCACAGGGATGTGATGGCTCCCCACAAAAGCCCTGACCTGACACACACAAAAGCTGGCAGGAGTTGTCTGGCTTAGACAAGCTGATAGTTCTCACCTCCTTCAAACTTCAGCCATCCCAATGTGCTGCTTTCCCATCAAAAACTTCTGATTACAGTCCTTTCAAACAAGGAAAACCTCTGCTAATGTTGATGGAAGCAGCAGCAGCAGCATAAAGGTAATTCTTACACCTGGAGTTCCAGGACTTAGGGAAAAGACATGATTAAAAACATGGTTTGGAGGAAAGACTTCAGAATTCTATTAATAAACAACAGCATGGCTAAGAGGTTACATTTACATGTAGCATAAAGCAGGAATAAGGCACTAAAATAGAAGAACATACAATGTGAAGATTAGTAGAGAGAAGATTCCAAGATCACTCGTCCCATCAATTACAAAATATGAGATTAGGCTACAAACCACATTGGGATTTTAGTTAGAGAAAGTCTCAGCTGTTTTCATATCTCTACAAGCTACTTTACAACCTCTCTGTCTCATTTTTAAACTTCACTAAAATCCAACAGCTGTACAGAGCACACTATTAAGAGAAAATTACATAACTTTAATCTTGTATTAGCTATGTAATATTGAAACCTATTTTCATTGATTCAAATTTTTTTTAAAATTCTATTTTAAACCAAAACACTGGAGATTAAAAAAAAAAATCAGGAAGAGCCACTTAGTACATATCAGTACTGAAAGCTGTTCCAAATAACAGGGGTAGCTATATCAAGCAATTGAAAATGTCTATTTCCTAATGAGCTGATGGCGAGGTAAACTTCACGTGTAGTGACAGATACCTCTCCCACAAGCTGTCACACTGATTGATGGATTAACACTGGGTTCTTGATATCAGATAACAGTTACTGAGGCACCAAGCCCAGCAGCAGTTTGGTAACCTGGGATGGCAGTTTTAGAATATTGCACACCTCAAGATTCTTTTTATTGATATCCTACCTCATTTTAAGAAAAAAGTGGGGGGGGACACAGGATAATTAAGCCCATGCCCTCACTCACTCATTTATGGAAGAAACCATCTGCTCTTACAAATTTTGCTCCATTTATATGCTAAGCAAGAAAGCTCCCTCCCCTTTCTCCTTATCATTTTACTCAAAGGATAATTCCCTAAAAATGAAGGGTTCTGCATCTACATATATCTAATCAGTGTCTCTTAGCTCACCTCTGAATAAGAAAAGGTTGTGGCAAACTTAACCTCAACATATTTGGATTTCAGGCACACAATGGCAGCCCTGAGTAAAATATTCGACACAAATCATTTGCTGTTGAGCAAAACACAAGGGGATAAGCACTGGCTTTCCATGCAGAGAGCCGGAGGAAGAAGTTGTTCCTGAACATTACATGGGATAGGAAATTGAGGGACAAAACCTGCTGGCTTCATTCATTCCACATTTTGCTACCTGCTAAGAAGGCACAACTGTTTAGGCAAATCCTCAGTGATAATAAGTCTTATTTTTTATCTGTCAACAAAAGGAAGGTTTCCATTCTAAACTGATGAACAAAATATACAAGGTTCATGCTACAGAGATCTGGTTTACTCTCTTGGCTTCACCAAGTGAGGTAATTTCAGAAATGGAGTTGTCAACTACTACTTACACACAAACAGAGGCTGACATTTGAAAGTTCAGTGAACCTGAACTGTAGAAATGCAATTTTCTGACATGTGTCTCCCTCATTTCCTACCAACACCACTTGAGACAGCTCAGGTCACTGTTAAAAAGCCCATCCTGTTAAAAGGGATGGACTGTGTTTGTCATACAGAACTGCTGCTATCCTGAAAAACAGTCTGAAGAAAGTGTGCCCACACAGCTCATGTACCCCAAAACAGCTAAATAAACATTTCCTTACTTATCACATCCAGGGAGGATAAAAAGAATGCATACAGTGTTTTCTCCAAATTGGTCCTTTTTTTTTTACCCCACTAAATGGTTTACTACTTATTTAGGTCATCCCAGATCTCAGCTGGGAGTCACCTAATGAAATCTACACGTGTAGAACACTCTCAGCTGTTCACTCCTGACAATCTTATAGATCCCATTTCCATGGAAACAAGCTGAACAGTAAAAATACAGAGAGTTTTAGAAGTTTTCAAAAATTCCCTTATATTAATCTCCAGTGAGATGATCTTCATAAAGATGAGATCAGAAAGGTCTAAAGGAGGAAACACCAGAGGAGGACTCACACTCAGCATGCACAGCTGCCACCTGGCAATGCACATTTACACATCTTGCTGCTGTAGTGACATTCAGGCAAAAGCAGCTACACACTACATAACGGAACTGCAGAAAAAAAAACTTATCTCAAACAAATATGCTTAGGAAATGAACTTTTAAAGACACAGTTGGCATTTAAGATGACATTGAAAACAGCAAGACTGAAGAATATTTAAAAGAACTACAGAATTGCTGTAAGTTAAAGGTATCAAGTTATATTTTCCCCCATTCCCACTAACTCATTTTTCTTTGCCTTCGCTTTTCCCAAGACCTACAATTCTGTATGTGAAAACAGGTGCTCAGACCCCCAAAGACAAGAAATAACACTGAACTCGCCAAATGTGCCTATTTAAAAGGGGAAAAAAAAGCAGACAAATTTCCCCAGCTATTTGTCTATGTCTTCGCAAGTACAAGTTGATGTAGCTAGCAAAATAAAACAGCAATTGAACCACTTATGTTCTAATATTTAAAATGGAGGTGATTTAAAAGCTGCTTAGGGAATGAATAGCAATATGTAGGACACTTTTATTAGCCCTGGAGAACTCAAATGACAATTGCAGTATGTGTTTAGAGGAAAATGTGACATCTGTTTGCTATACAGGAACAGAATATGAGAGTAACAGGGCAAACCCCTCAAAATCAGTGGAAATAAACTTAATTAAAAGGAAACAACAAAATCAGAATTGAATAAATGAAGAATAGTTAGGGCAATATAAACAGCAGAATACAGGAGAGAAAGTTGTTCATGCACTCAAAACTGAAATCCAAAAGTGAGCGCCTTTTCTGTTATTTACATGAAGCACTGAACAACAGAGATGGGCTGCTCCAGGTGATCTAACTCTGCTCTGAAAACTCTTCTGGTTCAAATAAATGTTTTCTACAGACAAGCAAGAGGAGGATTTGGTGAGATTTGGGGGATGAACCCTGGAATTCAAGCAAGACCAACTTCAGACACATGAAACAATTGACTCTCTTGGAGATCAGGCAGCGTAGGACTTTGGGATCAGCAGGGAAAATAACACAACCCTGCTCCAGCTTTGGCAGTGAATTGTGGCTGTTCAGAAGGAATGGGCATCAGAGGTCTTGAACAAAGAACTTTTAAAAAGATGAAGATGACAAGAAACATATTTACATCTCAAAATACATACTCTGATGTAGGGCTCAGGCTAGTGAGGCAATCAATTTATTTGAGCGACCAGGATTTAGACAGGAGCATGATAATGCACCAATGAAAACATTACCCACAGAATGATGTTCCTGCTGTCTGGGCATGGCAAAGGAAGTATAAAACAGAAGGCAGAGAGAATAATACATCATTCCTTCCATAACAGATCATGAAAAAATACATTCAGAAAAGAGAACTACAGAAAAATGGGAAGAGAACCCAAAAGAATTCACACATATTTGCATACACATGAAGGCTGTTTATTATAAACAAATATAATTGAAACCAACCGCTACCATATAAAATACCTTTCTCCCCAGCACTCTGGAACAAGACCATTGTTTCCCTGAATGCATTACTGACTATAAAAGGCTCAGTGACTTGCACCAAGGATCTGCAAGGATAGCGTGCCATGCTGTAATTTGCTTTTTAAATGAGCTACACTAGTAAAGCCTCAGCAGGTGGTGAGAGATGCCACAGTTCAGCGGTGAAAAGCGCTGCTGATCGCCTTTCCAGGGGCATCCTACCCCTTTGTAATGCAATACTTCTGATGGATTCAGAATTGAATGGAAAGTGAGAGCAGAAAGTCTACACCTTTTCAACACAGTACAGCTCATAACACTTAACCCTGCTGTGTGCCCTTCAAAAATCTGCCAGTGCACTCTCCCTGGGACCTGCGACAGAGACCTGCTCTGCTGGCCTCTGTCTTACAAAAGAAATAATAATAAAAAATACATACCTGTAAAACCACTGGGTTATCTGCTACTAGAACAGAGCTGGGTCTAGCCAATCATGATACCTGTGTGCTACGTTTGGCTGCCAGCAGCTGCAGAGTCTGCTGTGACCAAAACCAGAATAATGCTGATGCTGGCAGGGCAAGGGGAACAAGAGCCCAGCAATCCTCACTTTGCTGAGTGAGATTTATGGGATCAACCAAGAATCGCTGAAAAATGCAACAGCTCTGAACATCAACACAACGTGTTGAAACACAGGGGCCTGCTGTGAAATAACAAATGTGTCAATGAAAGAAGCAAGTTTGGTCACTCAACAGAACCATAGACTGGCTTGGGTTGAAAGGGACTTGGAGATCATCCATGTGCAGGAACACCTTCCACTAAACCAGACTGCTAAGAGCTCCATTCAACCTGGCCTTGAACAGTTCCAGGGTTAGGGCAGCCACAGCTTCTCTGGGCAACCTGTTCTGGTTCCTAACCACCCTCACAGGAAAGAATCCAAACCTGCCATCTTCCAGTTTAAAGCCATTCCCTTTCATCCTACCACTATATTATTAAATGTAGTAATAAATTAGTAAATATGATTAGTAAGTGAGACATGCCATGACTTAAAACATGCAATTGTAAATGCTTATACTTCCTTATAATTGGAATAAGACAAAGAAGGAATGAGAAATTACAACTACGAAATAACTAAATCAAACTGCATGCATAACCCAGTCAAGCTCCAACAGATATTAGTTTAATAGCAGAAGACAAATTTGCTGCTGTGTTGCTTTATTTCCTAAATATAGGGAGCTGCAGCAACCCTGGCTCTGCCCTTCCCAGCACCTCGTGCACTCAGAGTAACTGGAGCAGAAGGTTGCAACACTGCTCAGTGAAGCCACTGGGTACTTTGGTAATGCTGCACAATAGCTGGCTGCATCAGCTATGTGGCCTGGGGGACCTTGCTGGATCTCCAAAATAGCACAGATAATGTTGTGGTAAATGTTCGTGTGTCCTCAGGTATTTAGAAACACAGAAAAACAGTCTGCAGGAAGCTTTAAGAAAAAAAACCCAAATAACAAACCTTGAGCAATCTCTACATTTCTAGTTTAGAAATTTCTGCAAATTCAGTTTGCCTCTTAATTTTATTCAGGTGTTTGTGGGCAGCCCAGTGCAGTCACATCACCACTGCATTGGCTCTGACTCACCAAAAGCCCCTTGATGCCTGAGCTGGTCCATAAACTCCCCTCCTGCCAGACCTGCACTTCCCATGAACTTCAACCCCGCCAATTGGTCTGGCCTGCTGGGAAGCCAGAACAGCATCAGGGCAGGCAGAGATACTCGGCAGAAGATGTTCTCAGCCCTCAGTTTGAGAGCTGACCTTGTCTGCCCCATGAGTCAATGCACATACTGAGTCAAATGACTGCTTTTACCACTTAAACCCTTCAAAAATTGTGCATTGCATCACATCACAAATCCGACTTCAATGCACAAATTTCCAAGTATTAGTTCTGTTTTACTTGCTTTCCCCGCTTTGGATCTACAGTTCTGATATCTGAAATTCCCCTTCAGCAGCAGGAAGATTTTCTGCCTTTACCCTTCCAAGCAGTGGAATTTCAAGTGAACAGCACAGAATCCCAGCACACCAGTGGTACTGGCTATGTGCACCCACAAAGAGGGCTATGACTCAGAGTTTTCCATTTCCATTTCCTGACTAGTCACTCTGGGGAAACAAGCACTTCAATACCACTGATGGCAGAAATTGTATAAATACCTTTTCAAGCTCCAGGTTTTCCCACTGAAAAGCAGTGGATCTCAAGAGTTTTTTTAATGTGGGCATTGGCATATTTAAATTCCTGCAATTAGCACGCAATCAGTGAGGTTAATATGGATGAAGTGAAACCCAGAAGAATATCTGTCCACTTCTTCCATCTTTCCCCATTTTTTTAATAAGGCTATTTTCTTTCAAAGTAAAGAAGAAAAAAAGTTCCTGCCTTTTCTACTTCTTATTGAGCTTGTGCTAGTCCATTAGTGGTTCTAATTGAAACTATACAAACGGAACCATTAAAAATAATAATTACACAAACCAGCTACATAAGGCCTTTTATCTGTGGAGTGCTTTATAAACACTAACACATTAATTCGGGCTAAGACATAAAACTAAAGAAGCAAAACTAAAGATGTTAAGAGGAAGGTGAAGCAACAGATCAGTGATTTTTGCCAGCACGCTGTGTGTCAGTAACAAGGAGCTGTATCAGTGTGGATGCCTTGATGTGACACTGCCCACAGGAGCTGAACTAATGACACTGCAGAGCTTCCCTGCAGCACAACTCTTCCTTTAAGTATTTACAATGGGCTCCTTCAGAACCACTCCTCGTTCCTCTCCAGCTGTTGTGCTGCCAGGTGAAGTGGAGCCCATTCCTGGGGCACACATCTGGCTGGAATACCTGTAATCAAACTGCTGATGGGGAACTGAACACTTGAATCTTTCATAAATCACCTCCAGCCTTCCACCACCATCCTAACAAGTGTTATCGCTATCTGCAAATAACAAATTCATGACTTCAATTTTTTTCTCAAGCTACTTATCCCTTCCAGGCAGAGGATCAAAAGGGGGGAAACCAAGATTAGAGCTATGTGACTAATTAAAGGCAAAAACTTGTATTTATTGGCTTGCAAGGGATCATGGTGATATACTCCAGTGAAAGCCAAAAGCAATGCTATCATATCCTGCTATTTAACTGAGCCTAAAACCTCCAGAAATAAAATCTGAGAGGTGAACAGAAGAACCAATTATCACAAGTGGAGCAAGCTGAATAACAACATCAGTAGCAGCTCAGTTTATTTGCATGTAAAATCATAAGCTTGTGTATTCCAGCTACATGCATTACAACCTTGCTTATTTTCTAGGTTAAACAGAGTCATGCCTAAAAACTCTGCAGAATAACTTCTATTACAGGTTGCAAACATCCTTAACAAAGTGTCCCGAATGTGCTGAGAAATGAATACATAAGAGTGAGAAGCCTACAGTATTTTTAAAAGGAAAAAAAAAAGCTATCCATATGAACCTTACATATAGCAAGGCAGGAACAGAGGAAAAAAAAAGGGGGGAAGAGAAAGGAAAAGAAAACAATTACCAGTGTTTTCCAGTAGATCAGTTTGGTCATCTTTCCTATGTAATTACTTATTTACTGAGGACTTGTAAAGTGTCACTGTCTCCTTGGGGAGAGCACAGGCTCAATCATACTTGTTAAAATTTCCTGGAAAATAAGTTCCCCAGTGCTCCTTCCCTTCCTCCCATTTCTGAGTTCACAAATGGAGGGAGCATCAAGCTCTTAATTATCTTGCACTATAAATAAGCTGGCATTAAACCCACTCCATTCACTACAGCCGAGGAGTGCATCATCAAAACAAACTCTCAGACATCTCCTCATTCCTACATTGTCCTGCACGTGAAAACATAAGATGTGAACTATGATAGTAACTCCCATGCTCTTCCAGCCTCCCTCATCTCATTACTCATATTTTCAGTTACATTAAAAGCAAAGTAATTTTGTAAATCAACTTCTGGCAGACCTAATGAGAGAAATAAGAAAATTTCCTTTGACTATATTTCAGTTTATTTGGTAGACAGGCCAGGATATCTTACGTAGGTTTGCAATCCCTTTAGGTTCACCCAAATTAGAAAACAGCTAAAAGGTATTACATTATCAAAGAACTTTTCATGACAAGACATGGAGAGCTCCAGCAAGTGCATTTTTCCATAGGTCTGTTGTTCAGGCTTCTGAAGGAAAATAACCTACAGAGTTGTGGAGAGATTTTTATGTTTGATTGCTCTGTTTTCAGTTCACAGTTTTCTTAGAACACCACAATCTCCCAAAGATACATAGAACAAGCTCTGACTTCCCAAAAGGGCCTTGTTTGTAACGCAAAGCAACACAGACCATGTGGGCACTCTGTGCTTGGATCAAGTCCTGATCAAGGAGGTACCTAAATATATGTTGATAATTTTTAGTTTAATCATTTTGAGGTTTTTTTACCTTTTGGAATCAGTAATAATTATCCTTTTATTTTCCAGATACTGCAATCACAAGAGTAGCACCTGACTTCAGTGTTTAAGCACAATAAGACTTTTTGCACCCAAATGAAACCGAGAGCTTTATTTGGAACCTACTGTAGATAAAAATCACTGCAGCTGTCGGGGGGTGGTCATGGAATGTCAACTAGAGGTCAAATTAGATGTCAGGTTCTTTTGTAATTTACCAAAAGATTACACCTTGTACATTTATCTTGCAGAACTTTCCCTGTTGTCACAACCAACTTGACCCTAAGAGAGCAATGCTTTATTAAGTCACAGCTGAACACAATTGTTGAGATGTTGGTCCAATGCCTCTACTTAATATATCACCTGCCAGCAGGACGTCCTTTTAAAGGAAAAGCCATTTATGTTTGTCATTTCAGACCAGTAAGAAGAAGAAAAAGATTTCTTGGCATATGTCCTCACAGGGTATTTTTTTGATGAAGGACACTACAAGTTGTTGTTTTTTTTAAAAACTGAACTGTGCTACATCAGTGAAGGTCTTCACAAACTTATTTAAAATAGTCCCATGACTTTCTGGTATAAGTATGAAACACTGAAAAAACCTTTCATAAATTTGGATTAATATCATTGAAAGAACGCACACCAAAAGCATGCCATAGTTAAAGAACATTACTAAAAATCTTTTACCTCTTTTCTGTAGAATGAGCTAAACTTTTGCTAGGAAACAACTTTCTTTAGGGGTTTTTTGTTATAAAAATTATGCTTTTAACAGACCTCTCAGTTTTCTAGAATGTAAATGTTGGCATATTCACAGGGCCAGGAAAGAAGGCAGGATGATTCAGCTCAGAGTTATGAGGAGAACATGCATCTTGTAAAACTAGGAGGTTTGACAAGAACCAAAACTCCAGGGAAAGGGAGGAAGAAGCCACCTTCATGTTCAGTTTTTATCTTCCTATTCCTCTCTTTGTCCAAGAACTGTCCTGGGGACCACAGAAATGAGTACATACCATTGTTTTAGAGGCAAATACTTATCACACAGTTATAAATAGTTGTCATCAAATGATTCAATATATGATAACCATTTAGTAGTTTTCTGACATTGACATACGATTGTTTACTTTTTGTTACTGCAGAATATTAATGATGGAGAAACACAATACTCCCAGTTCCCTGAAAATTTCCTTACTAGCTTCTGATCAAATTGGAAATCTGAGTTTTGCAACTCCCTCTTAACAACAGAATGGAAAAGTAATCGGGGCAACACTTCTCCCTTTTTATGACATGAACTTGGAATCTTCAAAGCTTTTACTCTCATATTTCCATATTTGGGGTGAGCTCTTAGAACACACCATCTTCCTACAAACCCTGATTATTCCAGAGGAAAAAACGGGAGTTTTTTCTTTAAGAAATGAAGAAGCTGCAGGACCCATGGTTCCACACAAAAGAGCAAGGAACTGAGGCTGCCCAAGAAGGAAGACACAACCCAGAGACAGAAGAGAACCCTACAACCACAGACATCACACATCAATTAGTCATTCCTTAACCACGTTTTTGTTCTCTTCATCAATCCCGACCATGCAGAGTGGAGTAGACCGTCAATGAGCATGCATGACTGACTGAAACAAATGGTTTTTATCACCTTAATGTACAAATAGTTATATTATTTTTGCTGCATTGCATTTGTTAAGTACAGCCACATGAAGTGCACGTTTTCCTTACATACCTGTTTTTCCATACAAAGCTTTAACTCTCATGAGAACACCTCTCAAAATTTCTGCCCTTATTTATCACATTTGAGAGGCTTATGTATGAAAACACATGAAATTCTATTATTTATCATGGTCTCATAACCACTTTTACTGAAATTACATGCCTGCAAAAATAAGACTTTTCTTAGAGCACTATGTGCTGAATTCAAGACCTCTCCCACCCACCACTGCCCCAAACACAGTACAAATCTTCCCTAATTATTTTTCTTCTGCCTTTCCGCTGAAACTTGAGATGAAGGACAGTTAGAAGCAAAAATGTATTTTGAAAATTGACATATGTAGAATATTGACCTGCAAACCCTTCTCCAATTTGCAGAGTCCTTTCTTGAAGCAGATGTGTTAAAATAAGCAAGCAGAGTCTTGTGTGTGCACCAGTTTCCTAATGAGATCTGACACAGTAATTAGTGTGCAGCAAGCTGGGGTAGTTTAATATACTTCCCTTCTCATTTCTATCCAACTTTACAAAAGTTTCATTAATCTTTGCCACTAACAACAAGAAAGCAATAAAATGGGTGTAACAGCACAAGTAACAGCACTTCACAATCTGCACTTTTATTTCAGTTCCACTACTCAATACTTGTTTCTGAAGATAACCAGGTGGCTTTTCAGAAAGGCCAATTAGACAGTTCAGGTAATCTAGGCATGCTCAAATTCACCTTTCAGAGTTGCTGGAGATTAGAAACATCAGATCGAATTTTTGGGACAACCTGTGATTTTGATATGCAAGGGAAGAGCACCACAGTTGACAGCAATCACTTTTTTCATGCTCTGATGAGTTGCTGCATTGCTCATTGTTCTGGCCACAGCAAGAAATACTTAATCTTAGCATTGTAAATACAAAACCAGGAGATGAGTAACCAAAACAAAAGACAGGCACAGAATGAACTGTCAGCTTTGATGTAACACTGGTGGAATTGAAACAGAAAAAGGAAAACTATACTAAAGCCTCAAGCTGACAAAACCACAATAAATACACATGAAGGAATGAAAAAACTTCAAGAGTCGGGTCTCCACGTGAATTAAAATTAAAGTTTTGCCCATGAATTGAGATTCCTAAATCCAACTTTTAATAGAAAACATTTACTTAAATTAAGCATAAATCCTCACTATAACTTCACATATTTCATAATTCTTTGCCCTGTGGTGCATTCCTGCATCAACTTCATATATGCAAGAGAGGCACTTAAACCCAGGATTAGAAAGGAATAAAACAAACCTACTAAAAATTTCAGATGAAAGTCACTTAAAGCAGCTTTTACCTGATAGGGGAGAATATTTGCTACACGCAAACATTTTTCCACAAAGAAGAAAACCATGCTATGCTAAAAATGGAGTGAATGTAAGAGTAAAATAAATACATGAGTCTCTTGTACATAAAACAAGAGTTCTTGAGTTGGCTCAGGTGATTTAGAGGCTCTGGCTGGAAGCTTAAATAAATGCAGAGCTAAAAAACTGAGGAAAAAAACCCCACTTAATTGGGGACCACACTTCTGCCATCTTTCAAATCAAGGACTTAAGTTTTTATTTTGTCTTCACCCATGCTTTTTTCTCCCACCAGCTTCAGAAAGCATCATTTAGGTTTCAGCAGGTCATCTAGAAAGTAATCTTATAAGCTCTGGTGTGCAGAAACTCTTTTTGTGGGCTTTTTCACTTGACAGGACTTGCCTTGCTGAAGTTAGCAGCTACTTAGAACCAGGTGATGAATCTATGTAAAGTTATGCTATTTTAAATGCTGTCGTTAAATAAAGTTATGTTAGAAACTGTACAGATTCCTGCTTTTTCCAGCAATTTAATTTCCCAAAGAATATTTGGCCTTTAAAATTGCTGTTCTTCTGAAAAGCTTTACAGAACACCAACAATTATGCTTTAGTGGCACAAATCGATAGCACTGCATGCAATATTTAATACAAACTGAGACCCACGGGCCTGCTCTTTTAGCTTTCAAATGTCAACTTTTTGCTTACTTGCAACATTTTATTTTAAAATGGCAATTATGCTTAAAAAAAACCAAAGTGCTCCAGTAATCTTTGGTAATATTGACAAGGCAGGCTTCAGCCCAAATAAAGTCTTAAGAAAATCACAGGAGCACTAAAATACAATTCTAGGCAGCTCATCCACTTTTAACCTTTTTCATAAGTGTGCTTGTGCCATTTAAAGTTTCTTTACACCAAGTGCAAAGTGTATTACATAATAGTATTTTCATCTTAGAGAGGGTTTTCGTTTTTTTTTTAATCTAAGTGTTTTCTTCTTCATATAATTCTAGAAGAAACAGTAAAAGAACTGCAGGGTTGGAGGGTGGAGAAAAGGCAGGAACAGTGAAAAGCCCCAGCTGCTTCAACATCCTATCCCTAGGAGTGACCACTAATAAGAGAGTCATTGAGAAATTGAAGAACTGGGTAGGGCCACTAACCCAGAATATTCCCCAAGCTGTTATCTTCATAATTTTTTTCCAGTCTGCCCTGCCAAACCAAAATTACAGCCTGAAACCACAGCAAAGTTTGAGAGGAAAAGTGGGGAGAGAAGAGAGGAGCGTGGGGAAAAAAAGAAAACAAAACAGGGACAACAGAATACAAGAGCCTTGACTTGGCTGGATGGAAAAAACAGATAAATGCATAGCTCTATCTCATGGTTTTCCAATTCTGCCCTCATCTACCTCGTTAAGCAAAGACAAACAGTAGTGAAGGACCATGCCAGGATCATCTTTTCCATATTAAGGTCCATGTATTCACATGTATATTTCCAGCAAAAAAACTCCTTATAAAACAGCAAATACAACCAAAAATGGATGTTCTAACTCAGAGTTGTTTCCCAGACATAGTGGAAAGTAAAAGGAAGTCTGATCCATTCTGCCTTTATTTTTCTGTGCAAAAGAGAACACACTCCATTTTTGTATTATAATAGCCTCATATGCCAGTTCCTGGCCAAAGGTGGCTTAAAAAGCATGTAATGTATCTGGAACTAATAAATATTTTCAATTTTTCAGGCAAAAACTCATGCTTTTGCCTTCCTTTTATGTTTTGCACCACGCAGCCTTGGCCTTAACATTCTGGGCGTGGGTGTCAGAACCCCTCACAGCAAGAACACAAAGTTTCTAGGCCTCTCCATACACACAAAATTAACAACAGCTACATCAAATGATAAATAGCATTTTCTGTGGCATTTCACTGTTGATGAGGGTGAAAATAGTTGGCATGCATTTATCCACACACAAGCACAGTTTGTGTAACCAAAGGTTTGAACAAGAATTCCTCAATTCCAAGATTAAACACAGCACTTGTTTCAACAATAAATTCTTGCCCATTTTGTGCCCTCAGTTCTCAGAAGCTCAGGAATTTAAGTCTATCAGAGCCTCTTAGTGCTGTCTGACTTTACCCCACAAACAAAAACCCCAAAAAACCAAAATACAAAGAGTGAAAGACAAAGGACCCTGGCTGCACAGAATGCACAGGTAGCGCCCGCGGATGCTGAATGCCAGCACTGCCCTGTGCTGAGCCAGGAGAGGCTACCTGGTGTTTTTAATTAAAATGCACTCAGCTGAAAGTCATTAATATTGCCAGGGAAAGAAAAACAACCTTTACTCTGCTGGGCACGGGTAATAAAGTTTGGGGGGTTTTAACTTGCTGAGCTCCATCTGTGAAGGTGAGGAGGAAGGTGAGTGAGAAGAGCATTGCAGCTCTGTTTCATTCCACCCCGAGCTCCACAAGCTCAATCACAGATTTTATTACAAGATTACTTTTTTTTTCCCCTCCTTAGAAATTAACATTACTTACTTTCCATAATAGAAGCATGCCTATAAAAATGTAAATTTAAGGCAGGCCATCTAAATAGAGCACACTTAACTTCAGCACACCAGGCAGGACTGATCTTGCAGACCTCTGGTAATTTAAATTCTGACAGTGTAAGAAAACTGCAATTGATATTCTGCATAATGAAACTAAACAGAGGCATCAGTATTCTGATGCAGACTGGGAAAAAAGGTAAAGATACTCTAAAACTTATATTGTTCAGTCTTTTAGTGAAAATGCTTTATTCATATGTAAAACATACTGAGAGAAAAAAATCATCCCACTGCTAAAAATCATTATTTACCACTCTTACTTGTAATGGATTTGCCTGAGGCAAGGGGCTGTCAGTGTACACCTGCAGCTATTCCTCATGACTACAAGGAATATGTCTCTCGAAAGTGAATACACAAGTTTTCTTTAATGTTCAACACTCACAGAATCTACCTGGATTTGCACCTGCATTTCCCCCCTCACTCAAAATTATGGTGTCCTCCACACTGCAGCCTGTAAAGGTTGTAATTACCAGTTCTAAGAAATGTTTAAAATCCAAGAAACATACACGTAAACGTCAGTTCTTATACCATTATTGCAGTGTAAAATTTTTCGTTACTAATGAAAACAGTTATTTGCTCAAGAGAGAAAAATGGATTCTTCAAATGTGAGGGTTTCAAGCAATAGAAATCTAAAACGACTGCACTAAAAGACAGATGTGTGTCATATTCTCTCATTCTTTATTGAGGTGATGGGGCAACAGGACAGCAGCAACCTTTTGAAAGCTAGAAGAGTGATTTGGGATTGAAGAGCCCAACTTCTGGTTAGGAAATAGAGACAGTTCTGCTCGTGCTGCCAAATTCCTCTGGAGAAACTGGGCAACACATTTAACCTCCTTGTGCTCCAGCTCTCCCTCAGCTGAAACCAGAAGGCTTCAGGTCATCAGTCTGCAAGTGCAGAGAGGTGCCTTAAGGACCATAAATCCACACCATCAGACAGAAAACAAGTACAAGAGCAACAGGAAAGCCAGAAAAACCCAAGCAATGGCATAGTTAGGGGAGTTTTTCAAACAAATCTTAGAATATTTAGGCATATCAGGCTTACAGGTATCTACTAGAGTTCAATTTTTCTTAAGCATAGATATCACAAAAACAAACAACAAATCTGAGAATCAGAAGACATGAATAGTGCCGAATTCAGCACTTAAATTTTATCACTACAGATATAAACACCCTTCTGCAGCTACAGGTCTCTTTCTTCCTGTAGTAGTGTGCATGTGTCTCCCCCAAATAACACCCAACAGTCTCAAAGCCAACACCATCTGAGTTTGTCTTTAATTTCTGAAAGTCTGTTCTCCCTGCAGTTTTTGAAGAAAGGGAGGCTTCCTTCAAAATTCATCAGGCTTTTCTTATGTTAATTTATTTCCGATTCATAATGAGGATCATATTTTATTGGCCTTGGTGAAGAATATTCTGCATTTCTCACAAGCACAAAGATAAGGCTGCTTAGTAGAGCTGGCTAATATAGTATGATCTAACAATCCAATTAATTTGGAATGTGTCTTACTGATTAATAAAGTCTTTTACAGAATTAGCTGTTTCATCTGCATTCACAACCTGGCATTAATGACTTCCTCCATGCAGCAAGTTATGCAACACAGATGATCAAATATTTATGTTAAGATATTTTAAATTTAATTTTATTATTAAAATTTGATAGTACCATCAAAGCTTTCTTATATTCCAGGTTAGTTTCATAATTAAATTCTACACATCTATAAGCTAAATAAACTGGGCAAGAGAAGCACATGAAGTTTAGTTTGAAGACTGAAATTGGAGTTTTTTGTTAGAAAATGAGAACAGAATTGAGGGAACTGCTGTGAGAGCAGTCAGCATAAAAGTGTACAGCATGTGATTTTAAAAAGCCATTACTCTTGAGGGCCTATCAAAATATGCATTTGTGCATAAAATTACAAAAATGCACACAATAACACCAGCATTCTAGATTCTCCTATTAGCCTGGGATAATATTCATACTGCAGAGAAGTTTTCAGAAGATGCAAATGAAGATCTCAAAACGATGGTGAAGCTCAACTCAAAACTTGAGCAGAATTTGCTCAAGCAAAGAGGTTTCAAGTCCCTCTGCAAACTAAACTTTTTTTCAGTATTAGTAGGTTTTGCTCTAAATTAAAAAGAAAACCCATATTCAAAGTAGCTCTGGGACTGCTGTAACAAACCAAGGAGATAAAATACAGTGAGGCCCATTGATTTTTCTGCCACTCAAGTGGAAAACCAGAAAACAAACCAGACTTTTTGTCATGGAGCAATAGTTTCACAGTGTTCATCGAGTGATGCTTGTCCCACAGTTCTGTCTTCAGTCACAAAGCCTTCACTAAAAACTACTCTTCTACTCTTTTTTTTACTGCTTTTACAAAAGCAGTGTGGTCAGCTCATGCCCACCTTCCAGATTGATGACTTACACACAGTCATGACAAAGATTACAACCCCTAATGAGAATAATCTTTAAAAAAAAAAGAAGAAAAAATCTTATTTTTCATCTTTTGTAGAGATGCAGTTCACAACCACACCTTACTCCTCAAAAGTATATTTATTAAAATACAAAAGTGTTATTTCAATTGCTGCTCAGAGCCTATCTCTTCCCTCTCATATCACTGCCACAAGTAAATAGTCTCCAATATTAAGAGTAAGTATATTTGTTCCGTATTGTTCCTTTTAAACAGAAATACTTTCAGATGTCAGCTACTTATTTACTTCTAG
This sequence comes from Pachycephala philippinensis, assembly GCA_013397055.1. Taxonomy (NCBI): domain Eukaryota; kingdom Metazoa; phylum Chordata; class Aves; order Passeriformes; genus Pachycephala; species Pachycephala philippinensis. The sequence continues at coordinate 439,526 of VWZT01001214.1, forward strand.
TCCATTCAAAAGGTACTTTCCAGTGGCAAAACACAGCCAGGACTTCCAAGGTACATTTAGTGTAGGATTTATATTACAAAGTAAGGCATCAACCATAGCTCCACAGAATGACAAAATGTTTGTACTGCTCCTTTATTTAAAATAAATGTTCCCGAACAGAATATAGAAGAAAAGATGAGCCACAAGTAGAATTTCTCAATTGCTGTTTGAATTTCCCTGCTCCATTTCACTTGTCTCTACTCCCCAGTAATCATCCTCAGCTGCTGCTGCTAACAGAGAGCTACTGATTCTGGAATTACTTCCTCCAATTATGGAAATTTTGTAAGTAATGAAAACCAAAATATTTCTTTAGCAATGACAGTCAAATTGTAAAATGGTTACAGAAATCCGTAAATTGCATTTCTTATTCCCCAGAACAGGCAAATCCACAAGGGAGGCCCTTAGGAGATAAATCTAGAATCATTTCCTTTTAGTTATTGAAATCCTACTTCAAGAGTTTTCATTACCATTACAAGTCAATAGTGATTTATCTGCATAGAAAAAATAACATCAAATAAAAATACTGCAAACCATAATAGGAGTTAATATTGCAAGTAAACTGGGATAGGGATGAATGCATGAAATACACATTTAATTTGAGTATTTATTACATCACAGGCCTGCTGAAATCATCTGGATATCCCCCACAAAAAACCCAGCACTTTGTAGAAGTTTATGTTATTTTCTAGGGAGTTATGGAATAGAGTTACGGTTTAGAACTAAATGGTGGTTTATTCTGGTAATAGCTTAAAAGTAAATATGTTTGTGATAAAACAGGAGACTGAAGCTTACGGTTTAAAAGCAAACCTGCCCAGAACAAGTTTAAAAAACTCCAAATAAATCCCTTCTGTTTGTCTGACACTGAAGAACTGAATGGTCAAATACTTGAGTACAGACACTCCCCCAAAGAAGCACAAGTGGTACACTCGACATCTGATAGGGGTTCAGAGAAATCTCATTTTAGCTTTGCTAATTTTATTTCAGTATTAATTACAGAAGGTATTTCAAGCTGCGCTTTATAAATGTAATGAAATTTTTAAAAGGTGCAATTAGCTCTACCTTGTGATTTTTTTCCTTTGCACTAAAATAAGCACACCCACAAGCAAACAGCCGATAAAACAGTGTCAAAGCTACAGAAACACCTTTCCCTCATTCTAAGATTGAACTGCTATCACCTTGGTACTCAAAATCCAGAGTTAGTACTTCAAAACAAAAAGGTTGTAAAACATGTTGCCCCTTAATTTTCAGTTTAATACACTGGGATCCAACTTTGCACATGTCAGTCTACAGTCCAGCATGCAGTATACAGAACAATATCTAGTTTTACAGATTTAAAAAAAGCCTTTTTTGCTTGCCTAAAACGCTTTACTCAACATGAGTTCAGCAAGTCTCAAGCAGGTTATTTATCACAATAAACACTACTTTTTAATTGTAATACAGTTATCCCCCCTCTACAACGAACCACAAGACACTGAGTAAATTTTCCCCCTTTTTAGAAAGTTCACCATGATGCAGAAAAGCACTGGCTACATGGAGAGAGAGAGAGAAGGGAAAGAAAAAAAAAGGAAAAAAAAGGGACAGCTGGAAGGCATCCACTACCACCTTATCTACCCGGCAGATACAAAAGCAAATATACAGCAAATACAGAAGAAGGTGCCTGGGGCCTCTCTCAGCTCATCCCTGGGGATGGGCATCCAACTCCGTCCCCTGACACCTGCTTTAGAGCTTGAGAGTGAAAAACTGCTGTCCAATTAAAATTCCACTGTCACAGGCTGTGACCATGGCCACTTTCCTGCTGCAGTTGGGTCCCCTGAGCCTTTTCCTCTCCAGGGAGAGAGGAGCTGAACAAGCCCCACTCCCTGCCCCAGCTGGTCCTTACATCCTATGCTTCAGCCCCTTTCCTTGGTGCCTGTCAGCTGGGCTACCAATTGTCTAAGCTGCTTCATGGATTTTCCAGGACAGCAAACATTGCCCTCATCATTCAGAAATACAATCAGATTCTTCAAATCAGCTTAAAAGGCAGTTCATCATCTCTATATCCCAGAAAGCCACTAAATGGGTAAATGAAGTGTCCAGGAAAATGGCCAGGCACTGGCATATGATGGAGCCATTATTTTCCATTAACAGTCTATTAGCAATGTTCTATTGTGCTATTAGATAGTGAGGGAATGGGCCCTTGCACATTTTGCAGCAGCCTGACAGAGTTCAAGCAGCGTTTGGACAATGCCCTCAGGCACAGGGGGTGACTCTTGGGGTATCCTGTGCAGGGCCAGGAGCTGGACTCGATGATCCTTGTGGCTCCCTTCCAACCCAGGATATTCTGTGATCTGAACAATTCCCCAGGTAACTACCCGGTGCAGTTTTCAGAGTTAAAAATCAAACCTTTGCACAGCCCCTTTTTAATATGCAGTTTGCACACACTGACCCTCTTCCAGAGGCCAAGACACTCCAAAATAGCTGTGAGTTATTCCAATAAACATCCCCAGGCACATTTAATTTACTGATACTGATGTCTCCTATGCTGCCATTATCTCTCAGGGACTTAGAGAGCCTGCTTGTCCCTTGTTAGTTAATACTAAATACACATTCATGGCCGATGTTTTGTGATAACCAAGAATAAAAATACTCCTTTTCTCTCATCAACTGTCTAACATCCCTAACAACCCAGTTAAATTGCACCACAGAGGAGTGGAGAATCACACTAAAGGTCAAGCAGTGCAACTTTTGCCCTGTGCCATATCCCCCAGGGAATGGACTTCCAGTGCCCAGCTGTTGATCCTCAATACATCACACAGGAATAAGAAAAGCCTATCTTTACTGCAATCTCCCTTTCTGTAGCAGTTTTGCAGGGGAAATACAAATATTTTCCCTGTACAGAGGGAAGAAGAATATGCCGAGAGCTGTGGTAAATACACGGCACACACAGTAAAGAGACAACAACAATGTAATTAACAGGAGATACCTGTTAAAAAGACTCTTATAAAGTTGTGTGATGGAAGATCACTTCTCTTTTTGAACTTTCATCATGAGAAACTTAAAAATGTAAATACCATGAAACAAATGAAGCATAATTAAAAGTATACCCTAGAGAAATTTAGGTGGCACTTTTCCCTCCTTAAAACCTACCTATGGCTTTTATTAGCAATAAATCAATTTACCAGTTCCTTGGGAAGAATAAACTCTAGTTAGGACTTCATTATTATACTCTTTTTCACAAGAATGCTAATAATAAAATAACTTCTAAACGTTATTTTACCAAAGAACTACATTTCAAATGCTCACATTCAGGATCCAACATCAAAAAGCCTTCCTTAGGGGCCACAAATTTAAGAGGAAGAAAATAGTCGATCACAAGTTAAATATTCAGCTAGGTTTTTTTATTCCTGTAAAGGTATAACAGTGCTGAATATCAACTAAGCTGCACTTTTATTTCAAAAATTTAGTTTTCCTGAAACGTGTAATACCAATAGTAATTAAAGTGTAGTAAATGCTGAAGCAACACACTCGTGCAGCATTTTGTGTCTTTGCATTCCAACTTTCTACAGCATTCTTAATTTTACTGGGATAATTGCACATTTAGAATCAACACATCTAAGAAATATTTAGCAATAAGTACTGTCTTAGAGATCTATTTTAATTTTAATTATTTTAAGTAAAATATTAAAATCAAAGTTTATATTCAAGACACAAGAAAGGCCAGTATTTTAAAGAAGTGCTTCAAGATCATTCTCCTTTTACAATATGGTCCACTCTTTTCCTACTACTAGATCTTTTTAAGCTCTTTTGAACATTATTTGATGCAATTAGTAAAATACTTCTCTGTCATAAAAAACCCAAAGAAATTTAGAAGTATATGTGAGCTCATTTGGGAGAAACAAAGTTGTAATAGAACACAACAACACAAAAAGCCAATTTCTTATTTTAAAGACAACCAGAAAGCTAAACCCCACATATTATCCTAATAGACCAAACAAATAGATGTGTTTAATAGAAATACAAAGGAGTTGAAAAACATTTCTTACACGAAAAAGGCATATTCATGGTACAGAGCAACACTAAAGTTTGACCCCAGAGATTCCTTTCCTCTCCAAGAAATGAATGAGAATGCAATTTAGGCAGGTTTAAAGCAATACACAAATGCAACTGTCCTGAACAGACACCGAATCTTTCAACTTTTTCATGCTAAACCATCTTCTATCTCAACATTTCTCTTTAAGACCTTGTTGATCTCTTTACAAATAGCCCCACTGGAGACAACTCCAATGACAAAGTCCTAAATGAGCCATCCCTTTGCAGCAACACCTCAGAGCCCTGCACAGTATTTCATAAGTGTCCCTACAACATAGAGGATGCTTTGATATTGTTTTGGGCCCCTCTTCCCTAATTTATTACTTGTTTTCCACAGCAGTCTCCCAACAGAGCTTAACAGTTCTTCAGGTATCTTTAGAAGTCATTATGCATACTTTACTGCTAATTACAGGCATTAAATAGATGTACCAAATCAAATGGTTAATGAACAATATGACAAGAAAACTGCACAAAAAGGTTTGAATCCCTTAAGGAAATACCTATCTTCTAAAGCCCCACAGCTGCCCCGATATTCTCAGTATTGATCATTTGCAGACAAAACAACAGAAAAGCAAATTAAAGTTTATTGGGTGGTAAGAAACTGACATTGTGAATCGATGAATCACTCTGTTACATTTAATCCCAATTGATTTGAGTAGGTCAGTACATCTTCCAAGCTTGTCTTTATGTCATACTGTAAAGTGTAAGGCAAATGGAAATTTATTAAGCTATGAATCCTTTATTACTTAAACTCAATAAGCCCTAAATGGCCCATCCATAAACGGCAGCTCCAGTTCTCCACGTTTAAATTTTTTAATACAATAGAAAGCTTTAGCAGGACTGACACAGTGGTCTTGGGGCAGTGGGATGTTCTGCAGTGAATGGATCAGAACATGAAACTGCAGCTTGGAGCCCAAGGGAGGGTGGGCACAACCCAAGAGAGAGTCAGTGTTGGAGTTTTGGGGAGTCATGGCCACCAGAGCAGGCAACCCTCACTGAAATGCAACAGGAATCCGTGCCTCGTGCCCACCAGCAGCCACAGAAATCCTCATCACAATCATTAACAAATGGAGGGGTGAAACCCTTATTATTAAAGTAGCTGATGAGGTTTTTGCAGATAAAAGTGAGTGAGAAGCTGACAGCACAAACTTTCCAGGAGGCAGTAAGAGAACATCAAAATGCACGCCAGGAACATTTATATGGCTGCAGCTGACAAACAAGAGCCCTTGTTATTTAGCTGCTGGACACAAGATTTAGATATTACAACTCACTCAAATGCAAACACAGAAATGCAACAAGTCAATTTTAAAACTAATTGCCTTTCAGGGTCCAGTTCTAAATGAGTTTTCATATTTACAATATCTAAACAATACTGAAGTCAAACATGGAATAAGTTAATACTTAGAAACACTCAGCAGTGTAATTCTGTAATGAAATAGTATTAAATTCTCTGTGGAAAAGTGTCCTAAACAGCACATTTGGGTAGAAAATAAAATACTCAACATTTTCAACTGCACAAGGATAGAGCCACAGTACCAATACTGAGTGTATCTTTGTCAGCAAAAAAAAAAGTAAAGTACTGACTAGAAAGTTTTAAACTCAATGCTGAGCCAATTTTCACTGTCAGAAATATCTAGGATGTTATTTGTTTCCTTATTAGTCTGATATTAAATCCATCTGTTGATGTTTATTTGAAATACAAGTTATGTTTCTTTAATAGGATGCAGCTCTCTAAAATTCTAGATGAAATAACACATCCTCACACCAAGAGAGTAAATGAAAATTTTGTCATAACTTCAACAGCACAAAAATCTGCCCCGAAATGTGCTCTTTAGATTGGACTTGTTAAGTCTTCACATAAATATGCCTAAAATGGACCAAATGTGAAATTCCAGACCAGCAAGTAGACGAAGGGTCATTTCCTCAAGCAATCCTTCAAGGGATTAATAAGCCATTGCCTATTTTACCAACAAAACCAGTCTTTTCTGATTATTCTGGCAGTGCATCCCAGAGCCAAGTAATTTGGGATATCTATTAATAGTATTGTTGATAATCCAATGGTGTTAAAGAGTAAATAATTCACAGTATTGAATACAGAGTCCCCCTGAACACAAGTCTTCAAAACTTAGAGTTTTGAAGGTTTTAGGCCTCACCCAGCTTCTTTAGGCTTTTGCTTCAAGAAAGTTTCCCAAACTCTTATGCATGCAGACTAAATAGAATAATAAATGGCTACTCACATGTCAAATAAAGAATTATTGATATAAAAAAGTGTTTCAGTATTATTCATTATGCTAAATGTCGTTATAACACATAGAAATCACCCACAGGGACATAAAAACCAAATCAGATTTCTAAGAACACAAGATCCCTACTTGAACTGTAAGAAAAGTGGAGCCACAGGCAAAGATAAATAACTCTGATGTCATTTTACCCTACAACTGTATAAGCAGAAGTGGTTTTTGGGGGGGGGTTTATTTTTTGGTATCTTCAAGTTTCATACAGAAACATGTCCCATAATTATCAGGACATTCCCAGAAGGAGCTATTGGGACCTTATGTGTTAAAATAAGGATAGAAAGAGGACAATAAAAATTCTTAACTAAAAAAAGTCATATTCAGAAAATATTATTTAATTCAAACCTGTTTATTTAGGTTGATTCTGACAAAACTGAATTAGAAGAACATGAAGAATAATTTTAATTTGAAAATGCTGTTTCCACTATGGAAAATTGCTTTAATATGCAGAATCACTTAAATATTTAAAACACATAAATGGAAAAGAGTTTTTAGCTACATGTTTCTGGAAACTTTTCATTATGTGAAAATATTCATTGCTTAGCATTTTTATCCTTTATAGGATTTTAATATGCTTGGTAGCTCAACTATTCAACTTTCCATAGGTCTTAGATTCTACTTTTTAAGCATCTCTAGTGACATACTTCAGGACTAGAGTGTGATTCAGATTACCTGCATTATTTTCTGGCAATCATCCACATATTTCTTTTTACTTGAGCTATCCAGGTGTTATAATGATACATAAAAAACTTTAACATTAATTTCTATGCATTACTTTTCAGTTGTCATCATGACAAATAACTGCATCTCCACCCCGTCAGAGCTTTTTAGTCAGTAAACCACAAAGAGGGAAAACACAGCAGTTCCCATTGCTTTAAAAATTCATTATTTTTGCAAAGAATCAGCTTGTTGAAGCGTTGTTCACAAAACAGGACTGATTTTCCCAATTTCCCCAACTGCACTTCTTCAGGATGGTGGGAAAAGCGCTTGCGATGAGATTTTAAAAACCAAAACACTACTGTGGCACACCACAATTTTGCAAGTACTCTAAAGTTCAGACACAGAAAACAAAAGAACCTACATGAAATGCTCTGATGAAGCCAATTTCATGAGTGCTTTGCTTCATAAATAAATAAAAGCATGAGAGTGGATTTTTCATTCTGGTACCAAATCCCACACCTCTGAGTGCTCCTCAATGTGCCCATCTCAGGTCTCCCTCACCCCAAAGTCAGCATTTCTACCCCTTTCTTCCCTCAAAACAGGCAAACACCTTTCCTCAATCAACCCTGCACAGAGAATACTTTAATAATGCATTTCTGGAACGTACTCATTCACAAGAGAGAAGGAGGCATCTGGAAGAAATTTTTTGAGGGGCAAGAGAGCTGTGCAGAGGTGCTTTTACAAAGCTTTTTTTGGTAGATTAAAGTCTACCAACGTGGTTTGGCAGGAGGGAGCTGCTAAGTTGCACAAGAACACTTCAAACTACGGGAGGAACTCAATAGAACAGTATGGTTTAACTGAATTCACTGCTGAATTTTTTACTAAGGCTAAAAGCCTTTTGACAAGAGCTAAGGCAAACTGTCTAGCCAGGAAAAACAAGTTACGCAGGCAAAATTATCAGAAGGCTCTAATTAAATAGGGATATTCATATCATTTCAGGAACTTCAGCAGCAGAGGTATTACCTGCTTGTATTCACACACAATACATCAACTACTCCTACCTAAACTTCACACAGTCTTCCAGCCAAAACAGTTGCTTCAGGAATTCAGCCTCTCACATCAAAAAAGGGCATTTTCAGCTCCCAGTCACTAAGTGACTGAAAAAGAAAAAAAAAAATCTTTCCTGGGAAGGCAGGATAGGAGTATTTTGCCAGAATTAGATTGTAAACTCCATGAAGCAAGGACAGAACCTTACTAGGAATTTATTCAGGATGGATCCAGACTATTCTCTACTGATCTGCAGTATACAGCCACTACTACAATCCTAATAAAAACAGAAGTAGGACAGGAAGGATTTACAATAGGTGCTAATGTATCTTCACAGGACATAAAAGCACATAAATCCTGAAGGCAGCTGACCTTCAGCCAGGTTTACTAGCAAAGTGTTCAAGTGACTCACAAGCGGGGCATGTAACTAAACAGATTAAAATTCATAGGAGCATCTTGAAAACCAGAGTGGGGAAGCTTGCACACTCAGAAAAGTTAAAGCACAGAGCCCAACCTATGAGAGAAATACCAGCAAACACAGCATTTTCTTCAGAATAGTCATTGGACTTACCTAGAGTGAAGAAATTCTCCAGGAACAGAAGTTCAGCTTTACTTGTTACGAAAATTGTTCTCTAAATCCACCTCTCACTACCTAAAAAACTTCTCCCGAAACTCACCACACACCTTCACGCTCCTTTGTGCCCTCATTTATACTTTCCCAGCGTGGCCAGGTGCAAGCAATGACCCTGCCTGAGCACCCACAGGTGCAGCTCGTTAGCAAATCAGACCTGCAACTCGGGGAGGTTCCACTGCAGCTGTGCCCCTGCTGCTACAAACCTGCACTGCTCCTCTGTCACCCTCAGCTTTCAGGGGACACACAGGAACTGCAGATCCATGAGGCTTTTGTCATTTTGACAGGGGAAATGATCTCTTTCTATATGATGCTGTTTGTCTTCTCACAGCAGTACAATTGCCATGGTGCTAGAACACACATGAGTTTGTTGAAATCCTGAAAAACTCAGTACTGTTTCTTCAAGCAACCAAGTTTTGAAGGCTTACAGGTTTCATGTGAGCTACAGGATTGGCCAAATAATGCAAACCATAAATGGAAAACAACCATTATTCTGTAAGTTCATAAACCCATAGTTATGGAGAAGCTTGCCTCCAGTAGTAACCACTTAATACTCCCCTTGAAGTATGTGCTTCTTGATACCTGATAGTCACAAGTGCTGTATTTCCAATTTTGTATTAGAAAATAAGAATTTTCAGGGCTCACTGGCAGTAGTACCCAGAGTACACCCATCCAAATTAAGTTTCAATTACTTAAGACAGTAAGTAAGAATCACTGGAGCAGGTTAAAGTGGCCACATTGAACCTTCTTGTGAAGGATTTTGTTGAAGTCACCAGGCAACTCCTGCTTCCTTACTGGGAAAGCAAAAACAAACACAGCAGTGAGAGGGCAGTAGAACAAAAAATACACACTTCATTAGCAAAGGCACCAGAAAGGCAAAGCTTTGGATGCAACAAAGAGCAATTGTGGAGCTGACCTCAATGTGCCTGACAGCTTAAGGCTTTGAGAGCAAAGCTTGTTCTGGGAACACAGATAACAAATATTTGTGGCAGCAATTTGCCTTTACAGCAGTGATTCCCCGAATCTGTGTCTGTAGGGCCACAAGGCCACAGCATCTGTTAAATGGGAGCACTTGGACACCCTCTCCCATGAGGATTGTGCAATACCCTGGTGGCTGCAGCTCCAGGCTGAGGCACTTTCCGTTGGTTCCTTTACCAAGATGTCCCAGAAGGCAAATCAACCTTTAAATTTACCTGTAAAGCTTGCAGGAGCTATGATATTTTACCCAAAGGATAACATTTAACTCCTGGAATAGCACAAGATTCACCTATGTTAAAGAGTTTTGATAATTATTTGAAATAAAAATCTGTAGGAATAACAGTGAAACAATGAAGCCATGCTGATCAGCAAAGATGTATTATTTAATATTTTACTAATAAGATGAATAGATGGAATAAGTAAAGAGAGAAATAAAATAGCAAGTTCTGCCTAAACATGATATAAATTTGTAGATAAAATATATTGTGTTATACAATTTTCTCTTTCTCTTTTTTTTTTTTTAATAGAGAAAAGACAAAAGAGAAAGAAAAGCTAGGATACCAGTAACACAACTGCCAACTTAAGAGTTATTGTAGAATTAAAATTCATTTCCTAGCATGAAGTTCTGGAATTAGTGACAGGATGAGCACCAGGGAAATGTATATCATCACAGTATGAATAAGGAAAGTCCATTCATTATTTCACACACACTGTATGCTAACTGGTCTAAATGATCCATTAGTAAGTTCCACTGCATGTCTGTTAATCCTTGGAAAAAAGCACTGAGTAATTGGGTTGGTATTGGGTGTATGGGAGGTCACTGTGCTTGCAGGTTCTAGATACAGGGTCAGTGTAGGTTACTAAACATTTCAAATATTTATAGTTTTCACATTTTAATTCTAAGAAGAAAAATCGAGAGAGATTCCTAAGAGAATTTTGAGAAGACTTGGAGTGAACACTGTTGAAAGATCCCAGGCTCTTCTTTCTACACCAGCTCCTTAAGACTTTAATATACTTTGCATATCTGCCTTTATCAGAAATCCTGGCCAGTAGGTTTAACAAATGACATCTGAGTCCTGAGAAAATACCAGAAATTCTAAAGATATAATAACTCAGTGACTAACAATAAGCTTTGCATTTCAGAATAGTAAAGAAGGATTGTGAGTTATGGATTCTCTCAGTCTAGGGAAAAATATGATTTCATATTTTCACTTCCCACCATCTGAATCCCTGCTTTTACCAACAAACATTGTATTTTAAGTGCAGTGAGTGGTGGTGATTTCAATACTCCTTCCTATACTGATGAATAGCAAAATTAATGCAGGTCCATGTCATGAATTCAGAACGACTTCATGGCTTTATTATGTTTATTACCAAGTAACTCCAGCCAAGTGGTGTATGATTTTCATCTCTGAATTGGCAACAGGAGAAGTAAGGAAATATTTAATGTGGAAATCTCCATCCAGGCACTGCTGCTCAACAGTGCCTGCTGCCTACAGTCATACAGCACCTTGTTTGCACTCTTCAGAATCATTTTTTTCTGGAGTAAACAAGACAAATCAATTTGCCTGCAACTCAAATCAAAGATGGTCAACCATAAGCCAAGTGGGAAGGATGCCACAGTGTTTTTATCTTGAGATAACTGTGCATGTTATAAAACCATGCACGAAGTAGTGGTAAAAGCCCCTTTTTAGCCAGTGCAAACCACTACTTTGTTACAGGGGCTCTTAATGCAGCAGCTCTTAATTAAATTCATACCCCTGATGAGTAGAACACCCTGCCTTCCCTGCTGGAGAATGAACTGCCCCCAACCATTGCTGTTTGGTTGGTTGGTTTTTTTTTTCCTTCATAATTTACATTCAAATCAGGCAGAAATTTGAACTAACAGCATCAGTGGGAAACATTCACCTCTTCCACTGCATATCTGAGTTCTAGCTTCAGCACCAATGATTAAATTAGCAAGTCAAACAAGGTAAATGTGGGAGGAGGAAAGAGAGACATTTTTGCTGCACCTTCTCTTCCAAACTGATTATGCTGATGGCCACATTTTGTTTTTAAAGCAATGATGTATCTGCCCGAACAATCCATTTGACATCATTTTCACAAATAAATTATTTCATGCTTGGAAATTTTTTATACAGCCTCATCTGCTCTAAATAAATAAAATAAAAGAGGACAACTGGGGGGGACACACAAACTAACATCAGTAACTTCCAGACACTGGCAATCTGCCTGTACTTCCCACCCCTAATGCATCCCTTATTTATTAAGATGGACAAAACATTCCCTACTTGTTCAGCCAAAGTTGTTGGCAAAACAGGGACATTTATTTTAACAACCTTAAATTGAAGGGCAATCCAATGAGAAAGGAGCAGGAGAACAGAGCATTAAAAAAATCCATCATACTGACAGAGCTCTCTTCTCCAAGGAACACAGGATACTGGAGACAACCCTACTCCCAAATACCTGCATCACTCAGAACGGGACAATGAAACAGGTTTTGGGTTTACTTGAATACTCATTTCATTCACTCATTTGTTCATTTAGACAGTTCTTAGCTGGATTTTAAAAACCATCTTTGAGAAAAGGCATTGGCCAGACTATGCATTCTTATCTTGATTAACACTATTGTCATCATTTGTGCTAAGGCACTTTATGTCTTCACTTTTGCTTTTCATTGAGGAACTTGTTTTCCTAGTCACAGGAGAACTATAATCACAGTTAACAAAGAATATGGTTAAAAGCAACTTTAGCTTATTAGAGCTGAATGAAGATATTTATTTATTTATTTATTTATTTATTTATTTATTTACTTACTTACTTACTTACTTACTTACTTACTTATTTCTGGCAAGAAAATAAAACCTTTTTCCAGAAAAGAAGCACTTATTTCCTTGGACATTACACCTAGCCATTCCCCCGGGTGGGTGCATGTGTGATGATGGATGTGTGGTGCTAGGAGAGTGGTGATCTTTTCCTGGTCTTTTTTCAGACACCCCAATCCATTTTACTTGCTTGCCTGTTGATAACAAACCAAGTTTGTTTAATAAACTATCTCCACATGGTATTCTCTGGAACAAATCTGCATCCTCAGTCTGTATTTCCCAGTTCTACACCAACCAAGTCAAGCATCAACCAGGGTGTTAATAAGTGTGGTAACTCTAGTCTTCAGTGAATTAAATTACTGTAGAATCTCATATATAGAACATATGAAAAGTTAAACTGTTCTATTTAAATCTACCTGCTCAAAAAAAAAAAAAAAGAAGAAAAAAAAAAAAAAAAAGAAAAAAGAGAGATCCGTAAATTTATATACATTTACCTTTAATGTTTAGTTTCAGTGGAAGGACTCACAAAAACGTGAATTGCCAAGTTCCCCATGGCAGGAAGCAGCAAACACCTCAGTGCTCAGAAGCTCCTTACATTTTCAACAGAGCAGCTTTTCACTGCAGAGCTACAGAGCTCAGCCCATGGGGTATTTGTACTGAAACATCTCCTATTAGATAAATTACTTTTTCATTTAATAATGGCAGCACAACATTGCCCATTGGCAGCGGGAACTGCTCAAGGTAAGTTCAAGGTTACTGAAGCAAAGCTGTTGATTTAAATATAAGATTGTACAGTGAAAGTTATTTTTATTTAGGGCAGTTACATTTTACATATTTAATAAGCATAAAGTTAAACCACATTGTACATTTTATCCAGGCTACTAAACCAAAAGGAAAATTTGTCCAGATGGTATGAAAAAAATTGAAAATTAAATTTACTGGGTGGAAAAAGGGAGAAAATAATGGGAAATACAGCAGCCCCAGTTTGAAATCTAGATCATGCAGGCAGATATGGTCAGCAGGCAGATATGGTCATTAAAAGTCTTTATTCTCTACTGCTGAAGGGGTAACCACCAGAATGTGTAACATCTGTATACAGAACACAGTTCTTCTCATTTGTAGGAAAGTTTTAATTAAAAGTCCTATGTGATGAATTTCTTAGGCTAAAAGCAGTAAGCTAAGTTGGAATAGAAATATTGAAAAGAACAGGTTAAAGAACATAAAAGAATGTAAGGAAAAAAGATCTATATCCAGCCAAGGGAAGACACTTAGAGGAGCCCTACTGTACATGACAGCATTTGGGCAAGAGCAGAATTTTTGAAGATAAAAAAGAGTTATAGTGACACATCCAAGGATTAAAAAGAGCAGGAATGTGGGCAGGTACAGAAAAAAAATTCTTCATCAATGTAGTAGAAAAGACAGCTGTAGGGAAGGGGCTGGAAGCATGTAAAAGTACGGAATAGGTACACTGCCTCACTTTGCCTTACATTTTAAACAGAAAAATCAGACAAAATAATATAAAAAGAGATTAAAGAGAAACACAGACAGGACTTCAAAAAGGCACTTTCTGAATTAAAAATACATCCAGTAGCTTTCATCTAAGATACAGAATTTGAAAAAGAAGAGAAAAAAGCCTGCATCCATTTTGCGTCAAGCAGGATGACGGCTTACAGAAGGAGAAGTACAAGTCTCTATAAATCAACACTGCAAAGCACTTTAGTGCACATTTTCCTTTTATTTATATCTCATGTAATGTTGGCAGGATAAGAACAGAGGTTAGGGAGTGGAAAACATGTATTTTATCACTGTGTTTCTGCTTGTCTAGGAGAACATTGGAACTTCTGTAATAAGGACTCTGCCCACGTTCACCATGAAAGAATATGAGGAAAGGTTTTGCCTTTTCACATGAAACAGCATGTTTGCCCAAAGCAGCAGATCCCTTAAAACAGCCACCTCTTACAACTGCTTTATTGCCAAGAGTGCAAAAGATGGATTTCAGGGATTTTTCACTCCAGCTCCGTTGTTGTTGGCTGTCACTGTCTCTGAGCTCAGTGAAAGGGCCTATCCTAGTAAGATATTTTCATCAAATATGTTTGATAACTCATCTATTCATATCAAATAGAGAGGTTAGTTATGAGGGCAGTTCATCAGAACAGATGGAAGGGCACAAGGTTGGGAAGAAGGTGGGATGATGGATCAGCCATGGCTGTGGGAAGGATTCCTCCACATGCCTTTGAGTACCCCTGATGTCTCACAAATGGACGAGTGCTGCTTCAAAGGCTGAAATGCTGCTTAGAGTAGGTAGAGGAGTGCTGAGATTATCCCCTGAATAAATTCCAATCCAATGTGCTTCAAAAGGAAGGACTGTTCCTCACTATGTTTATTAGAGGGTATAGAAGACAGTTAGCTAAAAGGCTTGCATGTTACAGAGAGATATGGCACTTCCTGGGAAATACAGGTGATGCAGGAAGATAAAAATCCTTGTAAAGATATATTCCAGAGCAGCATCAACAGCAGTCAGCAGGGGTTTTATCTGGGACGTTATTCAGGCTTAATTCAGCAAGTGTTCTTCCAGTTTTTTGTTTATGTCCACTATTAAAAAAAAAGTTGTAGTTGTGCTGTTCAGCTTGGATATGAAGATGAATACTCTTCAAGGCATTTTATCTAAACCTGAACGTGAATCTGTGGAGAAAAAGTGTTTAACTGCCTAAAAGGAAGGAACTGCTTGCCTCACTATAACAACAGTTATAAGGAATATACAGCTGTGTCAATCCAAAATAGCAGAAACTGCTGGTTTTGTTATTATTTATTTAAGTATGGCACATAAAACTTATGTCCATGACTTCATATGATCCACCACCATGGCGTCTCCTACCACCATACACACATAAATATCAATATTTATTTACTGTGAGGACAAAATTCCTGGAACAACCTCAGGTTTTCCAATAGGAATTATCTGATTACTTTCCAACACAGCCGTGGTGCATCCTTGGAATGCCTGGTGAAGGCCCAGTGATTTATTTGGAATGCTGTGCAGTCTATCACCTACACCGCTTACCTTGTAGGAGGGTTTTTTGTTATGATTCTAAGGATAACATATCAGTAACCCTTTTTGTAAGGCTCAATTAAATATAGTGCTCCTATGACTCAGTTGACAGAAAATATGTCTTTGTGCATATTAAACACAACTTACAAAACAATCTGTTCTCTAAGTCTAATTAATGGATCTAATCTAATCAATCTTACTGATTTTTTACTTATAACAAGTAGTTTATGAAAGATTCTATGATGATCCCTCTCTGAGGCATCACAGAGTGGAAACAGTCTCTTAAATATTCTCTTCCATCGAGCTGTATTTTGAATTTCGTTAGACTTGTCACAGATGTTAAGGTCACAGAAGAAAGGAATCTTCAAGATGTCAAGGAGAAATTCTTGGTAAGTTACATATGGCAAACTACTGAAATAACTGCTGTTTAAAAAAGATGTGATTGTTCTTTCTAATTACAGCATCTGCAAACAGGTAACCATTTTTCTAACCTTCTGTAAAGTATATATTTGACGATAAATTCTCAATAGACAACAAATCTATTTTATTTGTGGAAGAAGATTTAAAAGAACCCAGTACTGTTTTTTCTGAACTGTTACATTCTGTGAAATCATTGGCAGAAGAAATGTAGCAGTCTGAGGATAAACTGTTGTGAGACGTTGAACAGTCTAAAACAACTTGTCTGGGATACAAAGGATCATCAATATGAAATTGCACTAAAGAATGAATTAAATGATTGTATCCTGAGGGGTGGACACACGTTCTGGATTGGATATCGATTTCTACAGATGAAGCCTAAAATTCATCTACCTAGAAAGAGGGAGATGCAGGCCTGCTATGTATTGAAATGTTAAAATATGCATTTATTGGTTTACTTCATTTACTTTCATGCCTTCTTTATAAGCCACAGAACACAGATGAAAAGAAATTCCGTATTTCACCTAAACATCTGGAAGGCTCAGCATTCACCCCACTCCCACTTGTGTTGCTCTGTCACTTGGCCCTTCTTCTTTATTTTTTTTTTTCCTGGTACTTTCATCATTTTTTATTCGTTACTGTCCAAGGCTGCCTTTGCTCCATTAAACTGTGTGCAGCCAACTTTATTGATAGCTCTGCCACCTCACATCAGCATTTCAGAGGCACTGAAATTACTTTGATTCAGCTGCTGCAATGGTGTTTAAATGGTAGTGCCTCATTTGCTTTTATTGGAAAAAAAAAACAAACCCAGAAGGTGAGACTTTAAAGTAAGAAGTAAAAAGCAGCCCAAGCTTGAGTTACCCATCCTGTAAACTGTGCTTTATATCTTCTTATACACCTTTTCTTTCCCCTATTTGCAGGAAAGCAAGATGTAGATATCATCTTGTGTACTGGAAAGAATGGGCATTCTGACAAGCTTATGCTGGAGACTATTATTCTTTATGTTTAGCCTAAAATCTCGGCATCTAAGATAAAAAAAATCAAAGAGCTTATTGCTGTACACAGAATTAACATGTTTTTCCTCATTTTGGAAATGAAAGCATAATCATCATTACCCTTGTCAATATTTCTCTAGAATCTAGTTTTGTAAAGAATAAAATACCTGCATTAGGTGTTTTTGCTGTGATTTACAAATGGGCCATCTGTGCCTATGAATAATGAAACTGTCAAAGAACTGGGTACCAAGACACAGCCTCACACTTTATTTTTCATGCTTAATATTAAAAACCCATAAAAACACATGAAAGGGAAGCCAGCAAATTGCTGAGAAAAATTCCTTTCAGCTTTCTAACTCATTAGCTTTTCTGAAGAACTTATTTGTGACCGCGTAGCTGAGCTCTTACCAAGATGATCTGATGCACAACTGTATCCTCCCAGCCAACACCAGACAGGCAAAATATTTTCTATTTTTTTAGGAGTCAAATCAGAATAGATGTTCCAAGTTATCAGACAAGTAAATAAACAGTGTGTGTAGTTATTGGCTGGGTATTGGATTGAACACAAACCCCAGGGGGGTTTCCTACCACGTTCTATTCTTCAGGGACAGGCAGCATTGCAATAGACAAAAATCAATTTTCTGTCCTTGCAACTTCAGTATTATTTACTATTACGTTCTCAAAGCCTTAAACCAGTAAAATTATTGGCTTAACATAGTAATGGAAGGAAATGATCTATATTTTTTTCCCTAATATTTGCTGCTCCTTGCCCTGTGATTGATTACAAGCAGAATGTCTGTTTATTTACAGAGATTACAGTTCTCTGCATATATTGGCCTGAAACCTATTCTGTTTTTCCCACTGACTTAAATAGGAGCAGGATTAGATCTCTCATGGAAGCTTTCCTGCACAGGAAGCATCGATTTGAGAGATTAACAATCCACTGTGGTGACAAAAAATATTTGTCATCACAGCTGAGCAGAGCAGGTTAAAAGCCAGTCTGTTGAGAAGCCCTGTGTGTTTTCATCAGCCTCTGTCATTTCTTCCCCAAAGTACAGGTGATTACAGAGCCTCATTTTAGCAGTAAGCTGGAATGGCATTAAGTAAGTGATTTGTTTGTGCCATGGAGTATTCCAAGGACAGGTAAGAAAGAGATTTTCTTTATTTGGAAAAGAAAATATCATTAGAGGCACATTCTCCTGATTTAGTGGAACACTGGCATGAAGAAAACTCAGATCCAGATCTGGGGTTCCACTGTCAGGCACATACCTGAGTGCTGTTCCAGCCAGATTTAGGCATTGGATAGAAGGCTGCTGTCAGGAATTCCACTTTTCCTTTTGGGACCAACTTCTGAAGAAATGCTGTGGCTGGATATGGATTAACTCTTCCCAGACCAATGGGCAGGTACACTTTGGTCTAAGCTGACTATATACTGTAGCATTTTTTTAAAATAAATTATCATTAATTTTAGGAACACCGAGACTAAACACTAACTCTCAACTTTGTATGTACATCTTTCCATCTGTGCTGTTCTGAACATAGTAATATAATCCCATATAATTCCCTTCATAATAACTAAAACATGGGTACTGAGGTGATTCTAGAGAGCACTCTCAGAATGACACAGAAAGAGCAATTTTTTTTCTTCCTGCTGACTTTCATCAGAAACTAAACTAACTTTCATCAGAAATGGGACTTCGTGCAGCCTTTGCCATGATGGTCAGAGACATTTACATCTACAAAACTGAACCACAGAAGTTGCATTTTTAAGTAAGCAGGTCCTAAACGACTATCAAAAAGAACATCTGCAGAGGAACAATGTTACTGGAAATGTGGAATTTTCCTGAATTTTCGTAAAATTACTGTGGTACAAGTCTACAGACTGGCTTAACATATTTTACTTTACAGTTACTTTACTCAGCCTAAATGTCAGATATATAAAATCCATTTATTATCTCTGAGAGGTCCAAGGACCATGCCCTGCATTGAGATATTAGCAGTATCAGTAAAACATAACAAAAGAAACATATGAATTTGAATGAAATTTTGGGCTAATTTATTTTTAAGCATTGTCCACACAAAAATAGCTTCAACTCCCTCCTTGATTATTTTTAATCTGTCTCAGTTTTTCTAGAAACATGTAATCTTTTTAAGCCTTTATACTGCAAACAATTAAGCATTTATGAGAATTTGTCGACAGGAATCTCTTAAGTGTAGTTATTGCCATAAATTCTCCATATATTTAAATGAACTCAGGCTAAAAAGTTAATTATCTACAACTAGCCCTAGTTAATCCCCACAGAGATCTAGATTTTTATTATAAATGTGTATTTTATGCATTCAATTGCACATGTTGAAGCTTGCATTTTTATTTACTCCCACCAAAGTATGCTAATTGGGAAAATTCTATTAAATTCTGAATACGGTTGGAAACAATATTCCTAATGTACTCTTAATTATCCAGTGCTTAGCTAATTCCCGTAGACAAGTATTTTAGTAGCTATTGTATTTTAAGGATTTGCAATAATTGAGATTTTAGAGATACAAAATTTGCATACTGTTTAGATTATTGTTTAGATGATTGCAAGTTTAGGTGTTGAAGCAAACTATTTTATTCCATGGATAACTAAAGATTTGTGGAGTGGAGGCTATAGCTTTTAGTAGATGAATTGATACAATGGGAAAAGCAGATAAATTTTTTAGTCTGTCCCAAGCAGACCAGAAGAAAAGCTTTTGTGCATGGAAGATTATGTGCATGGAAGAAGTAGTCTAATGAATTAAATTCACTCTACTTATAAGCTTTGTCTAATTTATGTCTGCATAGCACCATCACCTTAATAACAGTGGACCCAGAAGTTCATTATTTTACCTGAAATCGAGTACGGGGAATTCAGATTTTGGTACAACTCCTACTGCACATTAATGCTAATGCTTTTATCAATATGAAAAACACTCATTATGTAAAAAACCAAATCCAGTGTTAACCCTCCCTCTAATGGGACAGGAAATGGCAACATCAAAGGCAGCAGGGAAGCTCTGCTTAAACACACTTTAGGTTTTCACAGATCTTTAGTAATCTGCAGCCTCTCAGGAAGCTTTGTCCTTTACTGAACTCCCTTTCCCACAACTCACTACAAAGCCCAACTTGAGAAGATTTGGGTCATCATCTATAAAAACCAGAAAAGCTTTAAGCACACTCTTCTTTGGGGAGTAGTAGACTTTTAATAAAGCCTTTTTTTCCATTTACATGTTTATCCCATTTGTCGTTCTTTAACAATACCTGGAAATAAAAAATAGAAATAAAATGAAAATATGAAAATATAGCAAAACACATTATCTTTCTAATCTATCTGTTCCACCCAAAAGCATTAAATCACCAAAAAAAATTGTTACTTAGCCATGCTGGAGCACTATTTCCCATAAATTTTAGTGTATATATATGTTATAATTTTAAGAAGTAAGTTGAAACTTTTTTTCCTGCATGGGCCAAAAATAACATTTGTGATCCTGTGAAATAGAGAACTTTTCACGTGCCACTGATCTAAGGGATTAAATTCCATAGAAAAGGCTCTATTATGACAGATCAGATGTTTTGATTAAATTTTCTAACGTCTTGCAGTGGAACCAGGTTTCCTGTAAAATTGTCCAAAGTTTTCCTTGAAAAAAAAAGGTCCCCATGTAAATTCTCACTATAATAAACTTTGGTTTTAAAATGTCAGATTAGAAACCTGAGTGTGGTATCAGTGATTGCAGCTCCTGTGGAAAGGCAGATCATTATATACAATGCCATGGTGTGAGAATGGAAGAGAAAGGAAAAGCTTTACCAAGATTTCAGAGCTTCTAAATTCCAAGTGTGGGTCCACTACTGGCTGACCCCGAGGTAGCTTGAGTGAGATAAGCCACTTCTTTTTTATTGCATTTCCCAACTATGATTTGATCCTTTTCATGGGAAGAATTTGGCATTATATCATCAGCACTATCTTCACCTCAGTAAGCCTGAAAGGTTAAAACCCGCTTGCTTTACAGAAATATCAGGTAAGCAGAACCCTTCTGGAGTCACAGAGGAGAAATCCATGGAAGGCAGGAGGGGAATGCATCTCCCAGGACAACAAGCCCTGAAACTACAGCTGCACCAAGGTTCTCCTCTTCCGGCTCTAGAGAACTGCGTGAGAAACTCAGGAAATTAATAAAGGTAATAATAATCCCACAGAAAATCTTCCTAACTGATGCTCTTAATACAGAGCCAAAGCCCACAGGATAAATCTCACAGCCTCAAACTTGAGATTATGCTGCAGAAAAAAAAAAAAATCACTCTTATGAGGTTATAGATCATAGAGAGAAATTCACTCCATCTAGGATTCATTCTTCTCAGGAATTCCCTTCTGTGATGCTATTTGCAATCAAAATGGCAAAAGCATCTTAACTTGATTAAGACAGACACACTACAGCTCTACTCCTCAGATTCAGTCCTGCAGTGCAGGAAAAACGTTTAAGTGTCAGGTTTTATTTTTTTAATGCTCGAACTTTGCATCTTCTGCCTTCCTTTTTATGACAGATAATGAATACAAGCTTTATATCAAGTCATTTTGATAAGAAAAAAGCCCAGACAGGTCAATGATGCTAGCTAGAAAATGTTTTACAAAGAAGGGAAAAATAAGCAACTTGTCATTTGTTAAAATGAGCTGTTTGTTCCCAAATGCTGGTGAGTCACCGGGTCACAATATGTTTCAATCATTGTGTGTATTCATTCAGGTATCTGTGAAACTTTAAGCACTACATGTCACGGCATCACATCAATTTAATAACATTTACAGCGGTAACACAGAGGTGGATAAAAAATGCTGCACTTTCACCTATTTTTTTTAAGTCTGGAGGCAAAAGAACAGAGAAGAACTGACAAGAAATGTCCTTAAATGAATTAAAATGACTTAACGTAGGCAGAAATATTTTTCTTTTTAATTTATTAGTTATAGAATCATCCAAGCTGGAAGAGACTTTGCAAAGTCATGTGGTCACACCTCTAGCTCAAACCAGGATCAACAGTGAACTCAAACTACACTGCTCTGGGTTTTGTCCAGTCAGGTCTCAAAACCCTCCAAAGATGAAGAATCTTCAGATTAACAGAAATTGAGCATTCTAGTATCTTATTTGTATGTTAATAATGGCAATATAAATGTCATATTTTACATGTAACTTATTCCTTTAATTGAAAAAAACCCAGCATTTCCAAGTGTCTCACTCTATTTTGGTAAAACGAAGTTCCAGTATCCATGTCCCCAAAAGAGAAATTTTAGTTAGTGTGATTATTTTTATTCCCTGACCATAAAACTTCAAGTGGTTAATATGTATCTGAATGAACATTTCTTGACGTCAGCTTTCTTTCCCAACAAAGCAAACTGATCAAAATTCAGTTTTCCGGTAGAAAGCATATAGGTAATACACACAATTAATTACTTCTTTGATGAAGTCACTTTTCAAAAGATAAAGAGAGTTTCTTTGGATGACGATACAATCAAGAAACAGAAGATAGTGTCTTTCTTCTAAAGCACCCAGCTCATCAGCATTCATCCAAAAAGAACTTTCTGGTTTTTTCTCAAGACTCTATTTCTAGTCCACCTGGGAATATTTTTGCTGTTGTCTTTTTTAATCTGTTTTTTATGGTTGGGATTTTTTTTTTTTTCATACTGGGGCTCTCAAGTGATGTTTCATTTGTTGATTCCCTTTCTAGCAAACCAGCAGAATAATCTGGAAAAGGCTCCTTACCCTCCTGTTCCATATTGGTGTTTCCAGTGAAGTGTGACTGGTTTGATAAATGCACCCAATAATTTCATGGTTTCTAATGACTTGCTGAGGAGAACAGCAGTGGTGAGGAGCAAATTGTGTGAGTAAACATGAGTCATAATAGAGAGCACAGTGTTTCATAGATTAAAATAATCCTTCTATTTTGGTTTCTTGAGAAGATTCAGCTATTAACCGATGTGGAAAGGGCTGATCTTTTCATCTTTTGGAATTCTCATGCAGGCAGTAATATGCAAGACTCTTGTTAAATATGGAGAACAGAAGGATGTGAAATGAAAGTGTGGCAAAATAGCTTTTGACTTGTGGCATAATCATGGGTATAAAGAGAAAAGACACCCATCACATGGTTCTTTTGTGCTTGCCCTACAAAATGGCCACAAAATCCATTCTACTTAAGCAATTTCTCAATCAGTGTTTTATGCAATAGTAGTAAAACCCACAATATTTCTATCAGTTAACACAACTAAAATCGCAAACATCTAAAATCAGATTAAAATATTTAAGATTTCTCCAAAACTTAAATTCCAATATAATAAAAATTACTAGATATTATCACAATCTTGGAAAGATCCCACGCCTACCAAGAGTCTCCAGCTGAAAGTACGTTGGTGAACTTCTTTTGTTTTTATATCTGACCAGAGTTTTCCTTATCCACATATGCAAACTCTCCACCTGAACAATATATTCTACATAAAAGCAGATAATTTCTTTCCACACTTTTTGACCTAACTACTCTACATAGTTTAACTGACCCCAATCCCACATCTCCATATAACTGGAAATTTTTATAAATTAGATATTATGGTAGTTTTTCATCCAACAGATGCAGATTGCTTTCAAAATCGCCATCATTCTCTTCTCCTTCCTTTCTGTGCTGTCAGGAACAGATGAATGTAAAGTTTCATCATTCTCAATTCCACCCATTGAGTCAACTTTATGTCTCAACAGTCTCAAAAAAGGAATGTTTTGTGACAGTAAAAGGCAGTTTGTGAAGATCCTGCCTCGCAAGGTACCTGCAGCCCTCTCAGCCTATCTCTTGCAAAATTAGCAGCCTTTTTTTATCCTATAACCCAGCATGGGAATATTGGCCAATTTTTTATGTTAGGAGAAAGAACACACACATTTGCATTTTTAACATTTGTTCTACTAATTTCATAATCTCTTAAATTTATCAGTAGGTCAAACTTCCAAAATTGTAGCTCACTACACTGTGCCAAAATCAATTGGAGTTACCTGTCATATGATCCATTTTACTGATCTGAAAGATTTCTGTTGTGTATTTTATCACCCCGTCTATCTGAAGCAATACTACACTAAACCTCTACCATCATTCTTTATTGATTTTTTGATACAAACTGTCTCCCAAAAAGCAACTGGTCTGTCAAATTTCTATTGGAAATATACTCAGCCATTAAGCTTTGTTGAAATGAATATTGTAGCAAAACATCATTGTGTACTTTTCAGACCAATGTATTCCACTGTAAACTAAACTATTCTGACTGTGACTGCCTAATCTTTATTGCATCAGTTTTACCAATTGTCCTATGTCACTTTCATGCACTTTTGTATTACTTACACTGATTATCTCCAGTTGTTTTTCTGGCAGTTTTAGTTATATCATACATGCAATTCTTCTGAAGCACTTGGGACATCTGGTAAACATTTGGCCTGATGTGTTGTATCTGCTTTACCCACCAGCCTGAATAAAAACCAGAATCCTGATGCACAACTCTGGTAATGAAGTCATACAAAAGAGTAACAGCAGTATACACCAAGACAGGATGACCTTGTCATTCATAACTTTAAAGAAACATTTTATTATTTGTTGACAAGAATGCCTGGGGTTTTTCTTAGGGTATTTTTTTCTCTGCAAATGATGACACCTTCAAAATCCCTGTGTTGTTATTTCAGTGCAGATTTCATCATTTAAACCAGAGTAGTGCCAGCCTAGTTGTCAACATCTCTGGTTCTTTATTCTCAATTTTTGAACATCTGTCCAAACCCAGTTGTTCCCAATGGCTCCTGAACGAGACACATGCAATATTATCTGGTCAACAAGGCCTAAAAAGAGATGCACTGTCTCACTAAGTCCTGTTTCTTGAAGTGGTTACCATAATGAACGTTTCCAGCACAGCTTCCATGCAGAAAGTCTTGTTAACTCACAATCTAAACACATCTTTTCTTCCAAAAATTTCCTAGGGAGCATTTTAGCATCCACATGCTGGACATGCTCTTAACATAAATGCATAGTTGTAATAAAAAAGCACTTCAGATTGCAAAAGTAGGTGCTATCATACAGTGTCACTGTGTTAAAAGACAAACATCCCTCTTTCCCAATTGCTGCTGTTTGGAAAAAGAGCACATTTGTTTTCAATATGTACTTGCATGGAGGAAGGCCAAAAGTTGTGTTTCAGGGGGCCTGGCCAGCTCAGTATTGTTTTGAAAGCAGGAATTAAGGTTTTTTTCAAAGTGTGTACAATGCTTTAAAGATACTTTATGTATTGTACAAGTTTAAGGTTCCAGTGTTATGAACATGAACATAATAAAAAAACCCAAGTCCCAAACCACCTTCAAGTGATACAGNTTAGCCTAATTTTGATGATCTGGGAGACTGGAGCAAATCCTCACTCAGTGCTTGATAACTGGGGTCATTTCACTCCAAAGGCTGGCTGTAGTTGAGGGTATTTTACAGATGCTGGTCATAGATTAAAGATGGAGACTACACATCTGAATTACAAGGTATCAATATTTTCTAAAAAGGCAAAATTTCACTACAGACTCAGAAAATTCAATCCTAATACTTGTGTAATAAATGAAGCACTTTGTTATTAAATTATGCTAGATATGGTTTGTCTTTTTTGTTGTTGTTGTTGTTTCAAGTCCATTAAACTGATGTCACCACGATTTCTTGGTTGTCCCATTTTCCACCTGACCAACTGTCAGTTCCTATTTCTGGATTACAAATGCAGCCCAGAACGTGGCAAAGGGAATGCAGAACAGATTGAACACGGAGGGGAACCTGAGCAATGCAGCTAGCAGAGGTGAAAATGCTGCAAGCCTGCTGACAGCCTGGAAGGGAGGAGGAGGAAGCCAAAGGAACTGAAAAATGAAGCCAGAAAACTTGTGAGACAGCAGGTACAAAAAAGACAGACTTGCAGCAATTTGGAAATAATAGTAATTTCTAAAAGGCAGCACAGCCCAAGAATGTGTGATCATGGAGAATCATCTACAGATATTTATATCAGATACCATTACTGCTATTAACAAGTCCCCAGTTAATTAAACAGATGCTCTCTGCATTTAATACAGTATTTTAATTCAGCTTTAAATAGTCACAGTTACCGAAAACATTGAGAATTTTGCTTCTTAACAAGGGGTTTAACACTTATTGCACTTTTTTTTGAAAATATTTCAGTTCTACATAGCACCTACAACAGTTGTATTTAAAATTACAACTCCAAAAAAGGAATTAGCAATGTCATTTCAAGTGCAACCATTTGTTTTAGCTGAAATTTAGAAGCCTTCCAAAACCATCCCCTACTTGAGTTTTAACATATAATCTTAAAAATATATTTTTTCATAATTTTACAAGAACACAAATTTTAAAATCCTGTTTAGTCAGCATATATAATTAAATATTTTGCACCTCTATACAGCTTGTGTATCAGCAGGATGTAGGCTAAAGGTTGCACACAATTATAAAACTTCATTGAAATGTTCACTGATCATTAAAATGCTAGGAAATTTTGGACTACAGTTCACAAAATATTGAATCACTCTTGTACTGCTCTCAAAAAACCTGTCCATTCTCAGTTTCAATTTCTGTCGTTAAACTTTCCATTAGTTGGTGGCAGGTGAACTAAAGCAACCAAAGTAAGGCTGGGTTTTTTTGCTTACTCCCAACACATCACTAAAATTTTATTTACTTTGTTAAGTCGAAATACAAATAGGGATATTGAAAAGAAAAAAAACCCTTTTTTTTCAGTGGAACAGTGGAAGAGAACAGTTTTTGGGGCTGCAAGCCAAATAAGCTTTCTAGGCCTCTATTCTCTCAATAACATAATGCAGTTGACTATAAACATGTATTTAAGTTACTGCTGTTATTCTATTTTTGTCATTTTGTTAACAAAACAACAATTCATTACTCTTAGTAAGTGTTCCTGTGCCTAAATTTGTCTTCACTGAAGAAGTTCTGTCATTTTTCTGACTACCCTTAACTCTGTGGACATAAAAGACATGAGGAGAATTTTAGAAAGCCCTGCTATATACAACAGCACTACCCAAAAAGATGTAAATGATAGCAGTGAAAAACCTGCCTCAACACTCTATAAAGATTCTAGCTTTACTCGTACACAAAATTTATCTCATTGCTTGTGATTAATTTGATATCCCTTTATTTTATTGTACGTTCATAACTTTAAAATACATGCAGGAAGTGACAGTACTCCAAGGGAGCCTAGAAATATTAAATTTAATAATCACAGATTATAAATGATCTCTAGCTCAGGCAACCAGGTTGTAGATTCAGGATGATTCCCATGAGGAGGGAATATTCAGATCAAAGCCACTGCAGTAACTCATACTCTGTTATCCTGCCTCTTCTGCAGCAGTCTAACAAGAAAATCCTTCAACCTTAGAAACAGTCTTCAGTATATAAAACAAAATAATTACAAAGAACAAAACATTTTCCCTCAGCAGATTTCCTGCACTGACACAAGTGGGAAAAAAATTGATTGTTTTCATCTACATCAAGCACTGGTTGTATACTGTGGGTAAGTCAGCAAGACTTGATATAAAGTCAAATTTCTCATGGCACTGTTACCTGAAATACATTACAGAGAATTAGATTTTTTACTGAGGTGGTTTGCTGCATGCTTGTCTTAACATACTACTATCTATTCCACCAATAACTAAGTATTCTGCAGGTGAGTGTTTCTGGAAGAACTTCTCCATTGCCTTTTTCTTTCTTTTTTTCTCTTCAAGGAATGTGTAGAATTTCATAGAAGCTCAGCGTTCTTTTCCAGTTGTTTTTGATGTGCTTTATTTTTAGGAGCAAAGGGAAAAACGCCACAGCAAAAGAGCCTTGGAAATTTAAAGCTGAGGTAGGGCACTGAAGGGACAAATTCAACCGCTAAGTTTTACTGTGCAGTACAAAGTGTGCAGTAAATTCCAGAGTGTGCTGTAAGCTCAGAATAGGTAATTGGACAACTCAAGTGGGCCAGATCTAAGCACACACAATCCTAGAGGAGTGTACATCTATATATGCACATCTCATGTTCATAAACAGACATGACTGTATATTAAAACTCAAGTGGCTGCACATTGTAGAAATAACCAGCTTTTGAGCTGACAGCTCCTAACTACAGCTGCTGAAATAGTCCTGCTATATTCCATCGTGGAGAACTGAAATTCTGTGAAACAGCACGTGTTTTTGGAAGGATTCTCTTCAGAATCCTGCTCCTAAGGCTATGTCTGTGCCAATGCAGTGCCAGGACTGGGCAGTGGCTAACATCTGCTTTTTTCCCTAATTGCTTACACCTATGAGTATTCTGACACAGGATGGATACACAAGGCCAGTTCTTTAAAAAATTTAAACACATTTTTTGATTTTAAGCTTCCCTTCCAATGAAATTCCTATACCTTTACAGTTCAACATGTTAAAGTGTTTTTGTAAGGTAAAGTTTCAAGCATTTGTACTACACAAGTAAATAACAAAAAAAAAGATATAAAAATAGATTGCCAAAGGAAGAACCTCATTAGTTTTTGGATTTATAGACTAAAACCTGCTCATTCCTTAGGCAGAGACTCGGGTAAGAACAAGTATTTAAAACAGCTCTGTGGAGACACCCATCTTCAAAGCCAGGGCACAGATCCCGGTTTATTTAACAGCTCAGACATAAATTCATTTGCTGTGCATGAAGTGCCTGTTTTGAATTTACATGTAGACATCTCACTTTTAAGTGGTTTGAAAATATTAATTCGTGCTGGCTGCACAATGCAATTTGGTACAAAGACCTCAGAGAGCTTTTTCTCCTGGGACTGGCGTATTCACGGCTTGAAGAAACACAAGCAGAGTTTCTGACAGCACTCAGGTCTAGGGGTTTTTCTCCTTAGAGAACAAATTCTGCCCTTACAGAGTGTGCCTGTTGGTGTGGATTTGGTGCTGCACTGAATTGGCTACAGCACTTGTGGCTGAGGTGGTGGCTTTGTTGGATTAATCCCCACAGTTTTGCTCTAATGGGCAGCGTGAAGAGTCCCCCAGACCTTCACCTAGAGCTGAAGCTCACGGTCCTGTTCATTGTCAGAAATCAAATACTGCAGTACATGGACCAGCACTGTTATCAGTTACGGCAATTCCTACACTCAATTTTACCCGAAGGAATTCTAACATTTGAGCTTCCACGAGGATGACAACACAACACATGGGATTTCATTACTTCTCACTGGTTTCCCTTAAAAATGCAAAGCTCAGTATGGGCAGTGGCCCTTCTACCTGGAGGGCAGGAAGCCTGATGCCAAATGACTTTGGGCAGTGAGAGCAGAGGAAACGAAACTGAAACAAGAACAAAAAAACCAAGACAAATCTTGATGCAACCACATGGGCAGTGAAAGCAATTGCCCTTAGTTATTTTGTCATGGAATGAAAAGCTAAAGCTAATCCCCTTAGCTTTCCCACGTGGAAGTGGAATCCAAAACTAATCCTTTTACAGTAGCTATACCACATGAAATGGGGTGTTTAAACAAATCCCTTTAATCATCATGGCAAGAATCAGGGAGCTGAAGTCAATCCCCTTAGTGGCCTACATGAAAAAGGGAACCAAAGCAATCTCCTTAGTTATGCTGGTGTTAATAATGAACTCTATCAAGCCTTTGAATATTCTGATATAACATTACTAGTAGCATTCTTCTAACATGCCAAGAGCCAACATGAGGATGCAGTAACACCTATGGTACAACATTTCTACCCAAATTTTATGGCACAAAAATTCGAATGCTCACCACTTCATGACCTATTGGCCACAGGCATAATGTAAGAGTATCCGTGTATCCCTCAGCTGAGAGGAAGAACAAAACGTTTGAGTCCTTCCTTAAGAAAATTAAGGAATGGGGAGTATTCCTTACAGCATGGAAAGCTGATGAGAAGTACTAACAGACATGGAGAGAAATCACTGGACAAGAACATATTGAGCATATCATCACTATTCAGCTGTTATGTCTGCTAACTTAAACTTTGCTTCACTGTTTTACTTACTCTACAATATGCCTAGCTTTTAACAGTACTAGGAAATCTAAAAGAAACATTATTAGACTTCTTAAAAGACAAAACAAAAGGTCAGGTAGAACACCTGTGTTCTTCAAATGCTGTTCTACATCTCAACAGCACTTGTGATCTTTCATTTATTTCTGCAAGTCATATATTATGCTTTAAACTCCTAGGACAGGATTCTTTTGATTAAATACAACAGCAGAGGATTATCCTCTTAAATCTGAAATACAGTTAAAAATTATTCTTCATAAATACATGGATTTTATACCGGGTTCCTTTCTATTTTGTTCTCCACGGAATTATGATTATTAAAAAGAATTATGTTTCCTTATTAGCAGTCAATAGACATATATACAAACTATCTATTTTCCACTTTTTGAAGTAGATTGTTATGATTATGCGAAGAGTATCCAATTCTGCTAGGATTGCTTATATAAATACATAATCCACGTGGTAGAGACCTCTGTACTCGCCCGGATCCCTCTGCAGGATATTAAATCATGTGTGGAATTTACTGTGTGAAGTGTCTCTCCTGAAATCTGAAGTCTACAATTCTCTATATTTTGGACTAGCAACACTTCAAATGTTAACTGTTCTTCAGAGAAGGGTTTTCAAGCTCAAATGTTGTACCAGAGGTTTGGACATCTACTGGCAGAGAGGGCAAAGCAGATAATTTCTTCAACATCACGCTGGAGTAGTTTTTTCTCATTTGGTGAGAATTCTAGTGGAGCAGAAAAACTATTTGGATACTGTATTTCATCCTGGCAACGGTTAAAACTCCTGGTACCCACAAACATCCTATAATCCTATCCTTTAAAGCACCATCAGAACATAAATGATTTACTGCAATTTGCAAAGGCGACTATGAGTGCCTAAGTATGTGAAAGAGGCTTAGAGAATGCTTCAAGCTTGATAATCTGGTTACTTTCCTGTAACTTTAAAAATTCATTCCATGTATTTAAACAGCTGTAAACAGTTCAAAAGTAAAGCTGGCATGGTTTTGGGGGAAAGTTTTTTAGCTTTCTTTTCTGTTAAGTCTAAGTAAAGGCTTCCAATATAAGGTCAGGCTACTGCAAATCCTTAAGAACATATTAATTCTTTCGTTTTTCATTATACATAGGAGATCCACTTTTAGAAAATAAATTATTCCTGGCACTAAAAATGATAAAAAGAAAGCAGCAGTTTGCTCAGTTTCCCTAAATTACTGAGCACAGCGCCTCAGTAAAAAGAAACAACTGGTTGTGAGACAGTGAAGCATCTGCTGCTGCTGCCAATTTTACCTTTTCTCTTGGAAAGAAAAAAAAAATATTTTTGTGGCTTTGGAACAATTCAGAGAGATTCCTTTTCAGAATACCTAGATATTTATCACCTACTTTAGCATTTATGAGACCATTTCCTAAGCACACAGGAATTTCAAGGGGTATTTCCCAAGAGTTCAGTACAGCAATTCTGAAGTCTCTGAAAATACAATGGTTCAGATAAAGAGGTGTTCAGTATGCACCTGGTATTTCCATAAATATTGCTTTTCTTCTACTTTACTTTTGTTCTGGCTTTCCCTTGATTTTTTACTGGGCAACACTCAGTTTGGCATTCTTTCTTGCTACATGTGTGTGCACAGTGAAGGCTGAATTATATCAGAAAATATTATATTTAATTTGGAATGTATATGAGTGAATTTTTTGAATTTCAGAATATTCGCATGACAGAAACCATAAAATTCTGTAATCTAACACTGCTGAAAAGACACCCAACAGAACTTCAATCAATCATTCTTCCTCCTTCAACCCACTATGTTTTCCTTCTCAAATTACAATTCTTTCTCTATAAAACAAAAAAGCAAGAACGTGTTAATTTTCACTAAATTATACTGTCTTTCTTTTTTTTTTCTTTTCTTCCTGCCCATTTTTGGTAAGCCAAAATATTGTAAACTTCTGAATGCAAGAGATGAATGTGCAGCCTACAAAGGCTTAAAAAGTATTTTTTGTGCACTGAGGGCATTGCTGTTTATTTTCATTTCCAACCAATGTATTTTTGAAAAAGTAATACAGCATTAGCATCCATTCTGTGGGGCTGCACAACTGAAAGAGTTAAATGTTTACTGTGCTCCACTGCTTATAATGGTTCTCACACCTAAAATGAGAAATTTAACAGAAAATATAAATACTGCTAAAGCCACTCTTTGCCCTCTTTTGCTATATAATATACGATACACATTGAAAAATAATCAATATGTACAATAAATTTTGCCTTTACTAGGAATATATACGTACACAAGTTTATTTAAACTAAACAGGAATGGAAAATTAATGCAAAAAGTATAGGGAACATTACTATCATAAAGTTCAGATTTACCACACAATACACTAAAAATACAATAAATTGCATTTGGTTGAGCAGTTCAGAGACTGCTTCTAATGCTGTGCTATTACAGATTATATATGAGATATAACTGTTCTATACTGGAGCAGACAAATTTGTTTATAATCCTCCTCCATTACATCTGGTTTCCTGTAAGTGGTTTGTAGGGTTTATTTTGGTTTTGTTTGGGGTTTTTTGGTGGGGGTTTTTTGTTTCTTTTGTTTGCCTTTTTTCCTTTTTTTGTGGTTTTTTTGGTGGGTTTTTAAGAGAAGGCTGTTTTAATTTACAACAAATTATGTGTCATTATTTAGGCTAGGAATGGTTTAGATCTGTGACTGCACAGTGGCAAGCACCAGTGGGCCCAAATTTGTAATATCCCAATAAGAACATGTATTTTGGTCAAGCCTCCAAGGAATCTGCAATTAGACATTCCATACAAAAATAATCAGGATACTGCCCAAATGAATGTACGGAAAAACTGAGGATGACAAATACTGTGCCATGACAGCGCCTAGCACATTTTGTGAATGCACCTATTTCTGATGGGCCACGCTCCCATAACCCTGCAGCCATCCAGTGGATTCTCAAATTCCCAGCACAGCCACAGCTAATTCTGTGGCCCCAGGGCTTTCCAAGCAAACTAAGATTTTTGCCATTTTACCAGGAAATAATACAGGCAAAACCAAAAATCCAGGCGTGCACCAATCTACTTAGACTTTGACAGCTCCTGGGACATGCAGTTTTCGAGAAAAGCTTTTATGTTCTAAGAGATGCTCCTAAAAGAAACATGGAAACTGGACTCCCACGACCAAGTCATCTCATATTAGCAACTGCAACTCCCTTAAAAAAGCTTCCCTGGACATTTAACTAGATCATGGATATACCTAATTGTTTAATCTCTGCAGATGGAAATTAATCTCAAAAAACTTACCCCTCGACTTAACCTTTTTCCTCAAATAATGACTTGACTGTCAAAAAGGATTCTAAATGTGGCATTGCAGAGGATGGTATCTGATTATGCCCAAATTACAGCTCAAATACGTGACTTCCAATATTTTTTCTTAATGCCATCTCTGTAAATTCCCCATATTGCGTGAAAATCTGATTAGCTTCCTTCCTTTGCCTTCATCCCTGTTAAATGTTCTGACAGCTAAATCCCTACCTTCTATTAAAGTTCTTATTAAAACCACAGCCTCTGTAACACCTCTGAAATCCTGCTGGTGAGCTTTCACAGATGTAACTACACATTTTTACCACAGCTGAACTGCTGTAATAGTGGGAAGAACTTAGACTTTCGGGTGCATTTTTTTTCTCAAAAAACATCCCCAGTTCTTAGTTAAAACTTTGCTTCTTGCTACTTCTGCAAGATCTCCCCACACAGTTGCAGTTCTCTGTTCCACAGCCTGTTCAGAGTGTGCCTGGTGGCCAAGGAGGTAACTTTCCTGGTAACTTTCACACAACTTGAATTTTAATTATGTTTACAGTGTCTGTCCAGGACAGAATTAATTTCTTCCCAGCTGCCATATGGTGCTGTGTTTATACTAGTGACCAAAAGAATACTCAGAACACACCACTGTTTTATTTAAGTAAGTGCTAAGTATATAAACTTCCTTAGGTTTATAAATACGGTTCAAAGAGAGTCTACTTAAGAAAATGAAGGGTTAAAAATGTTAAGTATTGTGTAAGAATGTTCCAAGATATATTCCCCCAATCACCTTCTGAGATAGAAGTTTAAAAGATGAAGGTGAAGATGGAGGCAGCTGCATTGAAAGGAATGGTTGCAGGTTGGCACAGGAAAACCTCAGTGCCATCTGTGACAAATAGAACCAAGCCATTCAAAACTCTGCTACCATAAACTACAGAAATGTCTCCTAATTAGCTAAGAAGCAGCTAAAAAATGAATTGCTGACTGATGCATTTACTGCAAAAAAATTATTTTAACAGAGAGGGTAAAATAATCAGTCTGGTAGGGAAAAAAAATCAGTACTTCGACAAGATTAGTCGCAAAAAATTCATAACACAAAAAGAACAGCAATACTGTATATTAGTGACAGTTATTAAAAAAAAAATTAAATCCCCTATAGAAAGAAGATATTCAAACCAGAATTATTTCCCTGGATAAATCAATAGGAAAATTACCAAGGAAACTGTTCAAATAATTCTGGAAACTAAACTAGTTTCATCACTCGCAGAGTTGTCAAATAATTTAGAGGACTTCCAGTATGTTCTTTGCTGCTGAGGCTGTACATTTTGCCTATTATGACAAGTCAAGGTAGCTTTTATAAGTCTCTTCCACATGTAAATGTCTCCCAGCTCTGTGCTGTGAGTCACCTTGCCCTTCTTTTAAACTGGTTTTTGGAGTGGCTACGCACAGGTTGGGCTTGTTCAGCCTGGAGAAGAGAAGGCTGGGGTGGGACTTTACAGCCCCTTCCAGTGCCTAAAGGGGGCTACAAGAGAGCTGGAGAGGGACTTTTCACAAGGGCATGGAGTGATATGGTGAGGTAAGGGCTTTAAACTGAGAATAGGTTTAAATTGAATATTAGGAAGAAATTCTTCCCTGTGAGGGTGGGGAGGCCCTGGCACAGGGTGCCCAGAGAAGCTGTGGCTGCCCCTGGATCCCTGGAAGTGTCCAAGGCCAGACTGGATGGTCTGAGGTTTGAGCCATGTGGTCCTGTGGCATCCCTGCCCATGGCAGGGGTTTGAAACTGGACAATCCTTGAGCTTCATTCCAACCCAAACCACTTTATGATTCTACAGCAGAAATTTATCAGGACTGGACAGGCCCTTATGGCAACAGTCCCCAAACCACAGCTTCTGAGCAAACTCTGCTCACAAAATTGTGTTACATTGATCAATGCAATGGGAAATAAATAATATGTTTTAAAAGTTACACTGAGGACAGAAGGAAAAAAGTCCCACCAACTGGAGTTGAATAAGGTATGTTATTTTATTAGTATTCCTGCTAATGGGTAAGTGAAGGTTGTGGACCACTGTATTTCAGTTAGACTTTCACGTTTTTTCCTTTCTTTCCCAGTCCCTAAGTGTGTCCCCAAGGCCAGCAAACTGACTTTGGTTGGAATGCTGGATTTTGCTTCATGTGCACTTGAGCACTTCAGACTGCCCACTACCTCCCATTCACATCCTCTTCTGAAACATATGAACTCATGTCTTCCCATTTTTGTACCAAGCAAAAAAATCCAATGCTGTTCTGTATTTTCAAGGTTATGGAGTGACAGCTTGGTGAGTAAAGATCTCCTTTCATTCCACAGTGCATGCTTTTTCATAAATCAATCGGTCATTTTGAACTATAGCCCAAAGAACAGAGGAAGTATCAGATGTGTCCATTATTAAGGTAGAAATTTTAGACAGCCCATCACTAAGAAGCTAAATTGGAACTCAGTCAACAAAAGTTGATGCTACTGACCTCAGAAATATTAATGTTTTATGCTGCATTTTTGTAGCTCTAAGCACTAAATTTATTACCTGTTCAAAGTACAAGGAAAAAAAAATCTGACACGCAAATAAAGAAAACACATTTGTAAGAAAAACCTATGGCATTCTCATTCTTCAGGATGAAAAAACTATTGCATTCTCATGCTTCAGGATGCACAAATAACTGTGAAGAAAATTAAAAAACAAAACCACATATTATACTCCCAAGCCATGGATAACACAGTTATCTTTGCAGCTCAATGATGACCAAAACTGCTGAAAGCTTACAAATGTTATGTCATGAATCTCCTATAAATAAAAAGTCTGGGAGGTGAAGGTTAAGGTTCTGCAAGTTCCAAAAGAACCTCCTGATTTTTTACTCCACCCAGGCCTGTTATTTAAAATCTCTGAGGCATACCCAGTATTACCCAAATCCCAAGCATTATTATTTCAGTTGCTCTTTCATTTAATGAAAACATTCCTTGTGACTGAGTATGCCAGTAAATTAATGACTTCTGCTAATGTCTCAAGAAAACCCATCATCCCATCCTCCTAACATCAAAAATGTTCAGCAGAGCAGTAACCATATGTCAGTGACATTTTTCTTACCCACATAAACACTACACAAACACTTAAAAAAAGGTTTGATTAAAGTAACATGTTAGATTTGCATAGTACCTGACAAAACATCTCTTCCAAAAACCACCAACAATTCAAAATCTGTCACTCTCTTCCAGGAAACAAGAAAATCCCAATGTGCCCATCATGGGACAGAACTCACTCTTATCTCTGCAGTGATAATCTCAATCACACCAATGACTGTGCCATATTCTGGATTAAATTAGGACAGATGGGTAACTCAGATTAGGTGTGGACATAAACCACCACCCCTGGAAGTGTTCAAAAGTGTGTGAATGTGGCATTTGGGGACGTGGTGAACACGGTGATGTTGGGTTAACAGTTG
This sequence comes from Pachycephala philippinensis, assembly GCA_013397055.1. Lineage (NCBI taxonomy): Eukaryota > Metazoa > Chordata > Aves > Passeriformes > Pachycephala > Pachycephala philippinensis. The sequence goes on from VWZT01001214.1 coordinate 476,349, forward strand.
GACTCAGTGATCTGAAAGGTCTTCTCCAGCATATCTGATTCTATGGTTTTATGCTACAAACCACTTCTCTCCCCCATATTTACTCTAGCTCCATTGTTTTGTTTTGTTTTTTTTTTTTTCCCAAACCACTTTGTGCATTTTTGGGAAATATTTTAATAATTGAATTATTACCAGGTTCTTACTGAAATGTAAACTCCTTGTACTGTAGTAAGTGCTGCCAATTCTTAACACACAGCAAAGGTCCTAAGACACCCAAAACCCTCCAGAGGCTGCAAAAATATTTTTTAGGGTATGTATGATGAACCAAAATATATAAAATAGCTATGCTTTAAATCAACTTGGAGTGCAAGTGTTTTTGTGCTGGTATACTATGGTTATTCTGGAGTACCTAAAGCTGGTAAGAATTTACAGAACAACTGCAATTATGTCTTGTGTGCTTTCCAAATGTACTGTGCACTTTGATGGAGCTCATCCCAGTGCTCAAGCAAAACATTCCTCACTGGATTTTCTCATCATGGTAGATGACAGTCCTTACATTTTGCTAAAGCAAAAATTCCTTGATGGATTTTCTCCTTGTGGCGTATGACAGTATTTGCTTTGCCTGGGATTTTTAAAGGAAATAAAACTTTCAGAATTATAACTCGGAATGCGTGAGTCTGCATACAAAATGTAAAACACAGAAGTATCTGTGAGAGATGGAATTTATGTCTAGGAATACAAAGAAAAAGAGTAATCCATAAAGTTGAAAACAGGCTGAGATTAAGAAATGTCACATTGCTTGAAATCCCCGAAGGCAAAGACACAGAAGGCATTTCATAAAAATGGATTATTAAGGTGCTGAGGGTAGACAATTTCTACTTCCTTCTGGAACAGATCATGGAAAATAAAATGACTGAAAATAGAACAAGATGTTTCACTCAGAAAACCAGTATTTTCTGAGCTCATTTCAGAGAAGCAAGTAATTATATGCCTCATACACAAGAATCAAAAGATAATGCATGCTAATATAAAAATAAGTGATATACAGTAGGTACAGTGACATCAGAACGAGAAGTTGATACAAAACGTGTTAAATACTCCAGAATAGTGCATCTTACTTTAAAAGTGAAACTCCAAGTGCCCCTGATATTCTGTGACATGCATTAGCTGGATGGAAAGAAAAAAAACAGGTTCTGAAAGTGTAGCCACTGGCAAAGCAGTGATGGTTGAACTTTGGAGAGTAAAAATGCTGCTCTTTACTGTCCCCAAGGATAACAGACACTATTAAAGTTTTTGTTTTTCTGATTTAGGTAATCTGATACCATGTTATCAGATGCTAAAGTCCATACTGGTTCTCACTTAAACCATAAAATTTTTGTTCCAATTTGTAAAACTGAAAATTATTTTTCCTTTTATTTCACAAAAAAAAAAAAAAAAAAGGTCATCGTAACACATTCCTCCAGAGTAGGAATTTTTAATATGTAACTTTATGATGTGTAACAGCTAGAATTGGATTTAAAGTAAGATAGATACTTAGTACTCAGAAAAGCAAGAGAAGGGCGTAATAATGTGTACTCATGTCACTCTTGCATATTCCTACTCACAATACAGGAAGCTCCAGTCCCAAGAACAACTAAAACCCTTCTGACAAGTCTATAATGCAAGAATATCCATCCAGGTACAAAAGCCTTTCACTTCCAGAGTGTCAGAATGCCAAAATCCAGACCAAAAAAAGCCAAAGTGAGTGAGAGACTTACCCCATTTAAGGGAAACGTTTTCCATCCCAGTTCTCCGAGGGCAGTTGTAGTATCAAGTAACACAACTGAAAATGGAAAAAGAAATGGTATTTGTGGTATTGCTTGGATCAGACACAGCAAAGTATTAAAACAGCAAGGACTGAACTAGCCATGTTAGCAGGGTACATTTGGGCTTTCATTTCTTACCTAAAAAACGCCTCAAAACTCATAAAAACCCCTAAATCTTTTGCAGAAATCATTGCCAAATCACAACACACTACTGATATTTAACCATTAAAAGATGCCTGAATAAACATGCACATTCCTTTAATCCCTTGCCTGGAAATCTGGAAAGTCTGCAGCATGAAAGCGAATAAAATAAAGTTTCACAAGTAAGATTTTTTTAATGAAACCCATAAACTTCCCAGAAATAAAGTTGTACAATTTACAAATTAAGAACACAGAAAGACAAACAACTTCAGTTTCTCTCTTGGATGGAGTATCACAGTGTTAATATCTGCTGCATATATTTTGCATCACTTCTTGTCAAATCCATGTTGGTTTTTTGATAGGATGTGCATTATTGTACTTGTATATTACAAAATGTTTCTGCATTATTTTAATGTTAAATAACATTAGCCTCATTTTTCACTTCCATTCACTGATGCTAAACAAAATATTTAGCACATGAGACATTCCACCCACAGGTACTACTGCCCTCTAATGGAATTGTTTCATCCAACCCTCTAACTAATCTAAACCAGGATTTAAACACAAAATTAAGTATTATATAGGGCAGTTTCTTTTAATTATTGAGTTGGCGTGCTTTGACTGCTGAGTTCCTCCTTACAGCCCACTAATTCCAGTTCTTCTTTGAACGGTTAAATTATGGAGAAAAATAATTAAAGAATTTGTTTGGAACATGACCCCACTATCCATACATCTGTGGGGTTTACATTGCCCTGCACTATCTTCCATCTCTTTTCTGTCCAAACAATCAATGTACAGCCATCTCTGATGTGTTTCTATAAAGCAGTACAGCAGCAGCAGAAGCCAGGTCATATTTTCCTGCCTTATGGAAAAGGCACCTTGGCATGGACACTGAACTTGGCAGCTTATTAGAGGGAACCTGACCCAGCATCTTCCCTTCTCTTTTGTGTTAGTGACAGTCAGAGCTCCTCGACATCTGAATGGATGGTGACTTTTACCCTGAAAATGAAGTTTGCTCTCTCATCAACAGACTAACAGGCAAGTAAAAAGCGCAACATAAACCACATAAAAACTTAATGATTTATGTGAAGAAATAATGACATTCTTAAAAGATATTCAACAAAGGGGAGTATTCTGCTCTCCACTTCTTCACCACTTCACTGTATGAAGCTTTGTGAATAATTTGAGTGTAAATTAACCATCTTTTACAAAGCTTATTTTACTTCCAAACATAGGATCACTTATCCTCATTGAGACTATTGCTGCCTTCTGCATACTTAAAAAATTATGATTTACAGGTGTCAGTATTTTCTAACCGTGTCAGGCTACCATGCTCTTGTTGAAGAGTCAAGAAAAGCATCTTCCCACTTGACATTTGATGCAGCAGTTTCCTGTGTAAAACTTTTAAGTTAAAATCTCCCGGGGATCTGTTACCACCAAAAAAATTTTAAAAAGTGGCTTTAGATATTTTTCATAGAGAAGACCAACTGCTCAGCAGGTTTCTGAGAATATTTCAGTTCATCTTAGATGTTTGTTTTCTTCTCTCCATCTCTCCCCTCCTCCTCTCTCCACCCAGAATACTTTTGTTCTGTATTTTGTTTCCAGCTGAGTTTCAAGTTATAACTTGCTCTTTGTCAAGTGCTATTCCTATGGATCTGCAGGCAGAAATAAATTCCTTCTACAAACAGCATCAGGGTTTCAAATGCCATTTCAGTTTCACAATTTTTGTGGTAGCAAGACTGCAATTTAATAAATATCATCCAGGTATTCAAAATTAATACTTCTGTGGAACAAGACCCGAAATACAGAATGGAAAACTAATTCATTTCTTCAGTGAAGCCTGAATTAATTAATTTCTTGCCTGAATTAATCAAGTACTACTTGAAGGCTCAAAGCTATACATTAAAAAAATTAAAAACTAGAGTAAATTCATCACTGAAAGTATATTAAGTTTAGATTTAGTTGAGCCATGACCTAATAATATTCCTTATATACATTTACTAAATGATCCCCAATGAGTAACTAAGTTTTGTTAAAATACAATTTTTGATACATTGGACAAACCAAGGCTCTTGAATGCTCACACATTCTCGCCTAGAGCTACCAAATCTGTAAGAACTGGAAAATTCAAACCAACTGGAGAATTCAAACCACCAAACAACTACTAACCAAAACTAGAATGGTATCACCTTCAGGGTCAGAAAAGAAAACCATAAAAATGAAAAGACTGTCTCTCCAACAGCACTTGTATTACAAGACATAAAATAATTATCAATCAAAAATGTGCAAATACTGAAAGATCAAGTAAACCTTATTTTTATGCCAAAGAAACACAAATTCCAGTGAAGCTGAGGATTCAACAGGGCCTGCTATAGAAATGAGGAGACGGATAAAGCAATAAAATCCTCACACACTTCAGTGGTTTGGCGAGATCTACATGCTAGACTTCAGTGTGGGACAGAGACACCCAAGCTATCTTTAAACGAGGTAATTAAGAAGCAGCCTATCCCCAGCAGCACAGACCTGATGGCAGAAAAATCTGCACTGCCAAGAAGCTTCCAACTCACAGCTCTTATGGCAGAAAATTCCCTCTGCCAAAGAGCTCCAGGCTGAGAGGAATGCCAGCATGTAAACATCTGAATTACACACAGGAGTGGAGGCTTCCCCTCCACCTGCAGGATAGGGAAAGTTCCAAAAGAACTGGAAATTCACATGCAAAGAGACAGTGGGCACTACACCGATGATGATTCAAATGAGAAAATTCTCTAAAAAGTTAATGGGATCAGGAAGCCATATTTATTGACCCTTGCCCCTACATTTACTTATTTATGCTCCTTTATATGCCATAAAAAGCTCCATTCTTAAAAAAAAATGAAAAGTGGCCATTATGGACAAGCCATTAGCTGCCAGCATAAACAAAAGTGTGGGTGGAACTGCTGCAGTGAATATTTTATGGGAAAAGCTCTGAGTACATTGGTTGAGACAAAGCAATGTTATTGACATTTGTGACATCCAACCTTAGCAGGCACTTTTCTGAGGTGATGGCTCTAAAACCTGCACAGTGAACAAAAGTTTAGGTCTGCCGTTACAGAGTCATGTCATGATTCAAAATGAACTCAAAGCTCCTTTAAAAAGTCTCTTTGGATACTTGAATGTCCTTCCTTAAATAACTGAACTGGGGATACTAACACTTGCCCAACAATAATATACTGACTTAAACATACACCTGTAAGCCTATTGTTTAATTACCTGCACAGTTCATTCTTAGAAGTGTTCAGCTTTGTTTTCCAGCACATACTTCAATAGATATTATATTATTATTACTCATTATGTCATACTGAGCTTCAGTTTCCTTTTTTTCTGGACAGATCTTACACTGCTATTATTAGACTTTACAACTGAAATTAATCTTTTCAGAGGTTTTACCTGGTCCCAAGGAAACTGTTTTACCTAAAATTATGATGAGCAGTGCTCCAAGGACTGACAGTGTTGAATTTTAATTCTAATTCCAAAATACTCTTCTAAAGATGAACTCTGCAATTGTGTCTGTACAACCAAGGAAAACGCCTTCCAAACATTCATTTCACCAGTTTCTTTTCTTCTTTTTTTACACATTCCCAGACAGTGTATGTGTAAATTAACACAATTAGTAAAGGATTTAACTTCATGGAATCACAGTCTGATATCGGATCATCATTTCACCGTTACCTCGTAGTGGTTAAGCCCAAGATTTGCAAGGAAAACAGAACAACACACAGACATTAATTTCTGAAGACAGCACTAATAACTCAGGAACATCGCGTCTGTACTGTGTAAAAGATACCCCAAAAAACCCTGGAAAGTTTTGGTATCTTCCAGCAGGGTAGGGAGGCATTACAGATGACCCCCAGAAATGGGCAGAACTGGCACCTTTTTTTTGTCCCTGAGAACTTTATTATTGACTGCAAAGTTTATATTTATAAGACAAACACACAGAGCTTTTGAAGTCTCTCACTTCCAGCCCTCAAGAGAGTTGCTCTCTTCTGAAGTGTCTGTACTTTCTTCCAGGTTTTATGGTTTTTTTCATTTTCAAAAAGAGGATCACATGCAGTATTCTGAAATCATTCCTTTTAACAATATGTATTAAGAGCCCTGGCTATTTTTATATCCTGTTTATATATCCAAGGTCACATTAGCCTATTTTTTTCTGCAGCATTGCACTCATAGGCTGTTATTACTCTACAAGATCACTGTCCTATACAGATTCACTCCTGTTCATCATTATTTTTTTCAGTTTGGGTTATATTTTTGCTCTTGAATGCACAAAGATCCATTTGTTTATATTGAGTTTCATTTGCAAAGGCTGACCTTTACTAAGTGATAAAGGCTTCTCCCTGTCTGCACACCCCCTTTCTTTACCCACTGTTCTTTTGTCAGATATTGAGTTTATATTTATTTTCATGTTACTAATGAAAAATGTTAGAATATTGAATGGTGCATAACAAATATCTCAAATTCTGTGATTTAACAGTGGCTTTAAGGTTTCTTAGACCTCAGGTTTTTTAAAAACCACTTAGTAAAAAAAAAAAAATGTAAGCTTTTTACTCTCAGAAGACTCTGAAATATTTTGTTATAATATAAAAAAATCTCAGCATATTACTGCTGTGGCTTGTCTGCCCGAGGAAGACAGAAAGAAGAAGGGGATATGCAATATCCAAGTTACCTTGGCAATTAACGTGCAATCAGCTGGGAAGAATTATTTAAATGCTTCGTTTTATGACCAGGCCTGTTTTCCATAAACCAAATAAACTGGCATTCATTATGCACGTATCAATTGAATCCTTTAACATAATTTTCATCATTTTGCATGCAACAGCTACCTGGTTTAGGCAAGATTAATGAGATGCAGTAATAAAGTGTGAGGAGCACCTGTCTAGATAGCAATTCTGCCAGGGAGGTGTACAGGAGCCACAGCAAAGCAGAGAGTAAACAAAGTATTGACAACGCTGTTTGCCTGAGATAAGTGGGATTAGAGCCAGCAAAACAGAGAGAGTAATCCTTCCACTCTCCTCAACATTTCCAAGAGTTTTATGCTAGACTCCAGGAAAATCCTTGCTGCCCTACAGTTGTAAAGAAGAGGAAGAGCTGTGACTAATTGGGAAGCTGGGGAATCTCCACTCCAGGAGGCTTTTAAGACACCTTGAACACTGTCAGGCCTGGTTTCTGCATAATCTCCTGTTGCCTTGGGGCAGAGCGGGGGAGATAAATGACTTCTCGAATCCTCTCCGAATGTGAGTTTTATAAAAATCTAGTTACCTGGTTAATGGTGCTTCCCTTTTCTTTTCAAACCTCAACTCTAACACCTATGCTTTTTCCAATATTCCTGAATTCCCCGAGTCCCCGAACTCATTAAATTTACCATCAATAGCCCAGAGATGTCCTCAGCCAATTCTTTCAGGACTCTTGGAAGAGAACTATTTACGCCAGATGGGGAGTACTTCATATTCTTCACGTTATATGAATAAATCACTAATTTCTGATTTTCCCAATTTCAAACATATTATTTTCTGCCTGTTTCTAAAAAAGAGTTCAATACTATTCACACAAACATTTTTACTCATAGTGCAATAGAGAAATTCCCATTTTCCTGAGTGTTCTGAGACTTGGGCTTTTACCTAATGCATTTACTTTTTCGTTTCAGTTTTCTATACTTCATATTTTCTAACATTTGTTAATTTCCACATGTATCCTCTCTTTTCCATTAATTATGGGAAATATTTATATTTCTAGTTTCTGCTTTTGTGTTACCTCCAATGTAGGTTGTCATCCAAAACTGGCCTTTATTTACTGAGCAATGATTTCCTAATCAAGAACTTTTAAAAGGCATTTCCCCTTTCACCATTTTTATTCTCATATTTACACACTCACACAAACACTTTTAAAATTCTCTTCTAATGAATAAGAACTGGCCAAAATAACATTTCATATACTAAACCCAACATCCCACTCATGATACATTTATCTTGTCAGTGCTAAGAAGTTTGCAACATTATTAGATGGGATTATATTGGATAAATGCCTGTCTTAGTCTTGGTACTGTTTTACTCCATTACACAAGGTCTCCAGTGAGAATCTCCAAAAACTAATTCCCCCACAGCACCATTTTTCTTTCCATACATTACACACAGATGCTTAAGGAATCATTTCCCCTATTTTCTCATTTGATTCAGTTATGTGTTTCAGTCTTATTGTTTCCTACGATTTCCTGGATAGATAGAATTTGAAATCCTGTGGCTCTGAGAAAACAAGATTAAAGCAAGCAATGGTACTTTCGCAAAAAANGCCCACCTTTTATATTCAACCTTTTTTTCCTAGAACACCTTCTTACTTTTTATTAGCAAAATCTTTTTTTTTAATGATTAATGATTATAAATTAAAATTTATCACATTGCAGATCCAATATAATTATCCTTTCCATACCTTACATGCAAAGATGCATGCTCTCCTTAGAGGAGAAGGTTGCTGTAACCCTACTGCTCCATCTCTCTCTGGAATGGAAACCAATATTGTCATACCCAATGTTTCAGTTTTACAACATCCTTTTATCACACTGCCTTTCTTCCATTCTCACTTTAAAAATCAACATGGACCCCTTTAGTCTCATGTTATATCATTATTAGCATTGCCAACCACTGCAGGCCCCTCAGTTACAACAGTTACACCTGCCTTTCTAAATGCAGGATTTAAAACCAGATTTTTAAAAAAAAATTGGCAAGCTCTAAGTTAACTTCAGGGTTTAAAGTTTCCAGCCACAAACGTATTTTTGGAGGAGCATTTTTCTTCCCTTACCAATGCCACTTCACTGTAAAATAAGCAACTGCAATTCTTTAAACCCCTGTCAAAATCTCTGATAATCAATTACTGTAATTTACAATTTATAGATACCTGAGAGGGACAGAGTTATTTTCAATAAACATGAATCCTTGCACCCAAAAGAAGTAACAGTAAAATTTTGTGTTCTGTTTCCTTCCATTATTTTAATCCCTGTCTATAACACAAATACATCGAAGGAGGGGGAAACATTAAACAATGTATCAGTTAAAAGCATGCAATATGAGTCAATTAAAGATACAGTCTTTCCCAGTAAGTTGGATTCCATGTTTTCTTCCATGAATATCAAATGGAACTGTGGAAATCCACTTGATACATTTCAATGGCATCAAACGCATAGAGAAAATCTGTCAGTGCAGAAACACATGGCAATTTCTGCACTGAAATCTTCCTAGGATAACAGTTACAACTCCAAATTGTACATGGTTAGATCTTAACTCCTTACCCAGCAGGTTATTTTGTACTAAGACAGCTGTAAACATTTTGTATTTTGAGGTCTCACATAGGCACTTGCTTCTCCCATGTGAGTCTTACTCATCAGCACAAGAAAAACAAAAACTACTGAGGTAAAAAGAAAGCATAGTCACATCTAAAATAAATGGGCTTACCTCAGAAAAAGATGAGGCCCCAAGTTTTCCTCAGGTAATTTTATGGAATGGAAAATCAGTAGGTAATGTCCTACCTCTCCTAGCCTGTAACAGAGCTTTTTCCCCAAGAGCTGAGTCAAAGAGATTTCAAAGTGATTTCGTTGATCAATGCACTTTCAGATGGGAAAGTAAGGCAGGAGAAGGTTGTGAAATCCACAGCTCAGCCAGAAGGGATGAACTCCTGAGTTTGTAATGCACCAGAGGTGGCTGAGCACTGCAGTGTGAGCCCTGCAGGACAGGCAGTGAACACAGCACCGAGTAAGTCCTGGCAGGCAGAGGCAGATTGCTCTGCTTTAATGTGCTCCTCACAAAGAATGAGATGGGGAAAAAGGGGTTTAGGTACCAGGGAAACAATGTGTTCTTGCCATTGACTCAGCTTTCATTCCTAAGATACGCCTTTACAGCAGAGATTGCTGTTAAAAAGGAGTGAGATAAATTAATGCTGCTCACAGCTCCAGAAAACAACACCAGGGCTGTATTATTTTTCTAAGCTTTTGGTTCCACATGTGGGATACAAGGAGATCAAGAGCTAACCCTGCTAAAAACAGGAGTCACAAAACGATGATAGGAGCCCAGCTGCCCTATGTAATAATTTTCATGCTGCCTTGAAAATACTAATTGATATTCAATTCACCATCATGTTCATGTCAACAGTAGATTACTGGGCAGCATTTCCTAAATGAACATGAATACCTGACAGTTTTGTCAGCCCCGTTTATTAACCTGAGTATATCTTCATTAGGGAAATTAGAAACAACTGAAATTCAGACAAATGGATTTATCTTTCCCTCCAGTGGTAAATGACTTGTGTATTGAAGCCAATTCTCTTAGGTTGGGACTAATGCTGAATTTAATATTCTTCCCTTTGCTATTAACTTTTCTACTCTGCATTCTTACACACAGTTTCTTTTATGTCTTTTACTGTAATACTTGTATTGAGTGGTGATAAAATGAACAAAAAGTTAATGTCACAACATCCAGAAGTGAAAAAAAAAAAAGCCCATACAAAAGCTTTTGGAAAATTATAACAACACCTATACATAACTGTCAGCCAGACTAATTATGAAGCTAATAACTCCATGGCTATTGCTCCTGTACTCCATACTTTTTGGGAATTCCTCTTCGAGGGGGGTAGAAACTTCCCACTGGAGTTCGTGGGCATAATCAAACCCACCCTAAGCACCCATTCTTCCTTGCCCTGCTCTAATCCAAGGATGCAGCCTCTCTAATAGGAAATAATGGAACAATATTGCAAAGGTTTGTTGCCTTTTCCCAATGCATACCTGGGGAGGTTGATACAGAAGTACTTTTCAACCTCATCACCTGCCTCTTTTTAAGTGGAGTGAGAAATGTGGAGTGTGGAGTCTTCCACAGCAGTCCCTTTAACGAAAGAAGTTTTGAAGAGAACAGCTGATAATGTCACAAATAGGGACTGGGAGGACAGATGGCCACTGCTTACTCACTTAATAACCATAATGAAAAATTAGCAGTTTGGTGACTCCGAGGAACAGAACAGACAAATGTTAGGAGAGGGACAAAGGCTGAAGCAACTAAAGAGAGTTTGTGCCTGACTGGCAGCACAGCCCCACGAGGAGCTGTTTGAGAATCCCTGGCTCAAGAACTAAGACAAGGGACCAGTCCAGGATTTTTGGCAGAGCCCTTGAGGGTGGTGTGTTCAGAGCTGCAGAGCTGCTTCAGACAGGCTGAGAGCAAGAACTGGGAGTCCGAAACTCTGACATACAGGCAAATCCGACATGGGAACAACAGTCAGGGAAGTTCCAGACATGGAACACGACAGAGGGTTCTCCTGCAGTGCCCAGACCCACACACTGAAGCCAAAGACTCTTTGCTACTCTTTGTCTTCTACTATTTCTGTAGTTCAGCCTAACTTTTTAACTCCAGGCAACTAAATCAGAGTTTACCTACATCCAGTCCATATTTTTACATCATAAAAAATGAAATGGGGTCATTCCTATTTTGCAGGCAGAAAAGCTACAGCACAGAAAGCAAAGCAGACAAACAGCCCAGAAAAGGCAGATCCTGACTCCCCCACTTTTGCCAGCCAACAGGAATGTTAAACTTGTCTGTACGAAGTGGTGCAGAGGCTGGAAAAGCACAGCTGTTCAATCCCCATCTGTTGCAGAGCTCTAGTCTGAACTACCACTCAGAATTCATCCACAAGCCGTACAAATGGGCCTCCAGAAGTGACAGGACATTTGTTATTATCCACTCCAGACCTATGGCAATGCCACATGAACAGGATGAAGTTAGTATTTCATACCAAAATAAAAAGACAGCTCCCTGATCTCCCTATTGATCCAATGGCGTGGTTCTGGCTGGGATAGAGGTCATTTTCTTCACAGTATCTGGTGCAGTGCTGAATTTTGGATTTACTATGGGAATAATGAGGGTAACACAGCAATGTTTTGTTGTTGCTGGGTGATGCTCACCCCAAGACTTTTCAGTGTCTCATGCTCTGCCAGTGGGCAGGTGCACAAAAAGCTGGGAGGGAGCATGGCCAACTGATCCAAACTGGGCAAAGGGATATTCCACACCCCAGAACATCATGATCAGTGTATAAACTGAAGGGTGTTGGCTGGAATGGGCTGATCATTGCTCAGGAATGGGCTGGCCATTGGACAGTGAGAGATGAGCAACTGTGTTGTGCATCACTTGCTTTTCTTAGGTTTTATTTATCTCTCCTTAATTTCAACTTTTCTTCTTCTTCATCACCATTATTGTTATTATTATTATATTACATTATACTTTGTTTCAATTATTAAACTGTTCTTATCTCAACCAACAAGGTTTTACTTTTTTTTTTGATGCTCCTCCCCATCTCACCAGGGAGGGTTGAGGGATTGAGCTTGTACTTGCAATGTACCAACAATGAGACCTAAGAAAGCAAGTGACATGCAAAGGATAGAGGAGGACTATTAAGTCTACATTTCGGGTTTTTCTGCTGGTTAGAGGTAATGGGCTTAGAAATGACTTTAGCTGTCAGTAGATAAGGCAAGTCATCAGTAGAGCCACAAGCTCTGGGCATATCAAAGCAGAAGCAGCCATGACTTTCAAATGTGTAAATGCTCTCGAGCAAATTGATCAGTTTTTCTCCTTTGCTTCTTGAAGTGGTATCTCGTTTGTTTGATAAGTTATCTGCCTGAGAAGTGGAATATTTAATACAGTTGCCCTTACTGCTGTAATCTGAAAGTGACCATGATGTACAGAGAAGGAATTTAGCAGAAGTTATATGAAAAAAAACCTTCCAGGATGGTACATAAAGGCAGCTCAGAAAATGGGCTTAACATTTGGCTATATCATGCGTTTTCTTTTATTTTAATACAGAGCCTCAAAAATATACTGAAATAAACTCAACTTCTTAGAAAGCAGAGTTGTTACACTCGTGACAAATATTCCCAGAGATATCTCCTAGGTTTATATTCATGGTGTTAAAATGTTTCTTATCTCCTTTGATTAAATATCCACACAGCCAGTCAGTTTAATATTTTTGAGCTTTGTAATTCTCTGTTTCGCTTTGTCAGTCTGTCACTTTTTCCACCAGCTCTTCATTTATAATTTATGGTGTCAAGCACCAAGTTTTCACAGCATGAACATTTTACAGGTGCTAGGTCAGGCTGTCAAGCTAAAGTACATGCTAATAACCAGTAGCTTTGAAAAATCTTGGTCTCTCTATGCACAGTGCAAGGCTCAACTGTTTTTATCAATTAATCAGGTTTGCAATACTTTTAACATTATCCACAAATAAATATACAGCATCTTGTCACTTACTTGACAGGAAATAAGTTTGACTATCCAACCAAAGATCAAATTACTTTAAAATATTGGACAGCATGGAGTACTCTCCTCATGCACAGACTTTGAGCTTTGAATGATACACTTTCAATGCACATTCATGGAGATTTAAATTTCAAAGATAACTGAAGAGCATTAAATAGATCTGAGAATGCCATCATTCATGTAGTAAACTGTTGAGTAACTGGTCTCGTATTCCACAGTATATAGTTACCCAGTTTTCCTTTTGTGACTCTAAAACAATCTAATTGGAGAAAATAAACTAATTTTTCTAACTTCACATCAAGAAGTGAAAGCAAAAAGACTGCTTTTGCATTTTTTTAAATTTAATTTTCAAATTTTCTGTAGTGCAAGAGTTGATTTAGGCAGGTACAGCATTGCATCAGGAAAGGCAAGTGCTGGGAAGGCAGCAGCTCCCTGGGACTCAGCTCAAAGCACCGCTTCAAAGGGCTACTTGAGACTTAAGTGCCTGTTACACAAGGCAGTGATGCAAGAGCAGAGTCACTGAGGATGGCTGGAGCACTGCCCAGGGACTCTGCAGGCAATGCCAAATATAGACTATATAATAATACACGCACACTGCTGGCGAAGAAGACAGGAACCTTTATGTTTGAGTGATTACCACAAAGGAACTGTTTGAATTAAAAAGTGCTTTATGACATTTTTCTTCAAAACTTTTTTTCCCCCTCTCTCTTTTGCCATTCTGCCTGAAATGTCTTGAGCACAAAAAACAAGAGAATGGGACAAACAGCACCACAACTGTGGAGATGAGTTACTCTATTAAGGGAAAAATATGCAATAATTTTAAAAAATATTCTCTCCTCCTATCTAAAGACTACAATATAATGAAAATGCTCAATTTGTCTGGGAAGGCTATCCAGTATACCACAGAATTTTAGACTGGTTCAGGTTAGAGGGGTCCTCTACAGATTATCTAGTCCAGCCACATTGACAGGGACAGCTTCCACTATCCCAGATTGCTCCAAACCCCATCCAACCTGCCCTTGGACACTTCCAGGGATGGGACATCCACAGTTTCTCTGGGCAACCTGTGGCAGTCTTTCACCACCCTCACAGTAAAGAATCTTTTCTTTATATCCAATCTAAATCTATCTCCTTTCAATTTAAACCAGAGAGGAAGGGAGATGTTATGTTCAAAAGCCAAAAAAACTCATGAAAGAAGGTAGAACTGGAGCTGAAGGAAAACAGGGATTGAAGAATGCCCCACAGTCAGGAGAGGTACTGAAAAGTGGTAACATATTTAGAGCCTCTACGGGAAGACAATGAGCACTGACTGTTAAGAAGAAACATTATTATTCCTTGCACATCAGGAATGAGGCAGGAGTTGGAAGGGGGATGCAGCTAACAGGTTTTGCACATATTTGCCTCCATTAAAACAACTTGTCACCACAACTGTAGCTAGAATCCAAAATATATCATCAGTAACTGATTAGTGTAAAATTCTGAATTGCCATTAGTAACTGATCTGTGTGAAACTCTAAATCACTGTCTTTCAAAATGGAGCAATTTACAAGACATACTAAAACTGAGACAACTGAAGCTGTCTTCACTTCTCATTTCTGACTGCATGGCAGAAGGCTGTCTGCAAGAAGCAAGGTTTCATCTTCACTAATGACAGAGTTATTCTGGAGTAAACAATATCCTTGATAGGGTCAGCATACCTTAAATTGAGACTGTTGGATCTATGAATAGTTTCAGGCCAAGCATTTTTTTACCTCATGTATGGGGGGGTTTTGTGCCTATAAAAAGAATTATTGAGGATTATAAGGAGTGAGATGGAGAAGATCAGTGTTAAGGAAATATTTTGTGGTTAAAATTAAGTATATGATTACATTCCTAGTTAGAAGAGCTACTATAAAGGGGGATAGCATTTAAAATTGAATACAAATTTATCACACAAAGGTCATAAACCCACACTGATCTAAAGCCTCCTTTATTCCTAGAGCTAGCGACCACCCTACCTGAGCCATTGGAAATACTCCTCTCACTTTCCCACCTGTTCAAAATCATTCTCAGCCTATGAATAGAATATTTTCTCACAGCAGGTTTCTCTACACTCTCCACAAATGCAATCAATTATTGTTTAGTGCTGTTTCCCACCACCAATAATGAATGCCTAGATCAGAATCTCGGTGTGCTTTTTTGATTGCCCACATTCCCTTCATTTCCAGTGCTTGTGCTCAATCAGATCGAGTGATTTAAATCTCATACTTAATTTAAAACAGATGAAGGGGGAATTTAAGACGTTTCATTTGTGTAAATACCAGATTTATAACAATGAATATTATCTTTTATATTGCTACACAGCTTAATTTATTTCATCTAAGAGCAATAAAACAGAGTAAGCACTGAGTGATCCTAATAGCCAAGCAGAATCAAATTAAGGAAGAAAAAGCTGACATCTGAATTATAATGCATTAAGGTAAAATTACAGCTGATTTTGAGGATAATTTCATTCAATTTGACTTCAAGAAAGCAGTACTTCTTTCAGCATTCAGAATTATACAAACCAAAAAGTGTTTTGAATCTATAAAAATTATTTATGTTTTCTTTTAAGAGATCATTAAATTGCTGTTTATGTGACAACACCATATTGGTAGTGAACATTTTATCTTATCATGTACATTCCATTGTATAGATGTCAGAGATAAGACTGGGTTAGGCAACTAAAACAAGTTGTAAAAGAGTTTTTAGCTGCTTTAAATACAGAGCTAAAGATGCGAACAAGTTCATAAAAGGCATGGTTTTGAGACAGATTTAACTGTGCAATTCATGGTGCAATTCCTCAAAAATAAGTCATGAGACTGATCTTATTTATTATTAAAGTAATGATCCTGACCAGGATAGGCTTAGTCTAATGGGATATTTTTAATGGAAAAGTTGGGAGGCATTGTCAACTCAACTAAAGGCTGAAATGCTGTGGAGGGGGCAATGGGAAGAGAATGAATAATTCTTCTTATCTGGGATAATAAAGAAGGAAGGACATTAAATACAAAATGTCAGACAATCCAAAGGGAGCCAAGCAGAATTTTTTTATGAAATGGGAGTGTAGCAGCAGCCAGAGAAGAGAAGACATCTGCATATTAACTGCTGAAAAGCCAACCAAGCACCAATCCAACAATAAGGGAATGAAGGAGACAAAAATCACAGAAAATGCCCAATATTCATAATACTTAAAATACTACTATTGCACAAAGTACCGGTCAAATCTCACCAGCAAAGCTCCATGTGGTTCTGGCCACCTTTTTTTCAAGAAAGAGTGAATTAAAAAAGATGAAGAATAAGCAAAGGCAACTGTAACTGTCACAGAGATCAGAAATCTCTTGAGTGAAAGATGAAAAACGCACACCAAACCCCAAAAGAAGAGATGTGACTCCTCCTACAATAGTGAGCTGGAGGAAAAATGAGAATGGAAGGATGTTCTTAAGCTTTGGGACAGTGCCAGCACAAGCATAAATGAATAAGTACCATTCTCTAATAAATGTATTTGAATTTCACAGCACTGAAGTTCAGAACAACCTTCCAACAGGAGCAATGAGGGGACATGGCTTAACTGGATTTAAGATGAAAATTAATAATTTTATACAGTATCACAGGAGGCATTTGACTGTGGTAACAAAGCTCTTACCCAACCCTGTGTTACAGAGCCCCTCAATGCAGTGTAAATAATGTTGGCACATATTACTATAATGCAAATACAGTTCTTTCTCTCAAGAATAATTAAAAATCACTTTCAATGCCAGTAATGTTACAGTGACATATTTTTCTCACCTCCACGGAAATGAAGCCACTTGCTGAATGATAAACTGACCCTTCCACTGCTAATTTCATTTCCTGTCTTCGAAGCCAAGGGTCACCTCTCCCTCCAGCCCATCTGCTTTTGGTTCCCAGTAAAAAGAACTTAAATAATAACTGAACCCTCTTCACAGAATTTCAATATAGATCTCTCCAAACTACTGCATTTATCTTTAACATAAGTGTCCAAAGGGCATAATCCACATTATGGACTAATAGCCTGTAAAACTGCATTTTATGAACTGTAGCAGCTTTCAGCAATAAAAATAGAATCAATGGACTCAAGTTGATAACATTTCTTTCCTACCTCACATTGGAATTAATTTAATTTTTATATTTTTTAAATTATGTACATTTTTAAAAGCACTAGAACCTGTTTGGAGTCTACAAATCTCTATGCTTACAGCTATAGATGACATATTGTTATATAAACTTTTTTTCTTAACCACCAGACTAGACTCAAAATTTTGTAAATTACAATATTCACATAAGAAAGTCAGGCAAATTAGATTATTTTTTATCTTCTCTTCCTTCTTCCTATTTTCTTCCCCTCCTCTCCCTTATCAGAAACGTACTGTTCCATCTCACTATCTGAATAAAGGATAGCTCACTGCTATTTCATTACTTCAGTGTAATGAAAATCATACTGCTGTGCCTCACAACTGCATAAATGTTTCTCTGCTCAAAGAACACTTCCTCCATGAAGCTCACCAAAAAGAATTGTCCTTTATTCATAAAGCATTTCATAGCAAGACTATTTCTTCATTTCTTTCCATAGTTTTCTCTTAGTTTAAACCAGATCAAAAAACTTTTAAGATATGTCCCATGCAATGAAGGCCCCGAAACTCAAACATTCAAAGTAATTTTTTTTGGTCCATGTTGAATAACTGTGAAGTCAACCTGAGCTACTATCTGGCAGCTCAAATAACCAGGTAATTTGGATGATGCATTCACTGAATTCAGTGCAATCACATCCCATCTGGAGATCCGAACACCAGATACCAGAAAAAGAATCGCTTGGGTCAGAGTGAGACTCAAGAACACAAAATCACAGTTAAAGGTAAAATATATTAGTGCAAGAGACTGAGCAGTTCTTCAATCCCTCTTTCCACAGACTGAACATCAACTCAGTAACTTTTTGTTTTCCTACAGACACTATAGAAAAGAAGACCCTTAACTAAGCAGTGCTTAACTGCAGGGTATTATTTTATATAAACCAAACACTGCACCTTTGAATTACAGTGTATCCTTGATTTTATTTACACAACTGAGTGCAGTTCCAGATGCTTCACTTCAGCCATCCATGTTTGCAAATGGACATACAGTAAATGATCTTTGTGCAGGGAAAATATTTGGCTACTTGGGGATTTTTTCATTCATTCATTCCCACTTCTGGAATTTCAGATGAATTTCTGGAACCTTCCAATTTAACAGGGTGAGTCCCTTACAAAAATGAAGTAATTTGATTCCATCAACACTGACTCATACAGTTACTAACCACACTGGGGGGTGGTCAGGAAAGCTGTAGGGAACACTAATGTAAATTATCTGCTAGCAGAGCACATTGAAAACGCCTGGTTTGAGGTGTCTGTACAAGTGAAGAAGATTCTTAGGCCAAACATCTTCACAGGGTTTTTAGAATGACCTTTTCATCAAAGGGCCACATTTCACATTTACTCAAATAACATGGAAATAGTACTGACAGCTTGGGAGAGAAAACAAAGACCAGCGCAGGATCTCTGTCAATGCAACCATGCCATGATTCAGTGATTTTATCAAAACTCGGAAGCTGTAGGGATATTTTGGACTCAACTAAACATTCAAGCAATTCAGAATTTCATAGAGAAAGAATTAAAGAATTTCTGTTGCACACAGAACAAACTAGATTATAAACCATCCAGCCCTCCAGGCTGAAGCCTGAACAATCAGATGAGCTATATGGTAATTTATCCATTAACCTTTACAATGTGCATCCCGTGATCCACCTGAACCACAAATGGAGGGACAAATGCAAATCAAGAAGAACACTGTCTGCTGTCACTAGATTTAACATAATCTATGTGCAGTTCTAAATGTCAACATCTAATCAAGCCTAATCTATTATTGATCTTCTTTTTTGTTTTCAAAATATTCATCTACAACACAAATTTCCATCAGCTTTTATTTCTTCAGACACATCTGTCAAGTACAAAATGCGTCTATCAGACTAGAGCTATTGAAAATAGTTTCCTAATTTGGTTTAAAGTAATGGAAATTTACTAATGCTAAGGCCTCGGGACATTACTTAAAATCCAAACTACTTGTTATAAAATTTGTAAGGAAAATTATCAGTGGTAAAGTGAATAGGATAAGCACTACTGGAACTTTTAATGTACTCAGTGGTGCTGAAGGGATGCCATGAGAAAGGAACAGAGTGGGAAACTCCCTACAAGGGTGACCTCCATCGTCCTCCTCTATGGTTATGGCTCTTGTTACTCAACTCTCTGAACTTCCAACACAGTTTTTTGCCTTCTAAACATGGAGTTTAAACATGGAAAATGCAAGTTTCAAAATTCCTTTGCTGCTTAATGTAAACTACTGGCAAGGTGCGTGTTTTCGTTATCATCTAATGCTTACACCCTGGAAGATGGCAGCTCTCTTGCCTTAAGTAATTCAGAACATTTAGTAGATGATTGCATTGTCAGTCTAAATAAAGCACCCTATGTGAATGATGTGTGGAGAGGGAGAGAGAAAAAAATGAAGCTTTTAAAATATAAAATTTGCGGTAGGAAAGGAAAGTTTGTGTTACCTACATTTTTACACTAATGGGATTAGCAAGTCCCACAGCCAAAGGTCAGGAAAGGCCAGAACTGAAGTAGTCCCTGTGGCTCAGTCTCCATCAAAGAGAGCTGGTTCCCGTGATAGTGGGAGTCAAACAGCTCCCTGGGCCAGCTGGCCAAGGCTTCTGCTGTGACATTCAGACCTTGTCCTCAGGAAGGCTCTTAAGAGACCACGTATGCAAAGTGGCAAGAAGGTTTCAGATCTTTAATTTGTGTGGTACGAGTCTATTTCATCTGCAGTCAGCATTTTGAGAAATCAAGTTTTGATACATCATGGATTTTTAAAATAGGAAAACAATGCTTCTCAACTTAGTTATGGACAGGAGGAAAAACAACAATGAGTTTCAGTGAAGATTACACTGAAAGCCAAGGTGCTGTATCTACCTCTGTCACCTACGTGGGAGCACATTGAAAACTAATTCCTTGGAATTTGCACTGGGTGTCACAGACGGGCCACCTGAACTGAAAGCTTTAGCCTTTAACTCCTCTCCTCAGATCAGGGCTATAAAGACACGCAGGCTTACTCAAAAGAACATTGTGAAAATAGTAGTTTCAAAGAGATCCAACACTGAAAAAAGAACTCTCCGTGCAGCCTAAAGTTTGCACAGAGCCTTGGATTAAACAACAGCGACAAGAAATGCTGGATTCCTTCCAACCACGAGCATTCATCCTTCTACACTAGATGAGATGCCCTTTAGATAGCCAGTAGAAAAACTGGAGTATATGGTAATATCATTATATTCACCTGCATCAAGAGGAACCATTAACATGACATGGTTTCCATCTGATTGCCTGGTTGCCTTTTGCAGTCCCAGATTTCTTCAGATGCAGCTTTTATATGATACCCGTCTCCAGTGGACCATTTTTCCCTCTGTAGTGTCACTCCTCTTCCTTTGAATACAACACCATCTTACAGAGGCAAATTCTTACCCTTAGCATGAGATGTGGATCTATATTTCTTCAGAGAATTAGGTTAACTCTTTCTGAAATTCAGTGTAAATCTGTAATTTAATGACTTTTTTACCACATACCAAAACCACAGGGTAAGCATTCCTAGTTTTGTCTCTTCACAATAGATTTTGGGTTCCCATCGCATCTGATGAAGGCTGAGTGAGAGTTTGGCTGAGAAGCTCTTGTGTGCCACAGCTCTCATCATGTTTCTCCATTCCTAAATGCTAACAGTATTCATATTTACCTAAATTAAATGGTCCTCTAAAAAATAAAGTCCACTCAACTAAATTATTAAATCTAAAATAACCCTCTAAGTGGGTGTTTCTAGTGTATCATTCTGGTGTGGAAGTGTTAAGCAACTTCTGCAATACAAACAAAAGCAATCTACCAGAGACAAAGGTTTTACATTTCCCTTGCTTTCCTTTTCAAAGGTCTTCAGCAGCCACACACAGCAGAGTAAAAAGGACTGTACAATTTTATATGGTACCACTTTGTTTAGCAGAAAGTGCTGGATTCAAACCACATTTTGAAATATGAATCCTTCATCCAAATGCTTTCCGTGCAATCAATTTTTAGCCATAAATACTGGAAGCACTGCAGAAGAAAATGGCTAGGTCTCCTTTGAAATTTTTTAATATGTCCAAAATATATTCCAACAATTCCAAATTGTAGTAGAATTTTTTTTTCTGTAAAATTTTATTTTAAACCAGCAGGTGAAACCCACTGAGAAAATTAGCCTGGGAACATTCAGAAAAATAACTTTTACCTCGATTAAAATGCTAGTGCATTATCTTATGGAATGCTTTCTAATTTGTTCTTTTATTCCTTTATTTTAAGCAAGAAGCAACCAGCAGTCAGAGAATACAAATTACAGCAGCAAGTGCACTCTAACCAAGGGTCCCCAGCCAAAACAGATCACTCATTACATGCATCAACGATACTGTTTGCTGTATGTGACTTTTCCCCTTTTGTTCTAGGTGCAGAAGCCATTAAATGGATTGAGGCAGTGGAGCTCCCAGCAAATTCACCTTTTAGCTGTGTTCTCATTGTGTGTGTGCACCTCCACGGGGCGTTGTTACACACGGTTCCCACTGCCCACCTTCCTTCTGCACTGAAGTGCCACAGCAATGACTGTTTTCATCTAAAACCTGTGTAATGGCAAAACCACGTCGGCATGAAGGAAAGCTGTGTTATAAAATGCAGTTAACATACCCAAATGTTAAAATGTTCCCTCTGGACTGCTGTGTTTATGTCACTGCTTCTCACCTAAGTATGGCTCGTGCTGTCCCACTTCCCCTCACCAGAGGGATACTGCTCCTCTTGGAGAACCTGTCAGCAAACACCACACACCTTTAAAGGGTGTCTGGGACTCAGACAGCTCACAGCACCTCTCAGGAGGAAAAAAAATCTGTCAGCTTCTTAGAGACAAAATACATTTTAAATCCTCACACTGTTCTACAGAAAGAAAATTTTATTTTCAGTCTAGATATAATCTCCTCATGAAGTAAGAGCTTTTGAATTTTAAAGACCTGACCCTACTTGACTGTAAAGAGAAATGTCAGTCAATAATATTACAGCATTTTTTTAACCTAGTCTTAATTTAAAGATCAAAATACCCCTAACTTTCTTTAAAAATATAGGATGCTTTATATATTTAGAATGAGAATAGATCCATAAAATGAAGTAATAGTAGCTGCTGGCTTGAAGGTGGAGGAGTACTATGACCTACTGTAAAACAATTTTTAAAGAGCAGAAAACTGTTTGTACAGTACCATAAACCAGAGTGGGGGGAAACACCCATGCATTGTGTGGGCAGGGGTTTTTATTATCCATAAATCTACAGCCTCATTAAAATACCTTCATTTATTAAAATTAATAAATCTCTAATTATTAATTATCAAGGTATTCAGCACCTTTTTTTTTTTTTTTTTTTTTTTTTACAGGACAATAGAATTTAGTCCAAACACAGATACCCAAGGCAGTAAGTGAGAGAAATGCTAACTTCAAGAAGCATTATGTTGTGTGGGTGAGGCAAATCAGCAGAACTTTCCTCCTGACTAGGAAAATCTATAGGGGGTTTCGTTTTGGGGTTTGTTGAAACAGTTTTGAAGTTTCGGTTTGGTTTTTTGCAGTTTTTTACCACAAGGGATTAGCCAGCTTCAACTCTAAAACATGCAGTTTATTTAAAGCCATGACTGGTCTCTAAGCTTTGCTCTCTAATACATTAAATTAGCACTGAGGTCACAAATGGCTGCTGGATTAATTGAAGTGACTTCTCTTCAATGATTATTTTGAACAGACTGGTTCTTCAATGTAGGAATGATCAATAGCCGACCTACAAAAAAGGTGTTGCAATATTGATAACGAAAGCATCCTTGGAACTAAAATAAGGATAGCTGGAATAAGGGTTAGGAAGACCAAGGGGATTATAAGAAACAAACAAGCTAAAGATAATTCCACTGTTGAATTTAAATCACTTTTGTATGGTCCAGAAAGAAATCCTGAAAAAAATACCATGTTTTTATCACGTGAGAGACATCTTTTCAGCAGTTAATTCTCAGTTCTAACACCTTACCATAAAGATTGACATATCATTTACAAGTTAAAGACCAGCTTCTGAAGGTCTATTGTTCACAACAGATAGTTTTTTGTTCACCTCTCCTGCACTATAACATGGCTTCTGGAGGTCAGGATAGATTTTGGATAAATAATTTATCCAAACTTGTCTGTTTCCATCCATTTTATCATTCTCCCTGTCACAGAGTTCAGCAAGTCAACAGGCATATCATACATAAGGCCAGCCTCATCTTTGTGTCAACGTCAAGTTGGGGAAATCCAAGGATCCTAATGAAACATTCCAGCTAACACACACAGCTGGACTAGGAATATATCCTAAAGCAGCTATGCTGTATTAGGATATAAGAACAATAAAATGCTTCCCATATTGTACACATGCATAAGTTTCTCAATATCCCTAATTGGTTAAATGAGGTTTTAAACATGTTAGACTTTTCATTAAAAAGAAAAGTCAACAAAATGGATATTGACTTACTCTGTATCTTACTGACAAACAACTTACTGAACTTTTAGGCTTTTCAAAAATTCTCAAGTATTTGATATCTGATAACATGAGATATCCTAAACAAATCCTCAAGCAAAGTTAACATCTAAAAGTATCTATCTGGAAACACAGAGGAGATTTTAATAAGAAAAACTCAACTTCCTATGTGCTTTTTCCTTCTCTCTTTTTCCTTGGCAAGCTTTTTGACCTCCCAGAGGGAGTGATGTCTGACCAGAGAGTTAAATTTGTAAACTTCAGGAAACACTTCAGTTCCTCTGTGGTGTTTTCACTCCTGTAAATAACGTGAAAACTACTGTACTGATTGGGTTTTAAACTGCATCTGCTTAAGCTATGCACTTATTAATATGTAGTATTTCCATACCAATCATGCTCATTTGTCCAAAAGAAATTGAAAAAAATATCCAGGCAGCACTCAGTACTGCCAAATGCAACACCAGGAATGTATCCTGAACCATTAATTGCAAATCTGTTCATTTCATGGCGTACAAATCCAGGCTTTTGGATAACAAGTCATTTCATGCATATTTACAACAGCACAGGTTCCCAAGTCTTCATTAGCACACAAGTCCATATGGATGCGGCATTTTACACACGGGTAAAAATGTTTTTTAAAGTTTCTTAAGAACTTGGAACTGAAATATGATTTACCTCATGATTTTATCTACATGCTGAAAATGGAATGACACACATTAACTGCAATGGCTTTATTTATTTAACTTTCTCATGTTTCTGTAATGATGTAAAAGCTCATTAAAGTATGAGCTGGACAACTGAACATCAGAATTCACCAGGACTGGCACAACACAGGCAGCAGCACAGCCCTTCTACAGTACTTAAAGTCCTCGAAGTAAGAGATATCCTCTAGCAGTAAAACATCAGCTTCATTCAGAGAGAATTTCAATCTCTCCACACTTAGTCCTTGGTCTCCTTATTGCCACAGAAAAAAATTCTGAGTTCTGTATTCAGAAAGAGTGCCTATTTGTGGTGGATGGCACTTCTGTAAAAATAAATATGTGAAAAAAAATGAGCCAACTTCTTTGAACTGATGAATACCTCAAGGTCATTAGTAATCTATCTGATATTTTACTACCAGAATCAAAAAGCTTTATTACCTACTTTGAGCTACCCAATTTACATCAAGTGTAATCACTGTGAAAATAAAGGCTATATGAATTTCAGAGCTGACATTCGACATTATTTCTTACTTCAGCTTTTTTTTTTTTTTTGGTTAAGAGGAAAAAAATGAATGCAGGTGCCTTTTAGAGGTATGAATAAAAAGACCAACCTTGCATAACCTGAAAAGAAGTAATGATACCTGGGAACTGAAAAACCAACAGCTTTTTTACACTTCACTGGTAGACACAATGCATTATAAACTCTGCAAGTTCTATAGCTGGCTTCAGGAATTAATTGTCTGGTGATACATAATGGCAGATACAACCTGAAAGGAGTCTGGGTACAGAAACTCTTTCTGGTTTAGATATATGTAGAAACAAATATGTTTTCTCATTTTTATATATGTAGAAACATTCATGTGTGCATGCTTAGCACAGGAAACTGTTGAGCCATTACCTGGTGTGACCTTTATCTTAAAAGCTCCCACAAGTTTTGCATAAGGAACCGCACAGGTCAGATGCCATTATCTGTAATTTTAGGTCTGACAGCAATTGCCCAATTCATTGTGTTCTGGCAAGCAAAGGACAAAGCTACACCACAGCACGCTGAAACCTTGCCCTGTAACCTGTTCATACTGGATGTCACAGACAACCACAGAAAATTTGGGTGAAGGTATGAACCTTCACTCAACCTCCACCAAAGTTTGAGCCCTCTGTTCCAAGCAGTTCTGCCACACACTGCCATGCTCACTGCTCCTGTGCAATTCCATGGCCTTGCCCACCCACAGGGTTTTTCTGAGCAGTAAAAATTAGCCCTTGGCATGGTCATAATATGTTTTTGAACTGACCACTCCATGAAGATGAATAAGTTCACTTCCCTGTCAATAGTATTGTTTGTGCCTGCCTGGCTACAGATTCTCTGAGACACCACGCATTGATTTACTGGGTGAAGAATGATAGCCTAAGAGCCTCAGGGCTATATAAAAAAATACGTAGTTCTTTCTGTTTGACAAGAACAAAAAAGATGAATCCCAACATGGTTATAATAACAATTTATAAGACCAGAGTATATTATTTTTCTGAAAATCCCTCTTTAATAACAGGAAACAAACCAGTAAGAATGAAGTGGAAGGGCTGTCTGTTTACCAAGTCAGATTAACAAACCTCTTCCCCTTCCATCCTTTTCACCCAAACAATCACCAGACCCAAACAAAACATTCCGTGGCAACTTAGTATTAATGCTGGTATGTTGCTAAACACAAAACAGAAGACAAAATATACCAGACAGCAAAGTTAATGTATCATTATAGTAATTATTAGTGAAAACCCAACAGCAGTTGTTGCAAAGATGTTTCCAAGACGTGCATACTGAAAATATCACTTCAGGAAAATTTAAAGAAATTACGTTTCCTCACAAGACTTTAAAAAAATTCTTTGCAGCTGGGATTCCAAGTGTTAGTAACCAGCATTTTAACCTTCCACATTTAAGTGTTTCCACAATGGGCAACTTTTTTATTGTGGTAATTTCCTTTCCTTCAATTCCTGGATTTAGAGAACGTTATCATTAAAACCAGAGTCTTTTTGCTAGCATTTTATTAACCAGGTGAGGATGTGTGTATTACAGCACCTGTATTAATTCGGTCCATTTTCAGTTCACTTGGGTTTTTTTTAGTTACATTTATTGAGTTATATTTATTACTTGATTTCTATGGTGATAGGGCAGTACCAAAGGTAAGAGGAGGCCGCTTGTTCTACTGAAGTTTGGAAGCAACGTGCAGAAAGAGAAGTCACTCAGGAGTTAGGAAATTCACCAGTACTCTCTGCAGCCAACACCACAACACCTGGCCTTGCTAGGAAAAGTTACATCAACGTCAAGAAACCACTTCATCCCTGACAGACTTTTGGTAACTTTTCGCCATCCTTTACTTACCTTTTAAAACCCTATTTAAACACTACTAATTTAATCCCAGAATATCAAATACTAGTTTGGAAACCTCATCTAAATTGCATTACTTGATAAGAATTCTTTGCCTTTGATGCCATTATGCTGCCTTAGCTATTCGACAACACCAAGAATATTAAAAANAAAAAAATCACATTCATGATTTCGTGTTAGGCCTTGTGGTAATTTGCAGCAGACATCAGCATGCACTAATGCCTGTGACATCAAAGGAGAATTGGGTTGTGCCACCGTGAGAGTCTGATGTCTTCCAAGACATGAGAAAGGGCAAAAATCAGCCTTGATGAGATTGTAAGCTCTACAATTACAAACTGGAATTATTCATCACATTTAGCGTGGGAGAGGTAAAGGAATCATACTAACTTGGAATGTCCTTGCCATAACTCACCCTGCTGGCACAGGGGCTTTGTGGCCATACTATCTTTCTTCCCTGATTTCTAGAGATCTTTTTCTCTGATTTCACTGTTACTGAGGTGGATACAAAGAACACTGAAAACAAACTGCAGAACAAAACTGTGAAAATACACGAACTGTATATTTGATAGTACTCCCGACTAAACCCAGTTTGTTTTCTTTCCCCATTACTTTCCACCATTGTCAATTTCAATGCTCCTTTCAGTACATCAGGTAAAAAAAAAATTTCTGTCAGCAGTAACATTTAGAGCTACCCTTCAGTTCCTTTATTTTCAGTCACATCACACTAAAACCCCAAAAAAGCCAAACTGTACAAATATGATGTTAAAGGTATAGAAGACTCATACTTAAGGAGCAGATGCATCCTCTGCAACTTAAATAGAGAAATGTACATAAAACAATCAGTTCAGGAAATTCTCTGCTCTATCCAGATGTTTGATAACATATAACATGATGTTTCATAATCAGGTCTGGGCTCCTTTCTTTCAATTCTTCCTAACAAAATATTATATCCTCTAGGCGTGCTACGCATTTTTAATTCTATAAACAGGATGATTCCCTTCTAAATCCAGAGGTACTTTTCTTAAACGCACACCTTACAACACGAAGAATTAAAATACCGTCTTCAGTGCGACCTGATGCGCATGCAGTAGTTACAGAGATTTTAAACGGGTTTTTTTCCGACAGTCAGCCCGGCGTATGCAGAAATTAGGTGTTAAGGACAGCCAGACACCTTTGAACAGTTCGCTCACCAGCAGCGATTCCCCTTAAGGCGCGATGAGCTCTCTTAAACCCATTCTGAAGGGCTTTGCGTTCGGCAGGACCGAAGCAACCTTAAACCCACATATCAAGTAAAATGATGCTTGATACCGCTCCACCTCGCAGGGAGGGAACTTTCGGTTCCCTGCTCCCAGTCCCACCCCCCGGCGGCTCAGGGAGCCTGGGGCGACAGCGGAGAGCTCCCGGCAGCCGCGGAGTTATCCCCGGCGGGGGACGGCAGCGGGCTGGGCAGCGGAGCCGCGCTGCTCCTCTGGCCGCAAGCGCCCAACTTTTGGGGCCTGCACGAAGGGGTGGCCGCCGGGAGGCGCCCGGCCCCGCAGCCCTGTGGCCCCGCAGCCCTGTGGCCCCGCATCCCCGTGACCCCGCATCCCTGTGGCCCCGCATCCCCGTGACC